>OY282641.1:2320000-2425000 GCA_958299015.1 Tetanocera ferruginea
ATATTGTCCAAAGAAACATAACCTCAAAATAGTATGAAATCAAGATTTTTCCGGCAAAATAAATATGTTATTGGTAGGCCTAATTTATCCATAAAATTATAGTATAATAATATTACTGTTAGTTTTAAAGGTGAAGACGTCACAAAACAAATAAAATGTTCAGAAAAACTTACTTAATGATGAAGAAATCCAAAATACGATACACTATCGTCGTTTATTATCAGTGAACTGTCAAATGTTCGAGGGTGCCATATCGCGAGTATTGCTTCTTAAAAATTATAATTTAAGAAGCATTCGTATGTAAACTACCGCGTAAATCAAGATGGCTCTTTCAAAACTTGGCTCTTTCATGCCACTTTTCCCCTAAGAAGAAAAGTTTTTAAGCAAGCAAAAACAAAAACAAAACGTGGGATTGATTCATTTTTTTTTTTTTGACCAATTGAAGGAAATCGCAATCGAAGGCACTCATAATTCCGCTTTGGTTTTGTGAAAGTTGTTCTTATAGCTTATCAAGTTTTGTGAAGTAAAGAAGCCACAGAAGACTGCTGATGAGTTGATGTAGAGGCCTTCGAATAATTTTTTTGTTTATTATTATTTTTTTCTGTTATTTTTTGAAGTATAATATGAACTTTTTAAGTCAGATGTCACATGTCAGATAGATGGCCACCATTTCCATCACTGCAAAATTGGGCTCTTAAACAGCCATTGTTCATACAAACACTCAAGACATCAGGCTCTATTGCCCTGATTTTTGCTCAATGTTTTGCTTAAGCTGCTGTATAGTTTGGAGCTTGTTTACATACACATGTTCTTTGAGATTACCCCATATGAAATACTCAGGCGCAGTTAAATCTGGTGACATGCTGGTCACTTGAATCCGGAAATTTTTTAAATAATTCGATCATAACGAATTTCACTTAGAAGAGTAACTGTGACACGGACCGTGTGTGCCATTGCTCTATTCTGTTGGAACATTTGATAAATGCAACAGGCGTACAAAACTATCGACTATATTACGATACCTTTCGCCATTCACCTCAACTGCATTACCAACATCAATTATTATAACCCTTACTGATGTCACTCCACACCATACTATACACTTGAGCGGCTGCAATGGGCGCTGGTGAAGAGCTCTGGGGTTTTTAGTCCGATCCCTAAATCACATATTTTGTTTAACATGTCCATGTAGATGGAAATGTGCTTCATCAGTCAGAATTAAATTGTTAAGAAACTCGTTTTTTTCTGCACACAACTCCAGGAAACGTGTCCTGGTAATCAATTATTAAAAGTTGTTGAACCTTCTGTGGATCTATGTGTAATTTCCCAGAAAAAAATCCGCCGAACGTCTTCGCGCCGATGTTTACTGAATATTCTTCAAGACTGTTTACACTAGTTTTGCTCAAATATCGTTCTTCCTGTTTGTGGCAAGTCCAACACTGAACCTTCCCAGTCAGCCAAATAAGCTTGGAATAAGCTTTAAGCAAGCTTAAAAACGTTGGATAACGCTTTCACTTACTATTGTAGAACGCTTGCATGTAATTGTAGGATTAACAAAAGTGAACCTTTGGAATAATATTCCCTACTTCAAGCTAAATCCAAGTGTTGTTTTTACAATTTAATATAAGTGTTTGAATAAAACACGAAAACGCGAAAAAATTTTATTCCATGGCTCAGTTGGTAAGTCACTTGTTTATTTGATTTGTTGCGATTTGGACATCCAAGGTTCAATTGCCAACCGGAACATTTTAATTAATTTTTGAATTTAAACTTTTTTAGCCGCGTATAAAACATACGGCGATCTTAACGGTGAGTCAAACTGATGAAACACTTTAATGAAACGCAGCGAATTCATGCAATTAAATAACTCACCAGAAGACATGGTGAAATGGTTTGAGTTTAAACTAACTAAACTAAACAAATAAAATAACTCATCATAAGTCATGGTAAAATGGTTTGCGTCCAAACTAACGAAACTAACCAAACAAACCTTACGAAGAAAAATACATAATTATCAAAGTTTAAGTCCGTAATTTTTTGAAGTAAAACTACATCAGCAGCTTACAGAGCAATATGGCGAATTGGAACGGGGAGTAAAACCGAACTAAAAGATTTAAAACCTCGGATTTTTTTCTTCTATTGCCAAGTATAAAGCACTTTAGAATGGTGATTGTATTGCAGTACAGCTAATTGCATTGAAAATTCTACATAAAATTTTTAGTTAAAGGTTTTTACAATAAAAAAAGACTAGTGATGATGGACATGGTGGTGGTATGATGGACATGGTATGATTAAATGATGATAGAAAACCTTTGAACTTTTCGAAATTGTATTAAAACCGATTTAATCTACTCTTTTACTTAAACTTTTTTAGTTAAACTATATTAAACAGTTAACCACTTTAAACTCTCTACTTTTTTGAGTTAAAGTTTCACTTATACCATGCGTGGCTGCCACACACATATTTTTTATTTTTGTTTTTAAAATTTAAGCTTATATTTATATGAAAAATTGCATGTCATCAAAAATTTTTGTGTTTGGCATCACCAGGGATCGATCGACTCTATCACTGTGCCGTTAGCCTTATTTCTGCTGAGCGAACAAAGTATAAATAAAATACATTTATATATATGAAAGCATCACAACTCTGATCAGTTGCAAAACTCTTACCATTGTCAGAGTTTTCTAAGTATGATTGCAAAACACTTACTTAATGCAAGCCTTTCCAAGTATTATTGTACATCACTTGCTCTTTGTGTTTTACGCAATAGTTATACAAAGCAACTTGGAAATTTATTACCTAGGCAAGTGTTTTTCAAGCGTGCTTGGATAAGGCTTGCTTTTTGTATTGCATGTAAGCTTAATCTAAGCACTATTTCTAAATGGCTGATTGGGTTCTTGTCGTAAATGTGCAGTTAAACGATTGATTGTGGTTTGGCTAGATGTGTTTCTGGTGTTGAAGTAACAAGGTTCTTCACGCGACATGAGAAGTAAACCACAAACGATGTTTACCCGAATATCCATTGCCCCGTCAGACGCGTTTATGATGCCATACAATTTGGTCATGTTCGCAAATTGAAACAAATGTCATCAGAACTCAACGGCAATGACTTAAAGAGTATGCGTTTTGTTCGCTGAGGGAGATCTCTGCTGCTCAATTGTCTTCTGAACCCAAAGGAATACCTCTTGGCAAGAGCTATTTTTCGTTTGATTTAAATGTTGATATCGTTGGAGGAGTTTATGACGGAATCGAGATAGATATAGCTCCTAACAACTTCAAAGTACGTGTTGTTAATTGTGATATGGTGGTTTCTAAAACGCTGTGTCGTTTTGTTTGTTGGGAAAAGATACCTCATTTTTTCTGGGACCACTTCAAATGCATTCGGGTTTAGTTAGTTAGTACGAGTTGTCTCCGATCAGCAGCTCGGATGACTGTTTCCAACTTTAGTTTAAAGAAGCCGCACGATAAGAAATTACCTTGCTTAAAACTTCTTAATCTGCTTGCCAATTTTAATTGCGCTGCTAGTGTTGATCACTGTCATCCTGCAGAGATGTATTAACTTTTCATGTAAGTCAATTTCAGACATGGAGGAGTCAAGTCACCTGACTCCTAAGTCATCTGCTGAGATGTTCGTAAGCTATCAATATTTACCTAAAGTCGCCAAACGTAACTTTAAGGCTGTTTTCTATAGAATAAATCACCGAATTATTATTTTCTGAGGCATAGCGGAGGTCTGCTTTATCTTTGAAGGTCTAGAAGTTTTTCGGTGTTTAATTTTTTTAAAATTTTCTCTAAGCTTTAGTTGAAATTGGGTCTCTTTTTCTATTGGCATTAGGTTCACTACTAACCTCGATACAAAATGCCAGAATTTCTTTAAAGTTATTATCTAGGATTTCCCAGAAAGTCTTTTAATTTTACTTTAGTTAAGAAAAAAAAAGAAATATTTCCCAAGCAAGGTTTAATTTTTGAATATTCGAGTATAGCTCTCCTTTCTTCTTCCTGGCATGTTTCCTTAAAAGTTTAAGTTCCGGCAACATTTGTAATTTATTGGTTTCTGTACATTAGGATGCATTTTTCTTTTTTCGGCAATAATTGAATCATTCTGCGTAAACTGGAATTTAAATAAACTGATTTTGAACTATTTTTTGAGAAGAGACTATATATTTTGTAATCTATGTACTCACCTGATCAACATTGAGCCTTTAACATATGCACTGCCGAAGTAGACACTTAAATAGCTAAAGTACTTATTCAGTCAACTTGATAGATTCGAGCACACTATCTATAAAAAAAAAAATACAACTTAACACAATAATATCCGTAAAATTTAATGCAACATCAAGAGCTCTTAATGTCACTTGAATAATACTCGTTGACTAACATAGAATCAACACTTAAATGAGCACCACCAACAACAACAACAACAACAATATGTTGACAATTCGAAAACATTTGTCAGTGAAGCACATTGCATTTGGCTGTCTGTAGCAATAACATTGGACTGCATTTGGCTGAAATGTGCTGCATGTGTAGCACATTTATACAAAATATGCACGCATCTCTTTTGCAATAATTCGTATGTTTTAATTATATTTATTTTATCATAATGTGAACATTATGAAATTCTAAAACTAACGACGTTATAGCATTTTAAGCATTTTGACTTTTCAAAACAACAGCAATAACGACATAACGACAACAAATTGCATAGCATGTCGTCAACATGTCGCTCATATAATGCAGCAATTATTATTATAGATTTATTTGCGTTAATCCGTAAATTTCATTAAATATCTGATTGTTGTTTACGAAATTTTTGAATTTTGGCGCATTTGCCGGCACGTGATCATTTGCGAGAGAATTTATTGGTTGTTATTTATTTTTCAACATTTAATTGGCAATTTATGCCCTCTGTTGCTCATTTTATTGTGCAATATAAGCTAGCATTAATGAATAAACTACAGCCATAATGTTTGTATAGGTCTATGTAATATTATTTTATTAAAATTTGGAGTAATTTTGAAATAAATTCTGAATTATCTTTAAATATAATTCAAAAGTTGCACAAATCGGATTGTTAAATTAAGATTAAAGTGTGTTAAATGCAGAAATTTTTGGTTAATTTTAGGCTTATGATTATTGATGCAAACATATCAGATCAACATTTTTATATTTTCTGTTCTTAATTCAATCATAGGGGTTCAGTTCTCGAAGCGAAGATTCTAATGCCTCCTTTTGTTTCTTTGCTGTTACAGTGAAATTAAGAAAAAATGGAGAAACCTGAAAAGTAACGGTGGACTGAAGATGAATGAATTAAAATGAGCTTTTTTCTTTTTTGAAGGGATATTTTTTTAGTCGCTTATGCAGTAATACGGCGAATTAAAGTAAAACCGTTGTAACTCAATCCTCATGAAACGAAATAGTTCTCTGAGATCAGCAATAGGTTTTGTTCACGAACCAATTAGTTCAATTGAACTCTTCCGGTAAAAGATATAATGAACTAGTTTTCATACAAAAATTTTTAAGTTATTGATAAGTCTCGAGTTATAGTATGGAATAAATGTCCCTAGGAGACCTAACAAATTAATCAACTATGGTTTGAGTCCACAATTTTTCGAAGTGAAACTTCTTTAGTCGCGCATACAGCATTACAGTAAGTTGAAGCAAAAGATTTAACGAACTTACAGTAATAAGGAAATAGAAAACCTAACGAACGAATCAACAATGGTTTGAGTTCATAATTGTTTGCATTTTCTGCAAGAAGAGCAATACTTTGAAACAAAAAGTGCTCAAGCCTGCTCAATAGTCTTAAGGAATGACACAGGTTCAAGAAAATGACTGTTTAGGAAGTGTTCAGAAGGTTTAGATTTTTGCTTCTTTAGCCACGTATAAAGCATTTTGGAATGGTGATTTCAGAATGAAGAATGGCGGCATTACAGCTAAATGCAACCCCATTGAATCCACTTTTAGTCATGTCCACACTTGTCTCGTCTACACGGAATCAATTTTGTATTGTTTTATAACAAGGATCTAAACCTTCCGAAAACCCCTGAATTAGTAAATTGTAATTTTTATTTTCTTCACAAAAATTTGGCGCTAAATTACATGCGTATCTTAATTTTTTTCTCATTTTGTGAATAAATGTTAATGGTAGTGTATGATGGGTAGAGTATAAGTTGATGGTACCATAACTTAAAACTTTTCGAAAGTCAATTAAAAAACATCTTTAATTTTCTTTTGCCACCATATGAAATGTGACTTTTTAGTAAGACCATATCGTCATTTGAAATTAAAAAAAGTCCTAAGTCACATTTGAAAAATTTTACAGGAGAAGCAAAACACTTTCTTAATTGAAAAAGAAAAAAAAATTTCAACATTTTTTCAGGTTAATTTTTTAATTAAAAAAAATGTTTGATTAAATAATGCTGATGTTCAGTTTCATTGGAATAATATTTTCAAAACTTCTGAAAATTTCAAACGTATTTCAATCGGCTCAATTAAAAAAGAAAGAAAAATTATTATTTTATATTCTATTCTTGATTACATCCTTCAAATTCTTTATATTTATACTAACCTCTTCATTTTCAATCAGCGCACTGTCAGTAAAGAATGAACTTTTTCATTTTTTTTTTTAAGTTGGTCACTATGAGAGTGGATGCGTTTACACGATGTCATTTGAGTGACAAAACTAATGACATCTGCTTTTAATCATTGTTTTATGACACAAATAATGAAACAAAATAACGTCATTGACATGATAATGGCACTTAATAATGTAAAAAATTATAAATCTGTAGCCCGTGTAAATTAGGCATTATTATAAAACACATGAAGATCGATACTCCTAAATAAATATTTCAACTTTTCATCAAATCTTATTTGACGGCCGCATTAACACTTAAAATATATTCCATATATATTAGAAATGCGCACTAGATGACTGACTTTGAGTCAAGTTTTTGCACGTTCACGCATGCTTGTTTTCGATTTGTTTACACACACGTACAACATTTTCACTAAATTTTTCCAACTCATGCACGCTCATGTTGTTATAATTTTGTATAATCTTTCAATTTTAATATTATTTCACTTATTTACGCAATAATTTAACACTTATTCGCGATCACACACTGAACAACCATCTACACGAATTTTCCGGAATTACTAATTTATTTCACCATAAATGAACGAAGCTTAATTCGTTTTCGTTTAAATGACTGCGAACTGCGGTGTGTTGAATTTTGTTTGAAATGTGTCTAAGCTATTTGATGCTATAAAAATTCTCCACCAAATTTGCGTGTAAACTCGAGTCAACAACCACATCTCCAAAAATCATTAGCTGGGACACAAACCTTTAACTGACTTTCCAGTTGGAAAATAAATGCAGCCCACATTCAGCAATTTTTATTTACATTCCACTATCGGTAACTAGATATTATCCATGATAAGGCAGTTTACCAAGTTCACAGCAAAGAAGAAAGATATCTTAGTTCTTTGGTTCACAGACACTAAACTCAACACTAGGTGAATTTCCTCTAAATTTTTCTCAGAGCATTTGTGCCTATGATATACCCAGCAGTTATTTTGGAGACAATTGGAAAAACTAACTAATTTATTTCTAGTGAAATTGGAGTTAAAACGTGTTGTGGCTCGTTTTTTTCATTTAGATTCCCAACTTCTTTTAACTTTCGCCAACATTTTCGATGGAAATGGTAAAGTGGTTAATGGTAAATATACAGGTAAAACTATAAACAATGATTTAATTAACAAACAAATTACCACTTTTGGACTGTATCAGAACGGACTAGCTCAGTACTATTCATAATGGAACTAGTACAGATATAGGGATAAACTAATGTTTATGGAGACAATTGTTTTTTTCCTATGACATCAACCCGTTAAAAACATCAGTTCGTTCAGTCCAGAAGGGTATTGTAGTGGGACCAGTACTAGCTTTTTTTAGAACTATCACCGAAACTATTCTAAATATGGTCTGTTTTTTCTGCAGCGTAATAACAAGGTACGATAAAGAGATTCATCACACCGACGTCGAATGTCAAAATTACAAAAAACAGTTGTACCATATCTTAAAAATGCAGCCTTGAAAATTCCATGTTTGTTCTTAGTGATTTTAATAAATAACTTTAGAAGACAAGGAGGAAGCACAATAGGGGTATTCACTATGTAATGTATGTGCCCTTGTATTGTGTATTTTTGATAAATTTGATATTTGAAGTAAAATTACAAAAACAAAATGTACAGTGTTCAAAATACAACCCTGTAGCAAAAATCCAATGTCGAAACCCTATTGTATTCTTTGTAAATTTCGTTGTATATTTGATCAACTGATCACAAAAGCTTTTTGAGGATGAAGGTACTGGCTGGGTTGTGTGTTTATTTAATAAAAGTTAATTTAATTCAGTGCTTCGTTTCACTTCTTTTATTTTCTCATACTGCTAAATGATAAACTTACCAGACTTTAGTGAATGCGTTGTAAATTTTGTAAGAATTTATCAAAAATACACCACATCGTGAATACCCCTTATATTTTATTATTAGAAAAGTTATGCATTGGATTGTTCACTATTCCACATTTGCTGATGTAAGAAATCTCAAAAAAAAATCTTAATCAAAATCTCAAAACTTCAGGCAAATCCCTTAATTTTCCGTACAATAAAGCTTAAACTGTCAGCTGATAAAATTTATAAGACAAAAATGTTAAGTTTGGCTTACAACAGTGTTGATTTTTATCATGGCAACATTTTTTACATATTGTTTAATAATATATTTTGAAGAAATTTTAGTTCTTATAATTATTTTATTTGATTTAATTATAACTAAATATGCTTGGGTTAGATTTATCTTCTGAGAGGTATTTTCAGTATTATTATTTAAGAACAAAATTTAATGCTCTTGCATACGTGATTAAGGGTACGTGACACCTTCAAAAAAAGTTTCTTTTCATGTTTTAAAATGCCTATAAGTTGAATAAACAACAAGATATCATTTTGAAAAATTATATATATATTTTTTAGTAAAACTATTACACAAAAAAATTTTATTTTATTATTTTAATCACATATATGGCTACTGGAATTATTTTAAAAAAACATCAAAAAACCATGGCGGGCGTGATTACAACTCACTGGGACATCGGGAAAAAAACAAAGAACGGGGTTTTTATCAGCATCAAAACCGCCATGGAATGAACTAGAAATAACAAGTTTGATTGAAAAATAACAAAATGGCGGCGTTTTTTCGAAAATTGTCAAGAATTTTTGGACAAAAATGGCCAAAAACTACAGAACTGATTTTTTTGTCCGTAGTTCATTTCATGCATCGACAAATATAAAACAAAATATGTACATACTTAAATTTCAGTTCGATCGTTTGAGTAGTTTTTGTTTTATCACGCCCGCCAAGATTTTTTTAGTTATTTTTTAAAAAAATTCCTGTAGCAATATATGTGATTAAAACAATAAAGCAAAATGTTTTTTGTGTGATTTTTTTACAAAAAACATATATATATTTAATTTTTCAAAATGATATCTGATCTTCTATTCAAATTATACGCATTTTAAAACATTAAAATATAAAAATGTGGGAACATTTTTCACGCTGGAACACGCTGTTGTCTAAAATAATTATAAAAAGTTAAAATTTTGTTATAATTCTAACAACTGCATACTTTTTCTGGGGGTTCTCATTCAATTTTTTTCAACAAGGGCTTAAAAACATGCTTGCTTACGAGGAGTATACTGTAAAAAATAAAATTTTTTTTTTCTCGACCTCAACTTTTATTTCAGACATCGCCGCATCAACTTTTCTTTCGATTCGTTCTAGCTTACACTGATCAAATGTAATCGTAAATGAGCTACATGAGAAGTTAAACAGCTAGGTTCTGCATTTCACTTTCACTCGAATTTGGCAATGAAATCGTTGCAAAACGAAACTCAAAACATGATGATGACTTCCCATTATGTGCCGTCCTCTTGGCTGTATTTTACAAAAATTTACTTTCATTCCGTATCAGTCTCATAAAATGTCTTGTCAATATATGTTTTTGTGAAATGGTGTGCTCCACAAGTCACTTTCACCGATTTTAAAGTGATTTCAAACCGACTAGTTTAAGATGTGTGAATTTTAAAAAAAAGTTGATTTACTGCAAAAAATTCAAAAACTTATTTTTCGTTGTGACAACATCGGTTATAATTAACAAATTATAATCGCAAATCTAAATTAAAAAAATTCAATCAATTTTACAAAAAATTAAGTAAAATTTTTGGACCTTACTATCATGACATTAACACTGCAATAACCTTTTCTGTTAAAGAAAAGTATTGGATCTTGATATGGCAAGCACTTTTGATATTGTGCTCCGGCCTAAGGCAATATCAGCATCTTTTCCTACCGAACGTTGGAAACTGCCTTCAGCAAGAAAACGTAAGACCGCGGCAAGTTTAAGCACATTCGGAATAGATTACTTTTTAAGATCAGGTTTTATGGTGTCCAGCAACATTATGAAAGTACTTTTATTGACGCGGTAGCAATTGACAAACCTGAAATATATTTTAAAACAATTTAAAACATAAATTAACTGCAAATCCTTGGTACTAACGTAGATTCAGGAATTTCCAAACGGTTAGAAGTGTCCCTCAACGTTCTCATTTTCTTTTTTCATCTGCATTACAGCACAGCATCAACATTAATAGCACTCGTTTTAAGGTACTATTACAGTGTGTAAAAAATTAAAAATAATTTTTTGTTTTTTTTTTAGAATCTGGTTTCTTAAGGTCTTAAGAATGCGTATACGAAATTTTAGAAAAAAATATCAAATAAAAAAAAGATATAGCATACATTACATTCGTATGTCGCTCATTTTTTCATATATTATCGTTCATAGAAGAAAATCTAATCGCGTTTTTCTCGAAACAAGTTTTTTCAAATTGGTTTCTAAGATATCTCGAGTTCTGCTTGATCGATTTTGATGAATCTTGATTTATTGTGATCGTCATAAACTCTGCTTATAAAAAGCAGAGAAACTTTTTTATTTTGTTTTTTACGGCTAAGAATTTCTGCCAAAAAGAGGGGTTTTTTGTAAATTTGTTTTTCAATGCATGCCATTTTTTTTGTTTTGTATGTTTTTTTATTTGCGTAGGTAGAGTGCTCAACTACAACCCTTAACTGAAGAATGCACTTTGATTTTTTACTTTCCGACGCCTTGAAAATGCTGGAGACGAGAAACCAACTTACAACCTTTTTTTAAACACGCCAACTTCAACGACCTCTAGAAAAGAAACCACAAATACAAAAACAAAAAAAAACATTTTTTTTAATATCTTCAACTTTAGCTGTACATAATGTTAATACATTTTAATTAAATAATTTAACAATACTATGTAAAAAAAATTAATAAAAAAGGTGTTGTTTTTAATAGCTTCACACTGTAATAGTACCTTAATAAAATTACTACAAAATATTAAAAATATGGAAAAATATTTTTCGCCACAATTGGCGAAAATAAACAAATAAATTTAACTCTGTACGGACAGCTATCAGTTGTTTCGAAAGTGAAATTGAATCGACTTCGAAAAGATCATATCAATCGGATTGAAGAACACTGAAATCAAATTCACTCGATTTGCAATTTCACTATCGACCTAGTATCGCTGAACCTAGCTGAAAATTTTAAATCATTTGTGGGCGAGTTTGTCCGCACCCTTCTTAAAGATTATGTAAAGTAGACACAAATTTATTTTTAACCATTTTCTTTTAACTGCAACATTCAATTCTCCTTTTCTTTTTTTTTAATATAAATATAACCTCAAAATCCACTTTTGATCTCAGATTTATATTCTTCACAATTAAAAGAACTTCGGAAACGACCTTCAGGTGCTCAAAAGTAAATTCTTGTAGACCAGTAAAATTAAATTTTAAAATAAAAAACTCTTACCAACTAATTACGCTATTCAAATATTAAATCACTCTGGTTTTTATCTTTGCTGGAACGTCGCAACCTTATTTAACCTATTTGAAGCAAATAAATTTGCAGCTCGTCAGGATGAAAGAGATTTAAGCTTATAAATCCGCTTTGAACACTTCTCTTTCCATGATATAATTCATTAACAAAAACACTTCAATCATATAAACTATTTCGAATATCCTTTTTAAGGATCCAATGACAAATGGCTGTAACGTATTTCACCAGCATCGACTTGTGCAACGTTCAACCAAAGATCATATAATCTTTCGTTCGATCTTTGGTTCAACTTTTGCATATTTTTTTTCACTACACTTACTTTCTATGATAAATTTAATTTACTTTATATCACTTATTACAGACCACTTAAATACCGATTTTCATTAAATAAACACTTTAACTTTTCATCACATCTTATTTGACGACTGCATTATCACTTAAAACATGTTCAATTAATATTAGAGATGTACACTAGACGACTGACTTTGACTCAAGTTCATGCACGTTCATGCATGGATGTTTGGATGTTTTCAATTTATTTACACACACGCACAACATTTGCACTAAATATTTTTACATTCACGCACGCTCAGTTTGTTATAATTTTGTATTTTCATTAAATTAAATTAAAATTTCACTTATTTACGCAATAAATTAATCATGCTGATTGTGGAAAACGGCGGATCAGTTGCGGCGGGAAAATAACTCGAATTCGTTGTTTTAGCGATTGTAGAAACCGGCGAGTAAGTTCGTTGCGTATCGATAATGAAGTTGGCGGATTCGGAGTAAAAAAGTGCTATTGTTGAAAACGCTGTCCATCCGCACTTCATTCAAATTTTTTCACTTTTCATCCGCAACAAAATTGGTGCGGATCTGTGCGGATTTGATGAAAATTTCTCAAAAAAGAAATTTTTTATACGATTTCAGGCTAATTTGAGGTCGCTGAACTCAAATCTGGTGGTTAAAATATTACTACATTTTTTTTTAACTCAAAAATAATTTTTTATAAATTTTAAAATAAATTAATTTTTATCATAGTAGTTTTCGGATTTCAAAGGAAAACAAATTTTTCAGACATTTTTCCAGTTGCTACTTTGATAAGGCTGTATGTATCAAAAAACAACGCGATCGAGTCCATTTCTTTAACAAAAAACGAAAATATTAAAACAGCGTATCTAGCAAAGGTAGAAATATAAGCGCCGGGCTAAAGAAGCAGCAAATAGCATCGGAATCTTCACCAGCAGCAGATATAAGGCTCAAATGTCTTGGTGTCGGTTCAGATGTCTCAGGAGCAACAAAAGCACCATATCAAATGCAAAAAACATCACCACCCACAAAAAAGAGCTAGTGCGAGGCGTCCTGACGGCAGCATCGCTGTGCTGCGGTGAAAGGGCCACTCGCCTAGAGCTCCATGTTGCCAGAACAATGTATTTGTGATTTTTAAAAATTATTTTATGGTAAAATTACTTTTAAATTGTCTTTTTATTTATATTTTTCACTTTTGTAATTAATATTTTACACTTATGCAAATTCACTCGTTATTTAATTTTATTTTAACAGCTGAACAGCTGTTTTTCGGAGTTCGGAGTGCGGATCGGTATCGCAGTTCACTCGCACGGTTTCAACAATGGGATTTTTTGTTGAAGTGAGGAGAGTGCGGATCTGATGAACTCCCGCCGCAACCAATCCGCCGTTTTCCACAATCAGCATGAATATTTTTATTCGCGACCACGCAGCAACAATTTTATGTGTGCCAACGGCAAACTTGCAAACTTACAATCCACTGTTGTCGGTAGTTAGGTTTATGTATTCTTCACCATCGCTTCACGTTAATGCAGTTTATCAAATGCACACACCATACTCAACACAAGGTGAATTTTTTCAACATTCTTGACATTGATAAGGCTACCACCAATTTTGCTTTATTTCTTTCAATCGCTATGAAGCCACGCAGTGATAATAACGGTATTAGCGTGAATTTTTCAGTTGAAGGCTGGTAAAATTTAGGAAATTTTTCGCGAAGGCTAAATAATATCATGCTGATTGTGGAAAACGGCGGATCAGTTGCGGCGGGAAAATAACTCGAATTCGTTGTTTGAGCGATTGTAGAAACCGGCGAGTAAGTTCGTTGCGTATCGATAATGAAGTTGGCGGATTCGGAGTGAAAAAGTGCTATTGTTGAAAACGCTGTCCATCCGCACTTCATACAAATTTTTTCACTTTTCATCCGCAACAAAATTGGTGCGGATCTGTGCGGATTTGATGAAAATTTCTCAAAAAAGATATTTTTTAAACGATTTCATGCTAATTTGAGGTCGCTGAACTCAAATCTGTTGGTTAAAATATTACTACATTTTTTTTTAACTCAAAAATAATTTTTTATAAATTTTAAAATAAATTCATTTTTATCATAGTAGTTTTCGGATTTCAAAGGAAAACAAATTTTTCAGACATTTTTCCAGTTGCTACTTTGATAAGGCTGTATGTATCAAAAAACAACGCGATCGAGTCCATTTCTTAAACAAAAAACGAAAATATTAAAACAGCGTATCTACACAGAGGGAAAAACCTATGGACTCAATACATAAATTTATGTACTCATCGCATAGTTTTCTGCACACAAAAATTTTACATTTTTCATGTATTGAGTACATGTTGAAATCTTTATTGACTACATAATCCTTTTAAGCGGTTATGTAGTCAATAAAGAATTTTATGTACTCAACGCATAAATATGTGTCGTGAATTAATGGATGTATGTGGTGAGTACATGCACACTGTACTCATCGCAAACTGTTACAAATAATTTTATGTAATGAGTACAGATCTTATGTACGTATTACATAGATTATTGACTCAGTACATATATAATTTACTCATTACATATTTGGAGTACATAATTTTATGCAATGAGTACATATATTATTTACTCAATACATATTTTAAATGCATAATTTTATATAATGAGTACATGCATAATTTACTCACTACATATTTTTAGTGCACACATTTATATAATGAGTACATACATAATTTACTCATTACATATGCTAAAAACATAATTTTATATTTTTTGTTCATAATTTCAAGTATTGAATAAATACATAATTCATGTCTGTGCCTAAATCACCCTCTCAACAAATGCAATAAATAGCTTAATAAAGAAATGACTAGATTTCACAAAATAATTCGCAATTGCTTATAGAAACCAAGCCATTTATTTCTTATCCAATCATCGCTTTTGTTCTAGAGTTCTAGAGTACAGGATAAACTCATTCCCGCACTGATTTACTAGAGGCTTTAGAGGTGTTGCTTATTTGAAAAACAAGAAACGAATGACATAAAACAGCAAAATCGTGTTCCGATGTGCAAGAGATACGTGTACTGAGTCCACATGTTATGTACTGAATAAATGTGTCACTTCAATCGTATAAGAGGGACGTGTACTGAGTCTATATTTTATGTATTGAGTAAAGTTTTTGTAAAAAATTACATAACACGTTGATTGAGTACACGTTGCTTGTATCTATTGAAGTCTGCTATGTATTCAACACATAACATGATGTATTGAATACATTTTTTATTCATTTTAAAAAGTGAATAAATTGATATGTAGTCAGTACACGCTCCCTTTACTCAGTAAATACTGCTCTCGTTGCGTTCTCATACAAGTTGCAGTGCATAGATTTTACATAGCTGTCTATGTACTGACTACATAACTTTTTCCCTTAGTGTAGCCAAGGTAGAAATATAAGCGCCGGGCCAAAGAAGCAGCAAATAGCATCGGAATCTTCACCAGCAGCAGATATAAGGCTCAAATGTCTTGGTGTCGGTTCAGATGTCTCAGGAGCACCAAAAGCACCATATCAAATGCAAAAAACATCACCACCCACAAAAAAGAGCTAGTGCGAGGTGTCCTGACGGCAGCATCGCTGTGCTGCGGTGAAAGGGCCACTCGCCTAGAGCTCCATGTTGCCAGAACAATGTATTTGTGATTTTTAAAAATTATTTTATGGTAAAATTACTTTTAAATTGTCTTTTTATTTATATTTTTCACTTTTGTAATTAATATTTGACACTTATGCAAATTCACTCGTTATTTAATTTTATTTTGACAGCTGAACAGCTGTTTTTCGGAGTTCGGAGTGCGGATCGGTATTGCAGTTCACTCGCACGGTTTCAACAATGGGATTTTTTGTTGAAGTGAGGAGAGTGCGGATCTGATGAACTCCCGCCGCAACCAATCCGCCGTTTTCCACAATCAGCATGTATATTTTTATATTTTTTACACAATTTGATTAACTGACGTGATACAGTTAAATGATTGAAGTGCTTGATTTGGCAAATTCTAGTTTAAAAGTTCACTGCGATTTGGAAGTATTTAAAACTTCTACTCAATATAAGAACGTATCAATTATAAGAACGAATCTGCAAGAACTCCCAAGTCGGAAAGCCGTTATTTTTTTTTTGCCCACTAATCAAGTATTTCATCAAGAATCAAGTAAGAGGAAAGCAAGATTATTAATTTTAAAGGCAAATTTTATGGGACGACATTGCAGGTTAAAGGTTGATAAGAGGTAAATAAGGCATTTCCTTCACATTTTTATATTTTTAATTTTTAATGAGTTTGTCTCAAATCTATATTTTTTAAGGCGTACGATTGATTTATCGAATTAGTCGATCAACTCCAAATCTTAACGGTAGCTTTCATATAACATTTTCAGGGATTAGATTAAGAGGATTTTTTTTTTTGTAATGATTTAATTAAAACGATGTTATGACGGATATTTAAATGTAAGACATTTTTCTTCGAAATTGTTTATATACATTTTTTTATGGTAGTATTTTTTTTAGTATTTTTATAAAAATTAATATTAGTAAAAAAAATTTTGTTTGTTATTAAGTAGAGTGAATAAATTATTATTAAATAGATTTTGACATTTTCTAATAAACCCTTTACATTTTTTATTCCAGATTCAAAATTTTATTCAGCAGCTGATCGCCTTGGAGGATTTTCTCAATATTTCCGAAGACTTTGAATATCTTAACAAGATGACACTCTACAAAGTCTACAAAAATTATACAAATAAAGAATCTCGAGGACTATTTTTTTTTGGGAAACAGCTTGCATTTCATTCTCTTCTAGTCTTCAATTATTCCTGCGACGAAATTAAGGTTGGTCCAACTAGTAGTGATGTTGAACATATTTTTGCTGATATTTGTCCTCATAACTATTAGCCAATCATTTTACTGGGAAAGACTTTCTTCACTCCGATTAAAAATGCATAGAAACCTACATGAACTGGAACGTACAAGTTACTCTGAATTTTGATAATGCTGTTTCTCTCATTGACCAGAGTATATCCGGTACTATTAAAAAGTAGGATATAAACTATTTAAACTATGGATAGACAAACATTAACGACACCTAAGGAGTCAAAGAAATAGACTATGCAATATCATCAGTGGTGAAGTAGAGAATATATATGAAAAAATATTCATCCAAAAAAAATTTTTCAATTTCGTAAATATGAACTTTTTAGTACTGTTATATTTTTAATACCACTACTACTGTTATAGGTCTTCCAGACTGGCTAGAGAAATTAAATATACGCACTCTATGATTTGACGAAATAGAGCAAGACAGCAAGTGTTTATTTTCGCTGTAGGAATAGAGAAAACTAAAGGTTATCCTGAGCCCTGCTTTGAGTTGCAAAATCATATAAGTGGGTAAAAAAAAAAATTGGATAAAATTACCTGCATATCCATAGCAAATGATATAAAATATACAGTTATATACTGGAATAGTTAAGAAACCTAGTTTAGCTACTGATAATTCCTGGTATAAATATGAATTCTGATATATCTCTTTCGGAAAAGAGTATAAATGATGATATTTTTTGTTCGACGATAGTACGTTATGCCAGAAAAATTGGTCTCATAGAGCATTAATGATTCTGTGTTTGGACCTATAATCATTCAAGAACATATTGCTTGACTACTCCAAGTTTTCTAACCGATTGAGAAAAAAAGGTGCAGTCATAAAGATATAAATAAGTATTCGGTAGTATTTTATGCTGGAATATGACTCCAATAGGTCTTACTTGATTAAAGGTATTCTACCCGATATAACGCCTACACCTACCAATATTTGTTGCTATTTGATGGTTTTGTGCGATGATTGTATTATTTGGATGCCACCAAATATAAAAACCACCAAATTATTCGGCAATATTGTAATACTGGGATACTATGATAAGCTTGTCTTGTCATGTATGCAAAAAACTATGAATTCATGTTCAGTTTTGTTAAATACTCAAACCGGGTGGACAACCCTTCTGACCAGGGTTCTAAAGTGGGTTGGTCGATAGTTGAATTTCGTGCTGGCTGTGGTAAGCTTAATGTCGTGACCTATACAAAAAGCTGGCGTGGCATTGCGATTTGTACAATCAGGCGGGCTTATCCTATATGCAAGAGATTATAGGTCGGTCTCACTTCAGAGCAATGAAGGTGAATCGTGTTTAACCTCAAATTAAATTTTTAGACATTGCCACAATGCGATTTCAGATGAGTTTATCTAGTACGGTGGAATGGTACTCATCTACTATGTGTTTTAAGATGACTACAACTTAGTAGGGGAAAAGTGGCATGAAAGAGCCAGTTTTGAAAAAGTTACAAAATATATAAAAATAATTAATAAAATTATAATTCTTGTATCAAAAGTATTTTCTCATTCATTTATGAACGTAATACCATGAAATATTTTCCAAAATCAACAATATTCTTGGACCTGTAGCCATTTATAAAAAACATGAAATTCGGCTCTTTCATAACACATGGGCATTGAAAGAGCCAACCAAAGTTTTGAAAGTCCATCTTCTTATTACAAGACAAACAAAAACAAAACAAAAAATATTAATTGTTATTATAAAAAGTATTGTTTTTACAAAAACAAATTATATAAATAAAAAAATTCAATACTAAAAACAAAAAATAGTTAAAAAACTTAAAAATATTTTTAGCAAAAAAATTAAATCGCTTTGAAGAAAATCTATAATAATCAGACCTATTCCAAAAACAAAATAAGAGGGATAAAACATTTAAAAATATTTTTGACAAAAATAATTTGAACTTCCTTTACGCTTCTTCATACCACCGCAACCCAGCTCTTTTAAAACATATTGTCCAAAGAAACATAACCTCAAAAATTAGTATGAAATCAAGATTTTTCCGGCAAAATAAATATGTTATTGGTAGGCCTAATATATCCATAAAATTGTAGTATAATAATATTACTGTTAGTTTTAAAGGTGAAGACGTCACAAAACAAATAAAATGTTCTGAAAAACTTACTTAATGATGAAGAAATCCAAAATACGATACACCATCGTCGTTTATTATCAGTAAACTGTCAAATGTTCGAGGGTGCCATATGGCGAGTATTGCTTCTTAAAAATTATAATTTAAGAAGCATTCGTATGAAAACTACCGCGCAAATCAAGATGGCTCTTTCAAAACTTGGCTCTTTCATGCCACTCTTCCCCTACGGTGGAATGGAAAAACAGTGACTTCCTAAAGTAAGGTATTAATTTTGAAAATCTGTAATTTTAGAGCACTGGTCATGTCTTGGAAAATAATTGGTTTTATGTGGCGATAATGTTAATTGAATTCCACTTGAAACAATTGAAATGAAGGACGTTTATTACAATCTTGACTAGTGAATAACCTGAAACTGGTCAATAGACCTTGTTATATAGGTTTTATATGGAGATAATGTAAATTGAATTCCGCTTGAAACAATTGAAACGAAGAGCATTCATTACAATCTTGGCTGGTAAATGTCCTGAAACTGATCAATAGACTTTGTTATATTCTGAAAATAAATATCGGCCCAATCGAGACGAACACTGTCGATTACTTAAACGGACATTAGTATGAATTTTTCATGAGTACTGAGAACGCGTCTTTTGGAAGTTGGTTTCGAAAAACTGTGACTCCTAGCCAAGACTCAAGAAGAATTAAGTCGAAAGCCAAGTGTATTATATGAACACATCTGGATCGTGGGAGTCTATCAAACATATAACATTACTTCAATGTTAAACAAAAATCAGCCGTTATACTATATCTATGTTTAAAATCTTTTCAAGATTCAGGAGATGTTTTTACTTTGGATTTCTTTTACATGGAATAAGATTTTTTCGTATTTTTAGGCAATTTGTGGCAAATTGGCGAACAGAAAGGGGGAAGCATACACTTGAACTGTACCATCAATTTTTTTCGAGCTCAAATCCAACATAAAAGGGGTCTTATTGCTGATTATTTGCAGATGAATTGTAGATGTAGATCTGCCTACAATTCAGATTCAAGCTCCAACTTACCGTCGAAATACATCACATCAACACACTGTAGTGATAATACGTCGTTTTGAATGTATCTGCTCTCAAATTGATTTCAATTTCTTTACTTACTTCGCTATACTAAGTTAACAATCAAAATAATATACAAACTTTTTAGTTTTCTTTAATATATTCTTTATTCATAATCAATTTCAACTAATTCATCTTTTTTTTCTGCAATCACTTCAACACACACATATATATATAACTCGATTTTTATATTATTGCAGTTATGTATGTATAACTTAATATTTATTTCTAGTTTTAAAAATACATTAAATAATATACAACAATTTTAACTATGATAAAATTACGTAAATTTTGCGCTTAACTTTTTTGATTTCAAACACTATAAGTGAAAGAATAACATATATTTGACCAATTATTTAAAATTCTTGGCATCGTTAAGCAGGATATGATATGGTTATAGAAAAAAACAAAAATATTCTTAACACTTGAACTTATAAAATTTTAAAACCTGTTACATACATAAGAAGTTAAAATAAAATAAGGAAAGAGTTCAAATTCTGTGATATATAAATAAAAAATTCTTCTAACATTTACTCGTTTTTAAACGTTACCATCTCTATATTTGCCATTTTTTTAAATATTTTTAGTCTTAATTTACCTACTTTTTCTGCACTAGAACACAATTTAAGCCAAAAAAATATACAACAATTTGGTTCGTGCTCTTTTTATAATGCTGCATTTATAATATTACTTATATTTATTTAACTGAACATCCTGCTAAGGATCTTCAGCATTTCTTTCTTTTTTTTTTTGTTAAGGTGCATTTTATAGAAAATTTTATTGAGTAAAATTATAAAAGCTACATAGTTGTTGCATTTAAAAGATGCAAAAATTTCATAAATATTACATTTAAGCTACTTTTTCAAGACTTGTTCAAAGAGTTTTTAAACAAACTATGTTATGTTCAAAAATTTGTTAGCCAGTGTTTTTGTTTTTTTTTTTTTGCTTTTTCTGTTATAGCAGCTTGTTGTATAATGAATTCCGTTGCAAGTTTGTAGTTTTAAAAAATGTTGACAAAGCATTAAAGTTTTCAGCAAAAATATAGTTTTGAATTTTCAATATATTATTAGTTTGTTGGTACATACTTTAAAATGTATGTTGTTGTTGTTGTTCGTATTTTTTCTAACTTCGTTTTTTGATGTTTTTTTTTTTTAAATAAATGTATTTTCTTTATAGTTTTATTTCTTTATAAGCCTTATAATGTACTTTAGTTATGTATAATTTTTCTAATATTTTCTGAAAATCGGTGCATTTTAAGGTAAACGTGGTGAACTTGTTTTATATTGTTTATTATTTCAAAAAATCTGTATTGCATTTAAAAGTAGTTGTTTGTATCTCTTGACAGAGTATTTTTAAGCTTTTCGATATTTTACACAAATTATGTATTTTTTAAGGTTATAATTTTCAAAATATGCTTTACGTAACATCAGTTTTCTAAGCCTTGATGCAGTCTTCTATAAAGAACTTTTTAAAATTACAACAATTAAGCAAATATTAAAAATCAAATGGTTTGATGCATACATTTTGTATAAATTCAAGTCATAAAAAAATAAAACTTACAAGTCATTGAAAATAATAAAAATAATTAAAGAACAATTTAAATAAAATGTATTTTAAGATTTTTATAACTCCTTAAAATATGCTCGTATAAAATAAATACCAACGTTTTATTAGATAAGAAGGGGATTGAGGCCTCAAAAAAAAAATAATAAACCAGTTAAGATTTTAAAGGACATAAGCGAGTTTCTAGATCAAGGGCTGGACCAATAAATTTTGGACAAACGGCTTATGTCATGCTCTCAAGAAGCTTTGAGAGTTTTTACTATCTGACATTTGCAAGTGTCTGCAGAGAGCTATGATAATAATATTGTTTATGACATGATCGAATAACAAGGTAGGCATATTGGAGAGGAAGTAAGCTAAATGACAAAATCAGCTGTTAGAATTTGCGTTGTTCTAATTGTTGTTGTTGCCTTTTCGTTTGACGTTTATAGCACTCACAGCATTGTTTGTGTAAAATAACACATTTGAGCAGCCATATTAATATGAGCCTACATTATTATTCTATCATGGCTTATGAGATGATTTTTGAACCTGGCATCTGTCTATTCGATGGCACATAACGTATCAAAAGTACTAAAATTTTCGGCCATAGTCACCATAAATGAATCAAACTGCAAACATTTTTCGATATCAAAAAACATTGAAAACGATAATTCGCATAGTTCGAGGACTGGCTTATAAAAGGTTTAAGCCCGTCAAAAAGGTTGATGTCAAAAAGGTTGAAAAATTTTAGTTTGAAATTTGAAATTATTTAAAATTTTTAGTCAAACTTATTTTCTGTGAACTGTTAAATTATTTGGGGTAAAATGTTGTAAAAATGCGGTAGAAGTAATGGAGCCTATCAAAGATGAGTAACATACCCATTTGGACTAAGTCCTTTTCATTAGGAAACCTATTTAGAGCTTAAAGTACAACAAAAGCTAAACTATTTCAAAGAATTTTTCAAAATAAAATAGTCTGATGCTATTTAAAAAATTTTGTAACTTTACTCCATTTTTCCAGGCATTAGGAGTATTAAGAAAAAAAACTTACATATCGCCCTTTCTTCAAATATGTTAAATCCCAAAAAAAATTTCTTAAGAAAATAATTTTATATTTTATCTCTCCCTTAAAAATACAAAACACCTCTTGGGCAGCTTTATTAAAATAGCTTAATCAAAGTCTCTTTACAAAATGAGACCGTGAAAGGATTCTAAGATATATATATTCATATATCCGAAGTAATTATAATTTAAACTGCACTTTATCTGGATATAAGATTATCCACACCAAATAAGATATTACATAGATCCATTCCAACTAAGAATCGAACTTCCAAGAGGTTTAATTTTTTAAATCCATAAAGGTTTCCACAAATTTTGTTTACCTGACTCCACAAGTACACTCAAATTATAAGCGAGGGATAAAATCTCAAACCTGTATTCCCAAGATTTATAGAAGTGATGGCGAGGTAGGCACCTCTAAGAATCTTGAAAATGTAACCTATTACAATATTCGTAATTAGTTGGATTTCTTTGCCTACATCCATTTCAGCTAATTCGAAGTCATTTTTAGAGATCTTGAGTGTATTAGCGTCATAAGTATATTTCGATTCGAAGCTCAGATGAGGAGCCTCTTTGAACTAGTAATACATGCATTATTCTCCTTCTATGATACTTCAAGTAAGAAGCTGCTCTACGCTCTGAATATTATAACGCATTTATTATTCTACCTCTATGATACTTCGTAGAAACTTGTGAAGGTATGTTGCAAATTTTATGCTAAATAATTTTTTATAAAATGCTTCCGAATCATCTTAACGAGCATATCAGCAAAATAAATTAGTTTCCATTCAATACTTCAACGAAAATATAATAAATTGGTCTAGTGCATATCATTTTGACCGGAGTACGACGAAGCCTGTGTTCATATCCCAGCAAGTTCAATACAAATTTAAGATTTATGAAAATTTTTAGTATTTCTTGTTTCTTTTTAGCACTCTTTAAAAGTGAAAATAATAAAGAGAAAAAAGCTCTCCGAAAAGACTTTTTGAAAGTTTGCAAGTCTTCTGAAAGCTCTGACCCCACGTTTAACAGACGATTGTAATTTTAACATTGCATGTCATTGAAAAGTACTTCAATTAAGCTTATTCTGAAGTGCTTCAAAAGGAGTCTCTTGAAAAGTCTCTCCAAGACTCTCTTTTAGCCAGCAGTTCATTTCATTCTTTTCAGTTTTGCTTACCTCTAAACGAAATTTGGAGAGCTAAAGAAGAAGATAGTTAGAATGGAAAAAAAAAACCTATTTAAAGCTTCCTTGGAAGTGCTTTTAAAGGCCTCCAATGAAATGCTGCCGTTGGCAGTTTGTTCGTGCCTAACAAAATAAGTGCTGACTTTTTGCTTCAAAGACAATCTGCTAACATGTAGGCCCAATAGGAAATTACAGAATGTATGTGTGCATGTAAATTTCTAAAAATTGTTTCTGAAATATAACAAATTTCCATCAATTATATATTGTTGATAAACTTTTTCTCGTTACCGTGCTTCGTAAAGGTTTTGTCGAAGCACCACTAAGCTTCCAAGCAGCTACATTATTACTTGTGAGAGCGAGAGTGAGCTAATTCTCGTTAGCGTGTATTTTGAACATTAAGTCGAAGCACCAGTTAGCTTCCAAAGAGTTTTTGTGTTGCTTGTAAGATCGAGGTTGTTCATGTTAGAGGGAATCCTAGTTAAGGTGCTTCGTAAAGGCATAACCAGTAAGCTTCTAAACAGCTTCTTCATTGCTTATGAGACATGAGTTCATGGGAGAGTAAGTTCTCGCTAAAGTTCTTCGTAACGGTGTTTATAAAGCACTTTGTCATAGCTCAGTCAGCTTTCAGTACCTTGTCTATTACTTGTAACCGAGAAAGAGTTTCTTAAGTGCCCCAAATGAGTTTCGAAGAGGTTTCGCACAAGTGCTTAAGAGGGAGAGCAAATGTTCCTCGCTATAGCTTGGGATATGAGTACAATAACTTCGCATTGACAACTCAATTCTAAATATTTTTTTATTTAAGGCTTTTTTTAACCTAAAATTTTGCGGAAAAATTTTAATGATGAAGCTTTATTGTTTTTAAAGGACTCCCAAAAATTACTTTTTATGGCCCGGGCAAAACAACTAACCACGCATATGAGATAGGAGTAACATTTTAGCCTACATTATTTATTTCCTTTTCAAGGTATTGGATATGAGATATAAGTTTAAGCAATGCTCAAATAAAGTTATTAATTTGTGGTAGTAAATTTACATTTAACAATTTAATAGCTAGGGAGAACGTCTAGGCAGGTCGACCGACACCTTATATTAATCAAAAAATTTCTGGAAATAGGTCGAAAACATAAGCATAGTAAAAAAGATATAAGGGAAGATTACGTAAGTGAGATGGGAAGGACCGTTTTAGTTTATCTTTTGAACAATAAAATTTTTATGAAAAAGTCAATATTTGGGAGATAGAAAAAGTGAGATACTCTTTTCTTTTACTCATCAGGTTGAAAGTTGTAATCCAAGGAAAATCTATATAAATTATTTGGGAACAGAAGTGACTGTAACAACGTTAGGAAGATAAGGAATCAAAGATAAAAACCAAATTTTTTATTTTTTATGTGTTCCTCAGCTTCAAAAGACTGGGAAAGAAGCCAGAAAAATATAGTGTTTTTCCATAACAAATTTTTTTCTCTAATTAATATCCAAAAACAAATAATCGTTTCCAAAGAAAGCCCAGATATGCAGTCAAGATATGCAGTTTGTTTTAAGACAAGTCCTTTTTTGAAAGCATTCTTCACAAGACCTGAAATTAGATAAAAATTTTTATATAAATGCGTTTTTTTTTTAAATAATTTAAACTCCACTCAAACTTTCAAAGATTTCAAATAATTTTCATAAGCTTTTGCTTCAATTTTAGAGTCAAAAAAGTAGAAATTTGTTTAAATACCATCAAGTAAAGACATATATTCGGAGTTTTTGCAACCAAAATTTGATTTAAAACTTATTTTCTTAACATTAAAAGCCGTTATTAGCATATATAAAAATATTAAAATTCATTATATTTTATTCCAAGCAAATGCTCTTATCTTTATGCCCTAGAAAAAAATATAAATCAAAAACAAAAGTAATTCGCTCAAACTTTTTTTTTAAATAATTTTTTATTTGCAACTTAATGAAGAAGAAAAACAAAAAAAAAATCAAGCAAATAATATTTTTATATATATATATATGTATTAGCAGATTTAATAAAATAATACAAATCAGACATAATTAATAATATTTTTTTTTTTAGAATTTAAGTGAATTTATTTATTTATTTATTTATTTAGCGTTATTTATCGTTAATAAATTTTTAAGAATATTATCGTTAACATAAACAAATAAACGTAAAGTACAAGTACACACAATATTACGTAATCATAGAATATAATACAATTTGTACAAATTAATTTTAAGGCGGACAAAAGTACAAAGGATACGATAATTATTCAAGCACGTTGATTATCAATCAAGCCAGATCTATCGTGTCTGCAAATAATACAAAGAAACATGCATGCAACATTTGAATTTTCTTTGAGAAAATCTGCGTCAGTTTCAAGAATATTCTTCAATAATCAATCATCAAGTTAAACAACATTTAAGTGGTATATAATTAAGTAACAGCGTTGCCATATTATCCGATTTTTCAGTATAGATATTTATTTATTTATTTATTGTTTATTATTTCTTAAGTGATAAAATAATTTTTTTCTACACGCGTGCTTTTTCGCTTTGAAAACTACTCGACCACGCGACAAAATCATTTTGAATACGTCTGGTCTTTTTTTTAAGTGGGCGTGTCCAACACTCTACACTTCTTAACTCCCTCTAAACCCCTCCCTGTTCAAGTGACTTTTATAGACTTACAGCTGCACCTGAAAAGACTGCGCCGGCGGTTTGGGTGGCGAAATGAACGGATTCGTGCTGTGCAACGATGTGGTAGTCGGCAGTTCGGGCGACAGCGGTTTGGTCACGCCAGCCGCCCACTCGGCATCGAAGGGATCAGCAGCAGCGGGAGCGGCGCTCATCGAACGAGTACGTCCAGAACTGACTAATACTGGCGCACGTTTTAAAAGAGCTGGCGAGGTACTCTTAATGACCACCTGACCTAACCACTGGTCAGCATTGGGTAGCGGCGCCACCATTTCTATGGGGCGTGACTGTGCTAGAGCTGGCTCAACTGTAATGGTAGGTGAAGTAGGCGTGACCGATGGCGTGGTGGCCACGGATGGTGAGGTGGAAGCAACGCGTGGCATTACCTGCGCCGTGGGTGTGGTCACGCCAGAGCTGCCGGCAGTGCTGACAGCCACAACTGTGTGAGCAATGCTGCTGCTATAGCCGTAGCCACCGTTGCTAGACAACGGCGAGGGCGTGGAGATTACTTTCTGTTGCTGCTTCTCGGCGGCAATAATGTTTTGATTGATGCTTAAGTTGTTGTTGAAGTTGAGATCATCGCCAGCTGCCAGCATGGTGTCAGTCTGCGTCAGCAACGACAAGCCCTGACTAAGCTCCTGGCAAAGTTGGCTGACTGTATCGATGGTGGCGGCAGTTTGAGCTTCCAGCTCGCCTTGCCGGGCGGGCGAAACCTCTGGAATGGGCGAGACGCCACGATTAGGTGTGGCCAACGTGAGCGGACCGCTGGCAGCTGCGGTTAGGAATGCCTTCTGACGCTCCGCGTTGGACGGAAGATCGTTGATGCGCAGCGACATCTGACGCTTGAACGGCGACTGACTGCCAATGGTGCTGAATGCACGGAACGAACCCTGACGTTCCAGCATCGAGGGCGTGGCATGTGGACGCTCGATAGCGAATGGATTGAAGGGCTTCGGCTGTGGCGGCACAATGGCCGAAGGTGCATCAATGCCGCGTTCGCTGTTGACCAGACGTTCGGTCAGTGTTTGCTGACGGAATGAGCCGGTGCGCGTAAAGGTTGAGTTTTTCATGTCAAAAGTCATTGTGACGCCACATTCCTTGTCGCGACGCTGTTTGCGTTCCAAGCAGACGGCAAAGGCGCAGCCAACAGCATGCGAGAGACGCTCGCCGGAATCCTTGCAGGCCAGAAAGCCGTGACACATCCAACGACGCGTGGTGCCATCGCGACAGATGTAGCTGAAGCCACGCTCGTGATTGCGATCCGGAGCACAGAAACTGACCTTTTCGATGGTCTGATCGACGATGAGGCCCTTGGTTTCGTCATCAACAACGCGTAGACCGTCGCCGCTGACATGCAGCAGACCGCGCACGGGACGTCGACGAGAGTTCTGTGGAAGAGAGAAAAATTAAAGAGGGTTAGAAAAATTTTAAAATTTAAATTTATCGAAATTTTTTATTGTTAACTAGTATAAAAGCCCGAACTACGACGGGTCGCATTCAAAATATATACGACGATATGACAACATTTCTGCATTAACCTCGAATGGTGTCTTTACAGATAAATATCAAATTAGTTTTGTGTGCATACTTTCAGGCTGATAATTTGTTCGTATTTAAAAGCACTGTTATAGCAAGAATGTACAGTTTAAGTTGTATTGGGTGCAAAGGAGGACGATTGTCTTTTATGTTTTATGATTTTATTCCTTAAAATTTTGTGAAGCTTATTTTGAGCAAAAAATTCTGTCATATTAGCAAATATTGAAGTTAATTTTACAAAATTGTAGAAGAAATCAAAGTTTTTAATTGCAGTTCAAATATAAACTAAAAATATTTAAAGTTCAAAATATTGCTAATAATTGCATTAATTATTTAAACTTTTGCAAAGCTTTCAAGTTGATTAGAGGCAAACCTACGGCAACGCAACCGCTTTAATTAAACTTGAGGTTTTACTTTAAAATTTGCAACTGCTCAGTCGACTCTGTTAATTGACAGTCGCTGTCAAAATTTTAATCCATATTCTGACATAATTGTAATATTTTCACTTAATTGCATAATAAATTAAATTTAAAGCTACTTAAAGATTGATTAAAAGCACGCCGCATTGTTTTTATTTTCAGCTGTTAAAGCATTGCTTTCCCGTTGAACATTAATTAGTGCGAAAGCTCTTTACGCTCAGCAACAATTTATATGATGTTCTAATTGATTTAATGATTTTTTTTTTTGTTCTCTTTTCAATGAACTTTTAAAAGCTTTTTAAAAGTTCAAAAAACTCTAGCCAATAAATGTGATTAAAATGGCGCATGAAACGCCCCTAAATTTAATTAATTATTGAACACATTCGCTCTACTAGCTATAACTAGAGCAAATGATGAAGCAGTGGCGTAGAGTTAATTACAATAAAAAGTTATTGAACCATTAAAATACTATTAATTTTAAAATTTACAATGATAGTTATACATTTGTTTATATTATATTTCAAAGAAAATTTTTGACAATAAGTTAAATATTTTTTTATATCATATATTATCATCTATTATATTATTATATTATAAATATTATGCACTCAAAAAATTTGTTCGTATAATTTTTGTATGACTTAATTTTTTTAAAAAAATTATTTTTTCCCGAAAATTTGTATGAACATACAAGAACATACATAGCTGAAATAATATATACAGTGATTATAATAAAGGATTGAACAAAATTATATCTACTTATGTTTTGTCCTTTTCATCGAAATTTATTCTTTTGGAAATGGATTGTGTACTCATATGCAAAATTGTTCCAATTAAGTCTTATTTTAAAAGAACGTACAGAAATGACTAGAAAAAAATGTATCTTAAAACTTTCCTGAACATTTTTTTAAACTAAACCGTCAATTCATCCATTTGTTAATGCGACCATTCTTATTTTTGATATTATCAACTATTCTTAAAAAAAATAAATAAATTGAAAACCACACACATAAAATGCATTTTTAAATTATATTAATAATTTTATTTAAAAGGAGATAAAGATCGCAAAGTTCTGATACTACAACTTATAGCAAATATTGTCAGAAAATTATATTCAGTCGGAAATAGCAAAACTTTTCGAGTTAAAGACAATCAACCTTGAGACGCTTGGTCTCTGCATCTATCAAACTTTAATCGTGTTTTTCTCAAAACTTTTTATTTAGGTCGGCAGTTAAAGTTTCTCGAAACCTTTGGACTGATTCCGCCTTAAATCTGCACACTTCTTTTACATACTAAATACTCGGTTCAGAACGAAATATAGAATTTAGAAATATTTTGTATATATTTAATTCTAATTTTAAAAATAGAAATATTTTTCAATCCATTTCCAATATTTCCAATATTAATCCTATATTAAAGATTGAAGATTAAAGATTATTGCTATAAAGAAATTTTTTTCGATTTTTTAATTTGAGAAGCAGCAAAAATTATTTATTCTGACAACTGCATGGAAACTTTTTATGAGCTGAATCGATTCTCACCTGATCAAAAAAAAATGTTCAAAATTTATCAGAATATTCTAAGAATGTTATAATGTACAGAACTTATAAAAATTTAAATAAATAAGGTGCTTAAAAAAAAAAATACTACAAATGTGCTTCTTTTTGTTTTTGTATCTCAGACCCTTTTTTCCCCTTAGGTTCCTTATTATTGATAACACTGACAAATACGAAGGTTCATATTCGGGTCACAAAAATAAGACAATGACACTTATGCATTCTATATAATATCATTTTATACCATACTATACCATATTAGCGGATGTAACCCGGTGTTACTCGGGGTTGTGCCTCGAGCACAGAGAGAGGACGATTTTCAAAACTGCTCTCATTTTTACGTTTTTAAAATTATCAATTAAATTTTAAAATATTTTAAGTTATCGTTTTTTAGGGTTTTGCCCCCTCCTTCCGTTGAAAGTGTTTAGTCAAATTTCCGTAAAACTGTACTTGCCAGACATGTTTAAAACAAAAAATGACATCTTCAACGTCTCAATCTGACGTCTGCTTTCTGAGGAAAATGAACACCCACACTCAGAAAAAAACACATATCTTTCTCCTGTGAAAAATTTCTTTATTTTTAATAATAGCAATTTTCTCGTTTTCAAATAAAACTATCTTTAATTAGATTAAATTTTCACATTTTCGAAGAAATATTTATTTTTGTTCACTTCTAGGAAATGGAAATATTTCAATGTCTCTTATGATGATAAATATTTTTCTCGCACAAAAAACTTCTCATTTAAAGAGAAATATTTTTAAAAATGAAAAATTGTTCCTATATTTTGATAAACAATTCATAATGAGAAGTATTTTCTTCAATAAAAACCAGGGACCGAAAATAACAGTTATTTTACAATTTTCGAATGAAAAAGACACAATGAAAAAATTGTCGAAGGACATTTTCAAATATACCATTATGATACAAATGGCCTCATCTTCACGAATATTTAGAGCCTTTAAAATTTTCGACTGATTCTATAAAAGTTAAAAATTAACTGTTATTTTTTGCCTTTTATTTTTTCAGACAAAAATAACGGTTACCTTTGACTTTTATTTTATCGGTCAAAAATAACAGTTATTTTGTGACTTTTATTTTTTCGGTCAAAAATATCAGGCAATCTGTGTTTTTTTAAAGGCCGCTTGTCCGATTAAAAAACTTTTGATATCATATGTAAAACGTGATCACCGATGAGACCAAAATAATGGTATCGATAGTTTTTTAGTCAGTAAAATGGCCTTTGAAAAAACACAAATTGCCTGATATTTTTGACCGAAAAAATTAAAGGTAGAAAATAACTGGTTTTTTTGACCGATAAAATAAAAGTCAAAAGTAACTGTTATGTTTGCCCGAAAAAATATAAGGCACAAAATAATTTTTATTTTTGTCGGAAATTATAAAAGTTAAAAAATAACAGTTAATATTTGACTTTTTTGATAAAAACCATAACCGGTACGGTCCCTGATAAAAACAAATGTTTTCTCAGAAATAAAAAGACTTTTTCAATAAAAACGATATATTTTCATATATTTTATCTTTTTCATAGAAGCTTTTTATCATTTTTAGAGAATTTTTAGGATTTAATTTAGAGAAAGGAATTCTCTGGAGCAAAGTCTATACCATTTTTCTCTAAATTTGATGCCGTTTTTATCATATTCCGAGAAACTTTTTTCTGAGTGTAGGTTTTTAATTTGAGATCAGGCAATAATGAGTTATCTTGATTCCAACATAAAAACTTTTTTTGAAGTGATTCAGTACTCATCACTACGACTGATTTAATTTTCAATATATTTTATAAAAATTTATCAGGACTATGGTATGGCATTTATTTTGATTCATTTAAAAACAAATTATAAAAATCGAAAAATTAACACGGGAGAAATTGATTCTTAACTGTTTTGCCTACGCCTATTTATATATAGATATTCTGCTTCTTTTTTGATAGCATACCATTTTCTATCCTTAATTAAACTAATTTGAGAACATTGACAAAAAAATATTTATTTCATTAGAAAAAATTATATGGGTCATAAAAATAAGACAAAGACACTTATACAATCTACTCAAGATCATATAATGCCATATCATATCATGCCTCCTCTTTTTTTTTTTTTTTTGTAGTAATTTTTCTAGGCAACATATGAAGCTTAATACATTAAAGTTAAAGTTGCAAAATTCAATTTTCCTTACTTGCAATGACCATATTTTATTAAGAGTGTCTTTATTTTTCCGTAAGAAGTGAAGATCCTTATTTTAAAATATATTTTATATAAAATTCCTTAACAAAATCTCCATTACCATGAAATATATACATATTTCATATCAAGCTCAATATATACCTATGATAAATAATGCTTATCTCAATGCTAAAAGTGTGAATTTATGATAAAAACCATAATTTCATATGAGTTTTATATATAAAGAATTCGAAAAGTTTCCTGATGCTACTTTTTTTTACCGAACTCAACAGCTACAACTATTTGAACAGGGGTATCAATCAATGTTATTTTAAAGAATCCTGAATTAAATGAATTACACTGAAATGTTCTTAATGGTTTGAAATCATACCTTATAGGTCAGGGTTTATTTGTTCAAACTAATAATTGATCTTGTACGATGCTGGATGGTCTTTATAGGTGATCCACAGGCCACACACCTGGGATTTATTCTGTTTCTATTATTAGTGAATGGTATTTTCGAAACAGTGGTATTTGATCAGTGCTTAATCTATGCTGACAGTATGAAATTTTTTCAAATGCAAAAGATATTCAAGAAGTGTTCAGGGAAAGATTTTTTATATTCTATTGACAAAAAATATTTATTTCATTAGAAAAAATTATATGGATCATAAAAATTATATTGACAGAAAAACTTCGGTTTTTAGACACATACTTTACATAGCAGCTAAAGCAATGGTTTGTAAGGTAACGTAATCTGAAACTCTGAGGACTTTTGTAATCACTTTTCTCTACATTCTTTATATTTTACCTTTGTATGATCAATTTCAAAATGTGTCTGTATGATATGAAACCTCTTTTTTGCATATCTTTCAAAATAGTTCTGAAACACTTTACGAAAAGGTTAATTTTTTTAATGACAAACCACCGTATATACTTGGCATTTAAGTTTACAAGAGATATAACTCTCTTCGATATTGTTATTTTTATTCGTTTGAATATAAAAAAGAAAAAAAAATTCATCAATGGGCTGATTGGACATGAATATAATTTTTCTCGGCAAGCATTTTTATTGTTTTATGTACAATCGATTATGCTGTAAGTGTGGAAATATCAGCTGAATTCTCAAGCTTTTTTATTTTTATTAAATATTCTTGTCAGCTGATCCGTTTAGAGGTAATAGAAAAAAAGCTGTAACAAAATAGTGTTGTGAGTGAATTTTTGTGATTATATTAATACAAAAACATGAAAAATTCTTATTAAATCATAAAAAAATAAAATTAAAAATGAATTAACTTCACTACCTATAAAAACGTAAAGGCTTTACAGTATTCGTTTGGAAAAGAGTTCTAGCACCTCATCATTAGCTTTTTAAGAACGTCTCTGTCTGCCGTTCTCTTGCTGTTTACATTTTTGAGTGATTCCTCTCTCAAAATTTCTGACTCATGCTGTTGTTTACAGTAGATGCATAAATAATGTAATAAATTACGTTTGCATATGAGGCCAACAAAGTAATGTTATTTCCAAAAACTAGGTTTATAAACATAAGGTAAAGAAAACAATATTGTTTTAAAGGTATCAAGGCTAAAGGTCATTTAAGAAAACCAATATCAACACGTTATTTAGGTAAACATTTCAAACTTCAATTAAGTTTTGAACGCCAAAACTAAACGCTAGAATTGATAAATATATATAAATGTTTATATATGTTATTCGAAATAAGTTACTGATGTGCTACTGAAAGGCATGGTTAATGAAGCAAAAACTATTACAAAATAAATTGTAAATTTATCTATCAGCACAATGTGCTAACTCAATTGCGCCATGACACAGTTTTAATTACTTTCATTGCTGTATTAACAAGATCTTGATCAAGATACCGAACGGGCTGGAAATATAATTATTATTATCCAAGCTTCGCTTTATTATGACAAATTTTTGCTAATCGACTAAATCTTTCAAAATTTATTGTAGACTTTACAAAATTTTGACAGAACTTCGTAAAGTGATAGTTAACTGGATGATAAAAATTTATAAACGCACTTTTTTCAAACAACTCCAGGAATATTAAGGAGTCAATACCTTAGTAATAAGCATCGTGAAATTGTTTCGAAGGTTTTTAAAATGAACAGATAAATTGTGCATGTGCTTTGAACTTTATACATGGATTTTGTGAATTTTGGTCACTAAACTTTTAAAGTAGTTCACGTTTTCCTTGCATATGTACATGAGATTCATGCATTTTTGTCACTTAACTCATGAACTGTTATTATTCTTCTCGGATTTGTAAATGAGTTTTTTGAATTTTATACACAAACATTATGAATGATTCATGTGCCTTGTATTTTTTCAAAACATTTATGAAATTTTTTTATAAGTTCGTGTATCTTGCTCACACACTTGATGAACTTTAAACACTAGGCTTATGAAATATTCATGCACACCGTGATTTCCTGTTGTGTATTTTGTACATTGATATCATGAATAGTTCATGTCACCCATGTAATTATTGAAACAAAATTCATAAATTGTGTACTGTTCTGATTCAGTTTAGTTATTTATTATCAGTTCTACCAATTTGTAGTAATTTATTATTGCAATTTATTATATTATAATAAATAAAACAAAATTTTGGAAGAGTTTCTTTGCACTCAAAGCTGAAGTTGCTTTTGTGATATTATTTATGAGAAAATTTTAAGTACCCTGTAGTCCAAGCCGTCGTTGAAAAAAAGTGCAGATTATTTCTTAAAGAAACTGGCTGTTTTAATTTCAATTTCATGGATTGGAAACTTGTTCAATGTTTCTGATAGCGTTCGTGGAATTTTATATGAAATTTTCGGCCGAATAAGCATATTTCGCAAAGGGGGGAAAAAAAATCCTACATGATTCATTTGGCCTTTGGGCTTTGGCCCAAAAAACCTAGGAAGTTGAAAAATTTTTAATTTTTTAAAACTTGGTAGCTGAATTTTGATTGTAATTTTTGTTTGCATATCAAAATTTTAACTAAAAATTTTATGCTTAAAGTTAGCAAATATGTAACAAAATTTTTATTGTTTCAGTCTAGTTTAATTAAGCAAAAAAAAAAAAATGTTTAATACAGTTATCGAAAAAAAAGAAAAAACAAACTTTTTGTTATATAGCTTAACTAAACTTGGACAATATTTTTCTTAAAAGTTTATTTGGAGTGAGAATTGTTTTAACTTACCCTTAACACCTTGAGTGCCTCCTCACAAACTTGCATACCGCGCGATTCGAACACCTCGACGCAGCCCAAATACTTGACGGCAAACGAGCATGTGGCCGAACGCACCGCTTCCTCATCGGCCTGCCACTGATGTGGTTTAGATGATTCGGGCACACGATCCTTTCTGCGACGAAAGGAATCACGAAAGGATCGACGTAAACGATCCATTTTCTTGGGAGATTTTTTGCTAATACGAAATGATGCGGATTTCTATAGGAAGTTAAAAGAAAAAAATTAGTAAAATAAAAGCGAAAATATTAAAAATAACAAACAAATGAAAAAAACAAGTGCTTTAGTTGTAAAGGGTTAATTATACGAAGGTAATAACTTAGATAGTGTGGTTAGTTAATTATACAGTTGTTGTTTATTTCTTTTCTGACAACCTACCCCATTCTTGACGTCACCGAATTTACCGCGTGTGAAGCCGCGCTCGAGTGGTTCATGCGTGTGTGACGAAGAGTTGCCCATATTTTTGTTATTATTTAGTTATTTTTTTATATATTAAATTGAATTTATTTTTTTTTTTTTTATATTAATTTTGTTGCTGCTGCTATCTATCTCTTTTGCTGTGACAATTATTAAAACAGCTGTTGTTTCTTTTGCTTTTATCAATTCTTGTGTTTCAATTGTTGTTGATATTAATTAATTTTCGTCAAGTTGGCATTCATTTTTTTGTTGTTGTTCAAGTATGCTGTCTGCTTGTTTCCTTAAATTGATTGATTTAATTTTTTGTTTACAAATTTTCAATTGTTTTGATATTTTTTCTATATTTTTTTTTATAGCCTTTCTTTTTTATTAGCTATTAAATTGTCTGTGTTTTCAATAATAATTGATTTAATGCAATTATTTTGCTTGTATCGATGATGTTTTTGTTCCGTTTAACTGTCGATTGACGATTGTGTTGAGCTTGCAAATAAGTATTATGGACGCTATCAAATTGTTCTTCAGTTTATTGATGGATGGATTGTGTTGCTTGGGTTGTTCGTTTTTTTTTTGTTCTGTTCCGTTGTTCAGGCGGCAAATTTAAGCTATTGTGGTTAGGTTCTTTAGTTGAGTAGAAATGATATTTTTAGAAATGCTGTAAGTTGAAAATAGAATAAATTGCTTGATTAGGAATATAAGTGGTGTTTTTTTTTTTTTTTTTTTTGTTATGACATCGAAACCTTTTGTAACACAAACTTTGATGGAGAACTATTTATAAAATCTTTCAAAAAACAAAATGATTGATTTTGCCTCAAATGTCAATAATACTCTGACATAACACAAAAAAAAAAACTCACTGTGACTTAATGACTCATTTTGATGCCAATGGTAGAAGGTACAATACTTTTATGCCAACTACCAATTAGCATTGAAAATATTTACAACAAATGACTAGATAGATATATATTCAAAGATAAAAAATGCAGCCAAACGGACAATCAGTTCAACAATCAGTGTGACAGTCAATCAAACCTGCTACTACGTATAAAATAACAACAGCACATGAAAATGACTCAATAGAGAGAACAAAAATCGGTTAGAATCGGTTAGTTAATGACTGAAATCAAAACACGTTTTAACTCAACTAGAGAGGGCAGAAAGAGGAGTGTTTTTGTTTTTGTTCAGACTTCAGACCAGATAAGGGTTAAGAATACACACGCAATACTAACAAATAACAAATGTGACCGACGACAGTTAAGTGGTTTTATGTTGATAAAAGTTTTTATCAACAAACGAAGCTAATGTTTGAATGTATCTTCAACATATAAAGGTAATATTTTATTAAACTGTCGCTTAACATTTTTATGAATTCTGTTTTTGCTGGCATAAAAGAAAAGTTTTAATAAATGATGACATTTTAATTGAGGTGAATAAAATATAAATATAAAAAATTTAGTTGCTTTAGTACAATTTAGTTAGATTTAGGCATTCAAATATTTGAGTGAACGAACTTATCAACATGCTGTGTTGTTTAATTTAACTGTTACTTGAAAAAATTACAGTTATAACTGGCAGTGACCTTTAAAAGTTGAACGATTAAAAGCAATCATTTTATTTATAGCTATTATAAAAAATATTTATAATATGTACAGTATTCGCTATTATTTGATGCCATGTTACTTGCTTAAAGCTTCGATACACCTGCTAAGAAAGAGAGAAACCTTAAATATTCTCTCAACTGTTTATATGACATATTTAAGGAATTAACACGTAGTTGACAACAACTATGTTAATTAAATTGAAATAATTTAACATTTTCTAGGAATTATCAGCGAGTCATGCCTTCATTTATTAAATAAACTAAACGGGCAATATTTCATTTAAAGACACATAAAAGAGTTTAATTAAGATAACTCTGCTTTATGCGGTCAATATGAGAATATTGTCAAAAGCAAAAAAAAACATAAAACATATACAAAACTAAAGAAACAGATATACCGAAGTGGAAAGAAAGCGGTATAAAAATAAATCTACAGCCTGAGTCTTGTTTAAACCTTTACTGGACAGAATTGAATATAGCGTTGAAAGATATATCCTTGCAGTGTAAAACTAACCAGCATCATAATCTGACTACCCAATAAACATTGTGGCGAGGGGTGATTCGCTGATGAATCGCTTGTAAAGAGCTTTTCGTATTATTTTTGAATATTTTAGTTTTGTCTGAATCAGAGGATGTCTGGATGCTTAAAGAAAGTACCATACTTTTTGCTGGAAAGTACCATCACAGACAAATATATTCAAAATACCAACATATTCAAATCCTTCGTCCAACAAAGTGTTCAGTGCTTCAATGAAAAGTGATTCGTTAAAGAATTGCTTCCCTTAATTTTGACGATATGTTAACGAATTGCTTCTTTTCAGTATGAAGATTTGTTAACGAATAAATTTTTTAAGGTTTGGCGACTCGTTCACGAATTGCTTTTGTCGGTTTAAACAATTCGTTAACGAAGGAGGAATTTCTCCTGTTCACGATATTATGAGTGAATTATCTATGATAATTGCTATTGAATGAAATGTACGAGAAAGCGATTTATAAGAAATATCATAACTGAATCATATTGTTTCTTGGGTAGTATTTGTCTCGAAATTCATAATCTATGAGTTGAAATTCAAATACATTTGACCACTCTGTAGCTATTTCATGCACATAAATCCGGTTCTGTTTCTTCTTCTTGTTTCGTGTTTGTCGCTTTGATTTGTTTTTTTGTTCATGCTTGTCCCAATCGTTTTCGACTTGCTTCTATTTTGATTACATTTTGTTGACTCACATGCCATCAGCCAAATGGCATGATGTTAGTGCGATCGATTTTTGTGCGACAGTTGCAATGGTCCGCGGTTCGAATCACGGTAGTGACAAAATATTAAACTTTACCGTAAGCAATTTTTCATCAAATTATATGCATGTAAAAATTTTAATAACCAAAAATAAAAATACAGTCGAATGTCGAACTTATGAGGTAGCTATGTAAAATGAACTACACTCAGAAAAAATTTTCTCGGAATATGTTAAAAAAGGCATCATATTTAGAGAAAAATGGTATAGATTTTGATCCAGAGAATGCTTTTCTCTAAATGTGATCCTAAAACTTCTCTAAAAATGATAGAAAGCTTCTATGAAGAGGAAAATTATATAAAAATATGTGATTTCTAGAGAAAAAAAAATTTTTTTTTGAGAAAAGATTTGTTTTTATTGAAGAAAATACTTCTCATAGTGAATTTTTTATCAAAATATAGGAAAAGTTTCTCATTTTGCAAAAATTTTTCTCTGTAAATGAGAATTTTTTTGTGCGAGATAAATACTTATCATTATTAGAGGCATTGAAATATTTCCATTTCCTAGAAGTGAAGAAATATTTCTTCGAAAATGTGAAAATATATTCTAATTGAAGAAAATTTTATATCAAAAAGAGAAAATTGCTATTATCGAAAATAGAGAAATTTTTTATCTTTCTCTTTTAATATAAAATTTTCTTCAATTAGAATATATTTTCACATATTCGAAGAAATATTTCTTCCCTTGTTGAAAATGGAAATATTTCAATGCCTCTTATAATGAAAAGTATTTTTATCGCACAAAAAAAAATTCTCATTTAAAGATAAAAATGTATTGAAAATGAAATGAATGTTCCTTTATTTTAAATATGATGCCTTTTTTAACATATTCCAAGAAACTTTTTTCTAAGTGTAAAAGATACATGTAGCTATACAAAATTTCGTGTATGCCATGACAAAATGCAAGGGTTACATGAATTATTCATAAGTTTTGTGAGCAAAATTAATAAAATTCATGTACAAATACAAGGCGAACAAGAAAAGCTCATTTGGTTAGTGAAAAAAATGCACAAATCTCATGTAGATAGGCCAGAAAAACCTAAACTACTTTACCAGTTCTTAACACACTACTTAGTAAACTGAAAAAAATCGGTTTTATTTAATGTTTTGTTAAACAATATTTTCCAAACTTTTATGAAATATAAATTCCAATTACAAAGTTTTAAAAATAATAAAATAAACTCAAAGATTTCTTCAATATATTTTATTGTTGTAGCTGAGAGATCAAGAGATATGTTTAAAATCTGTTTTAAAGTTATATTATTATAGTTTTTGGTCATATTTCCAAGATTTTATGGGGCCTCGGTAGTCAAGTGGTTAGCGTGCTTGACTGCCAACCCAGAGATTTCGGGTTCGAATCCTGGTCTTGCCATGGTCCAACGCTTTTACCTTTCTTTAATTCTTGCCTCATTTCTCATTAACTGATATTAAAAGTTTATCAATATTAACGACTTTGGAAGTTAAGTTGGTGGTAAATATGTTTGTGGAATAAGATTGTTTAATAACTCGAATTGATTGAGTTAAAGGCATAACACTTGCCTTAGATTCAAATTCTCATATTGATAAGGCGCACCGCCACACATACAACATTCTACACTTGTTTCTGATTTAACTTTCTCTCCTACTTATCTATTTTCCCATTTCCGAACCAAGGTTTGACACCTGAAATCCTTAGTTCAAAAACCTTAAAGAACTACTATAGTTTTTTGGTTATGTTTCCATAATTTGCTATGGTTTTCTGGCTTCTATGAGGTAAACTTTCTATTAACTTTTAGCATTTGCTCTGGGGAATTAAGTACCAAAATTCTAGGATAGCAGTTCAAAGTTCTTCTGTATTTTTTATTTTTTCTTCCCGATCGTTACCATGACAGCCGTTACCAAAGGTTTTTATTGGACTCAGATCAGGACTTTGAGTAGATCAGAATTACTCAGAACTACGTTTGGGATCGTTATCGATCGATTAAGATCCAATTTACAGGCATGGAATATAATGCGAATGGGTCAATCGGACAAATAAACAAATTTGTACATCCTGTCATCAATTTTGACAAGTGGTCCTACACCATGGCTTTTGCTCGCCCTACGCTCTCAGAAATTTGTTCATTATTCTTATCTGTTTTTTTTTTATGTATTTGGAATGGAATTCTTTGGATTTTGGGTGCTGAAAAAATGATTTCCCATCCAAATTATTTTTGTTTTATCGTAAAACTCTCTTTCAAAATAAAAGAGTCCATACCCACGAGTGTCTTTGGAAAATTCTAACAATTTTTATGTTCTTTTTGCAAAGAAGTTTTTTCTAACTGACTCTCCCAAAAAACCCAGCTTCATTTAGACGTATACTTATAAGTCTACTTGAAATATAAATACCAAATTCCTCATTTATTTCGATCATTTTTTTCGTTAACTTGAAAGGGTCAGTTTTGAACATTCTAACAATTGACCCGATTCTGCATTATCCTTGGAGAAACCTTATGGTTGATTTTTTTTATTAATTGAAAGGGGATTTCCCTGTATTATATAAAGGGCGTTGTATACTATTTTGCTGCAACCACCCACAACTGTTGGGACTTCACTATGATTTGTAATTTTTTTTGAATAAATCTTATCTCATTTTTGAAGAGAAATCAATTAGTTTTATGAAAAGAAGTAAAACTGAAAAACTTTTACTCTTAATTGTAGAATAAATAATGCGTACTTTTGTTAGGTTTGAAACTAAACTTTAGGTTTGAATCCAGGATATCAGGTGTAACTTTCAAGCTGGTTCCTTGGCTCCAAAGTGAAATTAAAAATACGTTTTGAAAGAAAGGAAATTCAAGTGCAAGAATTGAACAATGTCTCGGATGTGGTAAAAACATTTATCTTATCTACTCTACTACAACTACAACTTTTTAACATTTTATTTTTGTTCATTTTTTAAACTAAGAATTCATGACAGTCATGAAAAACGGTTAAAACGTAAGACTTAACGGGGGGCATAACATTGGCCGTTTTTTGAAATTGACTTTTTTATGATTTTGTATTTTAGTAAATATTCTTTTTAAAAAAAAAACAAATTGGCCATTTCAGCCCTTGAAAGGACTTTGACCGAGCTTCTTATGATCAATTGTGTTGTGTGTGTTATTAAATGTTTGCACACAATTGACCGAGAACTGGACCTACATGTTTTATGCCGACTCCGAACGGCTCATGTTCTCAAGAAGCTTTACATGGCATTATTTACTCTCTGAGGTTTGCCATTGTCTGCAGAGAGGTGGTGACCGATCAGAAAAATTTTTTATTGAAAAAAACTTTTCGCCGCGGCTGTGGATCGAACCCGGGCTCCGAGCATGCTAAGCCACACACTTAACCTGCATGCCACGGTCACCACTTATTCTTTTTATTTAAGTAAAAATTTCCACGGGTTCAAAAATTACAGCCGGATTAATGAGAGCGCATTTTTATTTTTCCTTGCATTTTTCTTTGTTCACAAACTTTGAACGCGTTTATCACGAAACTATGTTTTTCGTACTGGTTGCGGCACTAGCGGGTTCATTTTTTGACGAATTTTTTATTTTTTATTTTTTATTTTGTATTTTTTTAAACTTGATTCGCTATCGTATGACACGAGCTTTTTTTACAATTTTTTTTCGATTTTTTATGAATTTTTTAAGCCAATATTTTTTTCGAAAAAAACACACTTTCAAATTTGGAACATCACCAAAAATTGAAAAAAAATTTTAAACAAAAAGCTCCTGTCATACAATAACCAATTTTGTTAAGATTTAAAAAAAAATATTTTTTTCCAGATCGGACAACTTTTGCGACTCTCAGCGCTGAAAGTGTTGGAGCTCTATAAAACCATGTTGGAGTGAAAAATACATTTTATTTTTTAATTTTTTTCTTGTAATTTGTTCAATTCTTGGTAAAAAAATTTGGAAAAATTTTTGTTTTTGACTGAGTAATGAAAAAAAGGGTCTGTTTTCTCTGTCGCGAGTGTTGTGTCCCTTCTTAGGCTGCGATTATAGTGAGCGCCGAGTCAGACAGGCAGGCTGAAATCTGTGTGAAAAACGAGATGCAGATAGCTATCTATCTCGCTTGTTCACATTGCCTGCCTGTCTGACTCGGCGCTCACTATAACCGCAACCTTAAGCAAATTCTGACTGGAATTCGAACCCGTAACCTCTGTTTTGGTTGTAAAGCATGTTAACACTCAACTACCGAAGCTGTTTTATCATATATGCTGATATCATATTTATACAATCAAGATAACTACCAACTGGCAAAACCTTTTTTCTTCCCTGCTTCAATGTTAATTGCTACTTTCGACTTAATTCAAAATGTGAAACCAAATTATTCGAGTATTTTTAAATATGACTCATTTGGTTGCATTTGACGTTGCAGATTAACCTTGTTAAATAAGCAATATTAAATAGCTTTCATTATATTCATTCCTCTTAGATACTTGTTATTTGAAATTCCACCGTGAGAAATTCCACTAGCTAAACACTTCATTCTCTAACAGAGCACAGAAATTTCTTGGAAAAAATTATTTTATTCACAATTCACAGACAGTTAATTCATTTCAGAAAGATAATCACATGATGGATTTCACTGTTGTAGCTTCACTTACGTTCTCAATGCCAGCTAATTTAAAAATTGCTGTGAAGTTTGTAGATAATATTAACAAAAGAGTTATGCATGCCACTTGAATATTTTTTTTTCTCATATTTCTTATGAGTGCTCGTATAAAAATCTATATAAATTAAATGCTTAGCAGTGATTAACATTTAGACAAGCTTAGGTATAAAAAAAATTATTAATGTTCAAATAACTTTTTATTAATCTCTGAGCAAATAACATGTGCTCAAGGTATCCAAGGTACTACGTTTCTTTATGCGTCATATTCAAATTACCAACGGGCTTAAGGCAAAAAAAAAAAAATGAAAAATATTACAACTGCTGCATTAAATAGCTATTTTGTTTAACTGCTGTTATTGATGTATTTAAAATGAGCCCTGCTGGTACCTTAATGACACGTGCGTCAAACACTCGATCATTTTTTTCTGTTTAATTCTGCAAGTTTTGACAGCTGTTTAGCTAGCTATGGTAACTGAGTAACATTTTTTTAACACCCAGCACCCAGCACCGCAGGCCATACAAGTGACCCACGCCCTTTTTTTATACCTTCTCAACGTAACACAACAACTGCTCTTAAATGCTTAAAGCTTTTTATAAAGCTTAATAAAAAAGAAAAACCAACCGGTTTCTTACCATCATTTCTTAGTGTTGCTAAGTGAGAAAAAAGAATAAAAGACGTCATGATAGAACAGGTTTTCTTTTATCTCATTTACAGTTATTCAAGGTAAAATTCAAGAAAAGCACGACGGAAAAGTAATAAAGGGTAACATAACAAAAAAATGTTATTTCTCGCCGAGTCATGCTTAACCTCAATTCATGTCGAGACCACAGAAAAGTCAAGCATAAACTTTCTTCTACATTGCAGTGGGTTAAAACAATAACAACAACAGCAACAACATTGATGCTTTAAGCTTGAGAAATATCAAATATAAAAACAGCTGAATAAAAGTATGATTTCAAGGAATTATTTGTCAATTTAGTGGTAGAGAGGAAAAAGTTACATATTTTAGAATGTGCACCGAAACATGTAGGTATTAAAAAAGCACACAGAGAAGCAAAAGGTATGTAACGCTAAAAGTATCGTTAAAAGTTGAAAAGTTGAAGTTGATACTTTTCAACTTTTAATCTTTTTAATTTATTCATTAATAATCTAATTGTTCATCAGAATTTTATGTGTTTCAAATTAATAAAAAATGCTGGTTTCATATGAAAATGTGCCTCCCACGCTATTTGAATGCAAAAATGTGCAAAAATGTGTGAACATGTGCGCAAATGTGTTTTGTTAGACTTTGTTAATAAGTCATTTTAATGGTTAGGGAATAACTATAGTTAAACAGTTATTGAAAACATGTTTTTTTTGACTTTGGCTGCAAAATATTTTTCCCTTTAAAAATTGTTGGCCATAACTGGCAACAATGTAGGTAACAATATTTTTTTTTCACCAGTTTTCATACCAACGCCATTCATACAGCGACTGCTTTTGCTTACTTTATTATCAACTTATCAGTGACATTTGTTATTGTTTTTTTTTGCTTTTATTGTAATTCTAGTTGTTTGCGTAGCAATGACGTTTGCAAACTTTCTGTCACATGTCGTTTGCAGTAGCAAAGAAATAATAAAAAAAAAACGAAAACAAAAGTAACAAAAATGTTGATAGAACAAAAGTTTGTTTAATTAAAACAACAAAAGTAAAATACGTGCGTGCTTGAAAGACGCGCTGGGTGGGTGTAGCTGAGCGATGCGGTAAAATGGTGACTAACACTGAAAACGAATTGTAGCAAAATAAGTCTTTGAGACCCAATAGCTAATAGGTAAGCACTTGGTAATGCAGCAAGTAAGCAGTAGTAATTGAAAGGCTTCAGATAGGCTTTGTGAATTATTTAAAGTGCCTACACTCAAAAAATTTTCATGGAATATGATAAAAAAGCATCCTATTTAGAGAAAAATGGTAAAGACTTTGCTCCAGAGAATGCCTTTCTCTAAATGCGATCCTAAAAATGATAAAAAGCTTCTATGAAAAAGAGAAATATTTAAAAATATATCGTTTTGAGAGAAAAATACTTTTTATTTTTGAGAAAACATTTGTTTTTATTGAAGAAAATACTTCTCATTATGAATTTTTTATCAAAATATAGGAAAAATTTTTAATTTTCAATAAATTTTTCTCTATAAATGAGAATTTTTTTGTACGAGAAAAATATTTATCAATATTAGAGACATTGAAATATTTCCATTTCCTAGAACTGAAGAAAGATTTCTTCGAAAATGTGAAAATTTATTCTAATTGAAGAAAGTTTTGATTGAAAAAGAGAAAATGGCAATTATCGAAAATAGAGAAATTTTTCAACAGAGAAAGATATGTGTTTTTTTTCTGAGTGTTTAATAAGACTAGTTTTGAAAAATGGACTGAGAGTGGTTTTTGAATTTTTAAAAAATTTGACCATTATTTAACAACCGCTTGACTTGACAAATGCTTTTAAAAACTTTAGATAAACTATCACTTATGTTATTTCTATAATTCTTAATAATTTTAGATAACTACATAATTGTTGTACATCAATAATACATATAATAATTTTTATTTTTCTTCTTCTTAAAAATCAACATTTATTGTTTCAAGCTATTTATAAACGAAAATCTACGCACATTATTTTATTTACCTTAATTGGAGTATGTATTCAGGCACGTTTGTTTGAACTTGAAAATAATATAACAAATAAATGTTATCTTCAGCATATATTGCAGTTGTGCCAAAATTTGTTGATATTATTTATAATAATTTTATCAACTCAGCTTAATTACTACGTAAACAAAACCAAAAAATAAAATAAAAAAAAAAAAAACAAAACAAAAACATAAGCAAAATAAACAGAAGCAAAATACTAGGCAACCTTGACAACGTCTTGCATATTAAAATAAAAATATGTTATTTAATTCTGTAATATTAGCTGAGTAACACATAAACATTTCAGTTAATGAAACATGAACGAACGCACGACATGTTCTTGGCTGAAAATGTGTTTTTATGCGGAAATGTGTTATATGTATAGCATATGGCTAGGTTTTAATTTGACAGACTTTAGATCCAACACAAAATTAGTTGATATCTCAATCGTTTAATTATCAAAATAAGCTTACTTAATAACAGCGTAGGACTACAGAGGAATTAAGTATGTAGTATTATAAATTAAGTATAGTATATAAGTAAGTGTCTTAATGTGTGCGTTTTTAACATAAAACACATTTACAATATGATCTTTAATAATCTTAAAAAAAAAACTTTTTAAATGACTGGTTCCAGCACATGATTATTTGGTTCATAGTGACAAAGGTCACATAAACCTATCTTTACAAATTCTATCAAACTTGCAGTTAGTATTTTGAAGTACATTTCCGATGATGTGGTTGTGTGGTTTATACGTTTACAATTATTAAAATAATAATTTGTTTAGCTTTGAACCAAGGAGTTCAGCTGATCCACCTATTCAGTCAAGTTCAGGGGGTAAATGTAGAATATTCTTGGGCCGACAAATTGGGGATTTTTTAAAAATTGCCTCTTGAACTATTGTAGTGGTGTAAAATACACCACTGTATTATGGTGTATTTAACACCACTACTGAATATCTATCTGTCTGAATCTATCTGAATGTCTAATGAAGCGTTCATCAGAAATATACCTTAAAAAACATTTGATACATCCAGTAACAGTTGTAAGTTATATAGCACCCAAAAGAATTATTTGCTGCTAACGAATGATAATAAAACTATCAAAACAAGATAAAATTAGCAAATTGTTAAGAAAATGTAAATATTTTGGCTGATAGAAGATATTAAGATAACTTTTTTAAATTAATTAATTTTGAAAATTAATATACAAACAATGTATAAAAAAAAATGTCCTTCAATTTTTTATAAAATTAAAATTAAATTTATCAATTAAAAAATAAACCCAAAGTAAGTTAACATCTAAAAAAATTTTAGCACATTAACTTTTACCACAATTACCGCAAATTTAAATTTTTCGCTGTCGCTATCCAAAAATTTGTATTGAATTTTTTTTCCAATTTTTATGGCACTCTTCATACGCTCATAGGCTACAGTTAACCCGTAAATAAATTCTCTTGTGTAAGAATACACTCAAGCCATGTATAATAACTTGGAACTTATGAACAAGTACACATGATTAGTGAACAAAAAATGCATTTCGGTTTTTTATGAACGCATACATAATTTATATTTTTAGTAGATTGAGAGAATTGAGAGCATTTAACGTTGTAGTCAGAGGTACTACGGTGCTAATTTGGTACCTATTATATTGAGTACGTTGTTATTTTTAGAGTAAGAAATTATGAATGATACTTAAGATTGATATTTATATGATCTTATTTGGGAATTCTTTTAAAAAGGCTGTGCAGGAGATATATGTTCGTTATGAGGATACTTTTTAGTGAATACAATAGTGAATACAGTCGAGTGGGTTGGGGAATTTTGATTACGCACAGATTTTTTTTTTATGTTCTTTACTTAATAGTTGAAAGGCAGAAAGTATGAACATGATAGCAAAAGTTACTGCGAAAACCTATTTGGAGAAGGCATTACTTTATTTTGTTACTATGGGCAAGCTTTGAGAATGAAATTATTTTATTAACCCTTTCAATGACTTTGCTTGAATAATCGTGGAAAAAATTATTGAGGTAATATTCCCACCATTTAGGACATAAAAAGTTTAAAAAACATTCCTCTGATTTTAACATGCGCTGCTTAGCTTTTGCCAGTCTGTCCAATATAATGGACAAAATTATTCAAAGGTTGTATTATAATATTTAGGTGTTCTTACCTTGAACTAAAACAACCGGAGACCAATGCAAATGCGTTATTTATAATATTATTATAAAAAAAAAATGCTTTGCACACCAAACACAATAACCACTTTTGATTTTTTGCAACATTTATTAAGACGCGAAGTAAAAAAATTGTAGGCTTCTGTCGGGTACAAAATCGAACATTCAACTAAGTTAAACGTTTTATATATCTCTAAATTTATTTCTGTCATGTCAGTACAACTTCATATCATAGTACCAACTTATATAATTTTAAAAAAGACGTTAGAAAATAAGAATGTTTGTTCTTATTTTTGTTTCTTATTTTCTGATGTGTCCAATAAAATGGACAAATGCATTGCAAGGGCTCAGAAAAAAATTGAAAAGGAAAGATGGAATTGATTTGGAAAGTCAGAACCTCTCTTCTTATGCTCATCACTTTGAAAACAGTGACAGATAAGAACGCACTACACACAAATTCTTGAAGACGTAATGAAAAGAATATGTCAAATGAAGTGCGTTATACATTTTTATCCATTTTTTGTGTTCAGCAGTTCGAAAGTACTGGGTAGTTTTTTTTTTGTTGAACAATTTCCTATGCTTTCACCATATTGTGTTTTTTCCCAGAGGGCTCCTTCCTACCCACTCGTACTATTGTATTGTTGGTCTCGGACACTCTGTCTGTAAAGATCGAGTTTACTTATCGACCATTATTCTCATAGGAAGCGATTTTTCAATTGTCAAGATATTTTTGATATAAAACTTAAAAAATTGCTTTGAAATTAAATATAAGTAAAAATTTTGCTAAGTTACTGTAATATATAGGGTGGAAATTTTTTATTAGAGTGTACATTTTTTTTCTTATGATTGAATTGTTTCGGAATGCAAAACTTTAATTTTCTTAAGACCTCATATGTCAGACCATATTTAACTTATCTTCTAATATGTTAAGTCAAATGTTTGTACTTCTGTCTGTCTGTTCCAAATAGGCTCGTGCACCGTTTATCCGATTGAGCTGAAATTTCGACACCGAGTACGTTTTATAGAGAGGAAGAACATAGGGCATGTGTAAAAGTAAACGCAAGTCTGTGGGCGTGGCACTCAATAACAACTTCTAAGCGCCTCGACCGATTTCAATGAAATTTGGTTGTAAGATTCAACTGCACCCAAGATAAGACATAGGCTATAAAAAATTCAAAAGATTTCCGCAAGAGGGCACTTTAAGTAGTACATTTTTAAGACTCAATAACACTTAAACACATGGACCGATTTCAATGAAATTTGGTATTGAGGTTCAACTGCACCCAAGATAAGACATAGGCTATAAAAAATTCCAAAGACTTCCGCAAGAGGGCGCTTAAAGTACTGCATTTGTAACTCAATAACTCCTAAACGACTTGACCGGATTTGGTTAAATAACCCTGCAACAAAATTGAGGCTTTTAATTTCAGAAAACTTCCGAATAGAGCGCTTTATACAATCAACTATGTCTGGCTCATTGACGTCAAAACAGATGAACCGATTTCGAAAAACTTGTCAGGCATTCTTGTCTGTTACTGAAATAGATCTTATGATTTAGAAATTCTTTCGACAAAAATCAAGGAATGAATCGAAGGCAAACAAAGTCAAGAACCAAAGATAAAATACGAACAAAAAAAAAAACGAAGTTTAACGAATACAAGCAGAATCTATATAAAAATTAACAAAAATCAACCGAACAGTACCGACCAAAACCGAAGTTGAACGTAGACAATAAAAAATCGAATCGATTTTGATTTGAAAAGGATTTTTTCAAATTGGATTTTTTTTTATGAGACATAAATGCATGTTTTAGGAAAACGTTAAGTGCATTTTTTTCGAAATTACTTTTTCAAACTGGGTGACAATTTTCGGATCCAGGCGTGGAAGATGTAATTTTTTGTAATCATGTGCATCAATTACTGTTTTTTGGAAATTTGACTAAACACTTTCTTCGAAGGAGATGAGAGGGAACTCCAAAAAACGATAATTAAAAAAATTTTAAAAATTAAATTGATAAATTAAAAAATGTTAAAATGAGAGCAGTTTTAAAAACCGTCTTTTTTTGCGCTCTAGGCATAAGCCCGGGTAACATCCACTAGTATGAAATATAATGATTTTTTGCATATTAATTCGGTTCCAAAAATTTAGACATCTCAGAAATGTGTTTCAAGTGATAATGAAAAAATAAATATGTTTTGGAACATTTTTTTGAATTGAATATTTCTTTAGAGAAAAATATTAAAGGATGCGATGTATACATATGCGAAAAAATTATAAATGAAATTATAATTATGAGTGAAAAAATTATAAATTATCTTAAAAACAAGCTCAAAATTTTACAACAAAAAAAAATTGTTTCTTAATTAAGAATCTTAAGTTATAATAAATATTAGAAAACAAACTCAAAATTTAAAAAAAAATTTTTTTAAATTTTTTTTTATTTAAGAATCTTATGATATAATAAATCTAAGAGAAAAATGCACAAAAATCAATTTTGAAATAAATAAATTATATTGAGTTAATTCCGATCATTTTGTTACAAACATAATTTACCTTGGCTGCACCCAAAATTATATCAAAAAGACATGACATTCTTGCTATTGTTAATAAGTTATTAATTTGTCTACAACAAAAAGTTACAAAACAATAATTTTTCAATTGAACACTAACAAAACAAAACATAAATAAATCAGAAAAATAAAACACTTGTCAACATAACAACAAAACATGCCGGAGTAGAAAACCTGTTGATATAAAAAAAAAAAAAAAAAAAAATACTTTAATAACAATGACAGGCCAACAAGCGCATACATAATACACATGAACACACACAGACATAAAGTCAATAGCTCACAAAAGGTATAGCTTTAATTGTATATTGAAAAATTAAACAATACACACACATGCTCACATACAAAAATCACGTCAAATCATTTTCGAAACGACAAAAAAAAAACCAAAAAAAAAAATGTGCCAAAGGGTCATTCAACTGATATATGATGACTGCTTTCATTGGAACTCTTTTGGTAATGCATGCCCTGTTCTTTGGGCTGGTTGAGCTTGTTTGAGCCCAGTTATTTTCATTGCTAGCTGAAGTGAAGTCTTTTTTGTGCTTGTTGGTCAACAACAACAACAACAACAACAACAACAACAACAACATAAGTTGTTGTTGTGGTTTTTGTTGCTGTTGTTGGTGTTGGTATTGCCACTGCCGCTTGTTTCGGTGGGTGTTCCGTTACATGCTGTTGCCTGTTGTCACTAGTACATAAATTAGTAGAAATTTGCTGTTGTTGTTGTTGGAATTTGTTGCAATTATGTGAAGTGTGATTTTTGGTCATACAAAGCCGGGCTTTTTGTGGTAGGTTTTAGTTTCACTAGAAGACAGGATGTCGTGCGAGTGTGACTTTTGTTTGTTTTTAAATTATTAAAACTACTCTGTTGAAAAAAAAGAACCATGACAAAATTTCCGCTCAACTTAATTTCAACTTTTTCAACAAACCTCCACTCTATCGACATGCTGCGTTCACATTCGTTTCTTCTTTTTTTTCAACAACGCTTGCAAGTTTCACGCTCATTATGCTGCCTAATCGTCTTAAGTGCAGCCGAACCGACACTTAAGTATCTGGGAAAAAATCTGTTGTAGCCTCTAGGCTGTACGAAAATATTTAATTAATAACAATCATGAGTTAAATGTTTAACAAAATACTGAAAGTTTTCAAGCACATTCATCATTTTGCTCACTCCACTCATTAGCTAGAGAGTTTTGTTGTATCGAATCAGTTTTCAATCAACCCTCATTTTTTTTTCTTAATTTTTTTCACTGTTCTACTAATTCGCTGTAGTTTTTTGACACTCACTCCCTTTTATGTCAATGCTGTCAATTTTTAATAATTATTGAAACATGACAAGCACTTAAGTGTATGTGTGTGTGCGTTCAGCGAACGCCATAAAAGACGCCCATATAAACAAAGGCGATCATTTATCAATTAAAACTGAGTACAGTTCGAATTAAAGTCTTCTTGACTCAATAAAAATAGTTTCTCTTAAAAAATGTTGTGTCTTTTTTTATAAGCTTGAAAAATTAAACATTTTACCTTGACCAACATTGTCATTAAGTGTCAATTTTGACAGCTTTATATTGACATTAGCTGCCAAGCCAAATATTTATTTATAACTTCAGTCTGAAACTGCCGCACAGTGGGATATGTGACGAATTGAGTCAACTACAATTATTTCTTTAGAATAACAGTAATAATCATGTCTGTTTTCGAATTTAAGCAATACTTAACCTTTCACGACAATATTGGGTCACATAGCACCCACTACAAATCCGTTTTCAGATGGAAAAAAAAAAGATTTTATGAGTAAATTTTAACAAAATCACCTTTTTTATATGACGTGAATGACTAAAAAAGCACTTACAATAAAAAAATTATTTTACTGCGCTTTTGTGCTACTTTTATTAAAAGAAGTGTATCAGCGCAGAAGAGTGCTATAACTCAATAACGCAACGCAGCGCTGTGTTATCCATATCAACTTCAAAAACTCTCAAAATCGTATCTCTGCTCTAAAACTTAATTAAAATTTTTTAATAAAATATAAATAAAGATTGAAATATTTCAGCATAACTCAAGAAATATTAATAAAAAAACTTTGAGTTGACTTTTGGCGGGCAAAATTGGCCAAACACCGCTATGTGTACCGATAACAACACCCACGCTGCACCCACAAAACAATGATGTCGCTGCTCTTATTTTAAACACTCGCATTGAGAGCTGCTTGTTGTCAAAAGTCTCTTTCATTTCAATTGTCAGTTATTAGAACAATTAAGTGACTGAACTCTGACAGTCTGAGTGTGAGTGCTTGCAGCAATGTAAACAGAGAGAGTGAGTGAAAGAGCAAAAGAAGGCTTTAACGTGCACCACACATACTAAGTGTGGGTGTCAAATAATTAAAGCAGACAATTGTGCTTGAGGTTGTTGTTGTTGTTGACTCATATATAGCTGTCATGAGGCAAGCATTAATATTCTTCTTATTTGTTTTTGTTTTTACATATGAAGTCTGAGAACTGAGTCTTAATGAGAACAAATTGTTATTGTATTATTTTTGCGAATCCTGAGTATTTAATTAAGGTTATTGAGCAAATATTAAAGATTTTATACGAAACTTGTGGTTGATGTTGCTATAGAACTATTGTAGACTGAAGTTCTAGAGAAATTTTCAAAATTTTGTATTATATTTTTGAGAGTTTTAAAGGTAGTAACAAGAAAACTTCTTATCCTTATCTCTTATATCAAATTTAGGTAATTGAAATGTATACACCTGAAGTAAAGCTACGGTAGGTCTCAGTTTTTACAAAATATGATGATTTATATCCGGCGGAAAACACACTCTGACCTTTTTACTCAGCCCAGAACTGAGGTCTGAAACTCTAAAAGTAATCAGGAATTGCAACAATATAAAACAAGTTAAGAAAGTCTTAAGTCGGTTTAGCCCGTCTATGAAATACCCTTAACCTTTTTTTTCAAACAAAAATTAAAAGTATTGTAACAGCCGTGGGCTGATGAAGTCCATATTTTATATGCATTTCAATTTTGATAAAAAATTTGCACATACCAAGTTTTAATCCTGTAGCTCACATGTTAATGCCTTTATAGTGTTTTCGCAAACATGGGTTTATGGGAGGTGGGCGTGTTCGCGAACAGAATACTTGATCCAGTTTTCGTCCAACTATTTACAACCTTACAAATATTTTCAACCGCCTGAGAATCAACAGCGAATCGCTTGGAAGATAAAACAATCAGAGCCAGCTCATTTGAGAGTCATTCGGGTATCACCGACTGTAAACAGTTGAGACCATGAAAAACCGTTCGCCGGAAAAATTTGCCAACGAATCACAGAGAAGAGTCTTAAGTAATTTATCGCCAAGATTCGGCATCGAATCTGTGATAGTGGTTTAAGGCAATTCACCGGGAAGAGGAGTGAACGAATCGCCGAGAGAGATTAAAAGCAATTCACCGACGCCAACGTGAATTGCCAACGAATCACAGATAAGAGTCTTAAATAATTCATTGGGAAGATTCGCCATCGAATTGGAGAGATGGGTCTTAAGCGATTCACCGGGAAGAGAAGTGAACGAATCGCCAAGAGATAATTAAAGCCGCGAAGAGTCTTAAGTGATTCATCGGGAAGATTCGCCATCGAATCAGCGAGAGGTGTCTTAAGGTGTCTCACCGGGAAAAGGGAGTAAACGAATCGCCAAGAGATATTTAAAGCAATTCACCAAGAAGATTCGCCAACGAAACATTGAGAGGGGTCTTAAGCGATTAGCTGATAAGAGTGGCAAATGAATCGATTTAAGGAGTCCTCAGCGATTTGTCGAAGCATCATTGGCCTGTCCAAATTCAAAGAATTTTTTGCGAATTTGTTTTTATATCACTTTTATTTAACTCGGCGTTACTTCTGAACTATAAGAAAATATTTGGCATATTTTTTACTAGTTTATTGCAACGATTTTTCAGAGCCTCTATCCTATTCCCACGACAGATTTCGAAAATTTTGCAAATTTTCCAACGATTGCTGAAATGAGCGAAAAATGTATTTCACGATTCTCCTTCCAGAACCCTTGGGCGAATCGCTACAGCATACCAAAACCAACTGCTCTTCCAATTGTCTTCCAAATTCTTGCAGGGAAAGTTTTAGTAACACACACAACCCAATAAGAAGCTCGTTCAAAGTCCCGTCAAGGGTCGAAGTGGTCAATTCGGTTTGGTAAAAAGGTGGACATTTGGGACCGAAAGAAGCACATTTCATTTCAGGCGGACATGTCCTCCTTTAGGATACCATCTGGTAACCCTACCTTTGAACATTAATGGAACTACATGTATTAGACCTTCTTTCGAAACACTTTTTGTTTATGAAGAGTCGAAATTTTGATCGTGTTTCTGAATCTAGCCTTGATTCAGCTTTCTGACAAGGAGTTACGAAAAGACCTCGTTACGAAAAGTAAATTAAAGAAAAAAAAATGTAATACCGCATTAAGCAAAACTGTTTAGCTTCTACCTACTACCTACTAGATCTTCTATCTACTATCCTCAATATGATAATTCAGAATGTATAAAATCTTTTTACAAAACATCAAAATCGGTTATTGGTTGTTCCAAAACTAATGCAACAGGTCAGTTTTAGTTCGAGTAGAGATAATTTTTTTATTTAGATATTTTTAATTTTGAAATCGAAGGAATTGTATGCCACATTACTACTATACAAACAATCCGAGCTTTTAAAGACCACATTTTAGAATTAACCCTTTATTACATGATTTAGAAAAAAAAATAACAGGAATTTGCCATTTTTTGATCAAAGAGCTGGTTTGATGTCAATTTTTATCACAATTCAATGAAGGAAGGGTTAAGAGTGTCAAAAAGAAAATACCGGGAATAGCGCTTCCATATATTAATATTTCAAAAACAGGATACTTTTTACGACTTAAAATGGGTAAAGCTCCGTTTTTTTTTTGAGTTTTGAGTTATGATTCTAGTGGGTTCAGTTCACAAGGGACCTTGAAATCCGAGGAGAGCACTACGTTAATAAATGCGAAATAAACAAAAATTCTTAATGTAAGTTTTTCATTTCAAAACTTTATCTGATCAATAGAAGAAAATATTCGAGATTACGCTACAAATTTTAAGTGGCAGTTTTAGAATAATTTAGTTTTTGATAATAACGTACATTTTTAGAGTAAATAAGATCCCAAATCCGTCATCGAAAAAAATTAAAAAAAAATTTTCAATGTTTATTTCAACTAATTTTGACTCACTGCTATTGATCACTGCTAATTTTGACTCACCACGCGTACTACGTAAGGGGTATATTAATTTTGCTCAACTCAGCTCAGAGTAAACTTACACCTATAAAATTTGGTACTTATGTGTTTTGTATCAACACAAAGATGTCTTCGAAAAATGGGTGTCATCCTCATACGGACACGCCCACCTCCCATACAACCCAAAAATTGAAAACACAATAAATAAGCCTCTGTTTAACTTACAGAGATATAATTCGACACATATGTTTTTTATAACAAAAAAAAAATAGTTTTGTAAAATGGACGTCATCCGCCCACGGACACGCCTACCTCCCATACAAAGCAAAAATTGAAAACTGCATAAATAAGCTCATAATTAACCTACAACAATAAAATTTGGTGTGTATGTGTTTTATGTAAACATAAAGATGTCTTCGAAAAATTGGTATTATCCGCGCACGGACACGCCCACCTCCCATACAACCCAAAAATTGAAAACGCAATAAGTAAACCTCTGTTTAACCTATAGAGATAAAATTTGGCACGTATGTTTTTTATGACAAAACAAAGATGGTTTTGAAAAATGGACGTCATCCGCCCACGAACACGCCTACCTCCCATACAACCCAAAAAGCTTAAAACTCAATAAATAAGGCTATGTTTGTCAAAGAGAGATCGAATTTGTTACGTATGTATTTTATACCAAAACTAAGATGTGTTCAAAAATTGGGAGTAATCCGTCTATGAAAACGCCCACCTCCCATAGCGAAAGCACAATAAAGGCTTTAACTGTGAGCTACAGGAATAAAACTTGGTATGTGTAAATTTTTCATCAACATTTAAATGCATATAAAATATAGTCTTCATCCGCCCAAGGACGCGTCCATTTTAAATAATATTATTTTGTTTTTTGAAAAGTAGGTTTAGGGTTTTTCATAGTCGGCCTAGACCGACTTTAGAGTTTCTTTACTTGTTTTTATTTCAAAAGATTGTTATGGTATTTGGCTATAAGACCTCTTCATTACTTTTTGCTTTTTTTATTAATTATATATTTTTAATGCAAATTTTTAGAAAGTTATATCGACAATGTATTTTGAACCACTCTTACCAAACTTAGGGCTGGAAGTGGAGGGTTTTTAATATAATTTTAAGAATAGCCAACTATCAAAGTAATATATAAACTATCTTCCTATTATCAATAATTTTCATATATAAAAAAGTTATTGAAAATGGAAATATTTCATTTTCGATTAATACACTCAGAAAAAAGTGTCTCGGAATATGATAAAAAAGGCATCATATTTAAAGAAAAATGGTATAGAGTTTGCTCCAGAGAATGCTATTCTCTAATTGCGATACTTAAAATTCTCTAAAAATGATAAAAAGGTTCCATGAAATAGAAAAATATATCGTTTTTAGAGAAAAATACTTTTGTTTTTGAGAAAATATTTGTTTTTATTGAAGAAAATACTTCTCATAGTGAAGTTTTTATCAAAATACAAGAAAAGTTTTTCATTTTCAATAAAATTTCTCTATAAATGAGAAATTTTTTGTGCGAGAAAAATACTTATCATTATTAGAGACATTGAAATATTTCCATTTCCTAGAAGTAAAGAAATATTTCTTCGAAAATGTGAAAATTTATCTTATTTGAAGAAAATTTTATTTGAAAAAGAGAAAATTGCTATTATCAAAAATAGAGAAATTTTTTACCGGAGCAAGGTATGTGTTTTTTTCTCAGTGTAGAGCTCCAGTTGCAAATTGGTAAAGAACCCAATAATATTTTAAAAGTGGCACTGATCTGCTTTGACCTGAAACCAAAGTTATTACTTTAATATTATTTTATAACTTAAAACATCTGATGAAATTTTTTTTTAATTTATGAAATTGTATATAAGAGGTGCACCGGTTGGAAATGGATTAAGTCCACTAATATTTTCAAAGTGGCATTGGCTGGATGGCTTCAAACTGAACTCGAAATAAATACCTTTTATAACTCTAGACAGCTGATGAAATTTTCAATTACATAAATTTTATTTTTACATAAAGGGCCTCCAATAATACTTATAGATTGGGCTCTTATTGCTCTCAGGCCCTGATTATTAAAGATATTAAGGACTTTAACTCACATCAGTAGATTACAATGATGTTTTACTCTTTTAATCTCAATACATAAAATACCTAATTTTTTAAAGAGTTCTTGAAAACCCGGTATTATAAGCAGCAAAATGGTGCTTCTGGTATAAAAAAGTGAATTTTGATGATAAAAGTGCTTATTGACAGATGGTTGCCAGTCTTTTTAAGCAAATAAAAACTTGTCAGTTTTTGCCTTTGTCAAAAAGGTCACATACTTTAGATTAATATTTTTAACACGTACCTTCCTCAAATTTAAAATTATTTTTATACAATCCCAAGAAAAGCAATGTGGAAATAAATATATTTAAATATATATTAGCACAATAAATTTCTTAATTTCTTCATTCTACCTTTTTTGTATATGAAATTCTTGGAAGGTTCTTAAGAACAAAACTGCATGGCTTATACTTAAGAAATTCAAAGCAACAAAAATAAAACAACAGCAACAAATTTACATATATTTTTTCAGTTAATTCGTTTGGTGCCTTATTTGCATAAAAATCAGCAAGAGCGCTACTTAAAAAAACTTTCTTAGCAACGTAAAATAGCCTGTAGCATTAAAACTGCCAAGAACGTCGTCATCGCTTTAATCTTGTTAACCAAATCCACAGAGAGCAGAAGAAACACAAAGCTAAGATTTTCTAGTCTTTTTGCGAATTTGATAGTTTTTTACAGCAACAATAAAAATGCATGGACTATGCTACAACGATACAATGAAATAGAGGAGGTGCTGGTCTTTTGGTAACATTGAAGTCACGTTTTGTATCGACCTGCAGCAAGCAAACAATTCGTGCTCATCGTAGCACGCGTGCAAATAAGCAAAACTCGAACCTTTCTCCTACCTTTGTCGAGAGAGCTTTGTTAGCTGCTATCGGTGTTGTTGGTTGTGGCTTCGGGATACAGGTGCAGATTGTGGTTTATTTTGGATAGTGCTGCATGGAAATTGCAACAGACAATTTTCCATATTCTTCAAACAAGGTATACCTTGCTGCGCACCCACGGGCTAAGCTTTGAAATTGGAACACGTTGGATTTAATAGCAAAACGGAAATGAAATTTGAGCTGCTGCAAGCGTTTTTCTCTTGTTTTTTTTTTTTTCAATAAAAAGGTAATTCTCGAAATTGCAGATCAGTTAAAAAAAAACGAATTCTCACAAGTCACAAAAATTAATTTTTTGTGCTCTATTGTTTGGTGTTTCTTTTATTTATATTTAGGCTAAAACTAATAATTATGCGCTTTCATTCATTTACAATGAGACCCTAATTAAGAGTGTTGGGACGAGAGGTCCTGCATGGCACATAAATGCATGATGCATGGCACCCCCTCTCGAGACGCGAAATTCCTTAACATTTGCTAAGGGTGCTTTGAGCGGCAAAGCGTGTGAATTTTACGGCAACCTTACCAACAACAGCAACAAACAGAAAAAGAATCCTTGGCCAGTAACAAATGCTGCTGTGAATTCAACTGTAACGGTTTTAGGACAACAGCCTCAACATTGAACTCGTCGTTATGGGAAGAGTTTGAGAAGAGAAGAAAAAAATAATAATAACTTGGATCTGAAGAAATCTCTGACCCTTCATCAGCTATTGAGAAACTATTAAGGATGAGTGAATTTCTAAGGATGCTTTAAAGCAGAGAATGCAATAAGAAGAGGGTTGAAAATGCCGACACAAGAAAAAGGTTGCAAAAGATGAAACCGTTGAGACTAGAATAACTTTTGCTCGAGTTTTGAAAAACGATTAAAGACAATTGTTGTTGTTGTTCTTGTTGTTTTTGTTGTTGTTTTTTGATCTGCTAAGAATAAACCAAAACTAAATTCGCACGCCAGACAACTTGGATGGCTTAAAATGCTTTATAAATTATTTTACCGCTGGCTGCATAAACTATTTTTTTTAGCTCTTAACAAAAAAACAAAACTAATAAAATAAATTATTATAATATTTTAAAGGTTTTTATTTACATTTTTTAAAAATTTAAATTTTTTTTCGTTTGTTTATTTTTGTATAGCAACATAACAAATTTGTTCATATATGACTTAAAAAAAAATCCCAAAACAGCCCATTGAAACCATACAACTATTTGTTTGACTTCCAACACAATGCTAGGATGTGCACGTACATATGGCTTTTATAAAAGGCTTCCTTTGTTTTAATCCCACATTTGAGCACTTCATTAGGAACTCGATTTTTTTTTTTAATGAAAATTAAAAAACCGAGTTAAAAAGTTCCCACGTTATGAATTCCTGTACATAAACCGTTTTGCTGCACTCGCTCCTGTCACTGTGTAAGGCATAACGACACTCACCTCACAGAAAAAATTAAGCAGGAAAAAAATTACGCAACATAAAAAAAATATTCTGAAATGCTATAGCAACAACAACAACAGCAACAAAAATATCATAAGCTATAGTTTTGCATTATCCTTGTTTTAGCTCTCACAGTGAAGCCAGCTCATAGCCAACAAAGGTGAAAAAAAGGTGGTTGAAGTGTTGCAGCGTAGCGAGTAGCAAAGTTTTTAAAACGCATTCAGCGTTTGTATGAATAAATGCCATGTCGTTCTGTTTTAAATATATGTATATAACTCTATAGTTAGGGGAGGAAAGAAGAAGTAAGTAGTTAAAATAAAAAATTCAAATTTTATAAAACCGTTTTTCTTCTCAAGGTTTGTTTGGCTACAACAAGCGTGTGAATATATATTTATTTTACTGCTTTGTTGTTTTTGTTGTGCTATGCATAAAGTCCTGTCTTCCTTGCTATCATCCTTAATGCAATTTAGCATTACCTTTTATTAATTTTCTCTTCTTACTTACGATGTCTATGCAAAGAAAGCATCGAAGCAAAGATCCCAAGAATTTTCCAAGATTTTCTTTCTTAACATTAGCATGCAAGACAAGATTTAGCTGTATATTTTTTATTGCAATTTTATGCTGGGCTTACATTTGCCATTCATAAAGTGTTGATTGTTTGATATTCATTAATATTCAACTAAGATTATTCTCATCAGTGTGAAAATTTCAGCAGCATAAGCAGGGAAAACTATTAAAAAAAAAAACAACAAAACGTGGAGAATGAGTTGATTTAAGGATCAACTTTTGGGTGGCCCAAAGTTTTTCTTGGTTATATTTTCGTTTTTTACAGATGAGCAATTTTAACCTTAAACTACGTTTTCACTTGGTTAAATTAATTTTAAAATTTTTTATAGTTTCATGAATTTCATGAATTTTTATGTTAGTGTTTTTATTTTGTTTCTGTCAGAAAACGTGCATGAAATTTTGTATTTACCTGCATATGTTTTTGCGTTTTACTTGGCTAGAACCTTAAAAGTACATAATAGCATTTAAAATATTTTTTTTAGAAAATTATATACTCTTTTAGTTTTTTTTTAAAAAAGTTATAATTATTCAAGCAATTCAATTACACAGTTGCCAGTTCTTACTAAACATAAAAAAACCCAACCAAACTGAAATCTAAGCCTACACCTAAACTTCCACATACTCCATGACCAGACCTGACCTAACATAACTTAATCCAACCTAGCCTAACGTAACCTACCCTAGCCTAACCAAACCAAACTGTACCAAACAAAGCCTAACCTAAACGAAACTAAGCTTATCAAGTTTAACCTTATCTAAACTAACCTAACCAAAGATAACCTCACCTTACCTAACCTAGCCTTACCAACCAAACAGCACCAAACCAAACCAAACCAAATCAAACCAAACCAAACCAACCCAAACCAAACCAAACCAAACCAAACCAAACCAAATTTAAGCCAACTTAACAAAATAGCCTAACGTAGCCAAAACTAAGGTTTTCATATTTAATCTAACCTAAATTTATCTAGCCTAACATAAATGTAAGAAACCTAACCTTATCTTGCTTTAACTTACCTAGACTTGTATTACCTAGTTCAATATAACCTAAACTAACCTTACCTAATCTAATTTAATCTAATTTAACCTAACCTAACCTAACCTAACCTAACCTAACCTAACCTAACCTAACCTAACCTAACCTAACCTAACCTAACCTAACCTAACCTAACCTTACCTAACCTAACCTAACCTAACCTAATCTAACCTAACATAGCATAACCTAGCCTTACTAAGTTCAACATAACCTAAACTTACCAAAACCAAATCTTACTTAACCTAACAAAACCTAACCAAACCTAACCAAACCTAACCAAACCTAACCAAACCTAACCAAACCTAACCAAACCTAACCAAACCTAACCAAACCTAACCAAACCTAACCAAACCTAACCAAACCTAACCAAACCTAACCAAACCTAACCAAACCTAACCAAACCTAACCAAACCTAACCAAACCTAACCAAACCTAACCTAACCAAACCTAACCAAACCTAACCAAACCTACCCAAAACCATCCTTGTTAGGTTTGGCTGTTAAGCCGGGCTCAGAAATAATACTCCACGAAAAATGCCTCACAATAAAATAAAATAAGACCTAAATATTTTCTAGGAGGCCCATCAACAACTTAATAAGACCCAAAATGATAAAAAGTTTGGTTTTATTTTTAAGTTTTGGGGCATTATTGCTTAATGAAGTAAAATCACCTGGGGACTAATTTTTTTTAAGGGTTTGGGCCTTATTTCCCGGGGCTTTCCTTCATAGAGCCTTTAAAGGTACGGGTTTACAGACAATTTCATAATAGGGGTATTCTCGCAGTATAGCAAATATGCAAAATTTGTGAAAATACAACCTGGCAATACTGAAATATGTAACATTGCGGGAGCGCACAAAGTCACAAATATTGTTGAATATTAAAAGAAATTCCGCGAACAGGCGAAAACAAAAAATTAAAAACTTACTCTAACTCACCCGAACTAAAATGAACAAATTTGTCTCAGAGTGCACGGTTGCACGTCCACTCAAAACATGGGTATCACTGTTGCACAAATTGCACGAATTGCAAAACTTTTATCGCTTGTATTTTGTTGTTGTGTCGTTGCACGGGTTGCAAGATTCTGCAACTTTTGCAATTCTTACACCTTGCAAGGGTTTTGCAAGACAGCGAGAATACCCCTAATGAATTATGAGTCATAGTCGCATAAATGTTGTCATGATTTCATAGAAAATATAAAACATGCAATATTTGAAAATTTTCAAAATATTTGTTAAAGAGAATTATATAAGAGAAGGCGATGAGCCAACGAGGAGTAAAAAGAAGAAACTTTTCTTTGGTCGTTCCTGTCAGATGGTCATCACGTTCCTCGTGAACTTCTTTCTATTCAGGGATCTTGTATACATTTTTATAAAAAATTAAATTGGTTTTTAGGAGAGGATAACGAAATAATGGTTAAAGATATTGAATTTCAATGTTTTTGTATGTTTATAAAAGAAGTACTTAATTAAAATAAATTGTTTATGAATTTCTTCTTCTTCATAATAAAATCCCTGAAGGAACCAGCAAACAATATAACAACATTTTTACATTCACACCGAATGTATGTTACAGTCGTCGTCAATGCATCGTTACTGATAAAAAACAAAAAAATTATGGGTGCATACTTTCAGGCTGATAGTTTTTTCGTATCAGAAAAGCACTGTAATAGCTGGAATGAACAGTTTGAGCGATATTAGTTGCGGAACAGGGCGCTTGTATTTTATGCATGAATATATTTTATTCAATATTTTAAACCGTTATTTCGCAATCCTCTTATAAAAAACACCTACATTTTTCACAGAAAAGGATTATAAATCCATTAAATTAATATTTTGGGAGCATTTGGATTCCAGTGTTATATCAATGTTATTACCAACAACTAAGTATAAATAGTTTGGTTGAGCATATTTTGTAACAAAAATTATTCAGATTTTCACCAAAAAAATTTCTACAAGTCATCCATGGCTAACAGAGGTAAATACACTGAAACCTAGAGTAAATCGGGAGCAAGTAAAAATATGAAATGTTATACAACAACTTTAAAATCTTTAAAAAACAATAAATCTTTTAATATGCACACAAAAATTACAAAAATACTACTCAGCTGTATATGAACACTTATAATTCCACATTGGTTTTTAAGAATCTTCTGTTAAGTAGTTAACTAAGTTAGTATACTAGAGTATACCGTTGGGCTTTCTTTTAGAGAAACTTGCTGTAGTTCTTTGAATTAGTTCAATTAGCCATCAAAAATAAAATGCTCATAACTAAAAATTTTTTTTATTTTGATTCAAGACTTAGATATGTTATACCTATTAACCGGATTTACCTCAGTTTGAAAATTTGATGATGAGCGCGTGGAAAAAAGGAGATTCCACCTGAAATTTTTATATACTTTCAATGCAAGTCATCATTCAAGATTCGAAGTCAAGTGTACCTTGATTCGATAATAGTGAGATTCATAAAATAAAGAGACATCAAGTAAGACAAGTGTAAGATTTTCTTTGTAAAATTTGCTTGGGCAAAAGTTTTAAAAATATTTTGAATTTTCGGTATTGAATCGAAGGCAAGTGTCATTCTTTTATTTCAGGCATGAAGTATCCCATCCACAATTTTTAGTACCATCAACTACTATAACTTTAAAAGTCGTGAATCTTTATAATCCGTAACGCGATGATGTTTTTGACAAACAGTTTCCTCAAAATCAATATTTTTGCGTTGATTATTTGGAGAGAACATTTTTTCACGAATAAGATTTATGTTCGTTATCGAAAATTAACCAATAGTTGGCGAAATTATGGAACAAGTATATTAAAAAAATTTAACAAAAGAGAAAATATTTTCCACACACGTGGTAAAATAGAACCGAGCCATTCCAACTCCAAAAATATAATTTCAAATATTGACTGTTTTAAAGTACGAACCTAAGATATACAAGAATTATTTGGAAATCTCTATTATATGTCCTTATTATTATGTATAATTTAATTTATTAATGTAGAAATCCTTCGTTATCAATAGCTCAGTGAAAGTGTGCTGAACTGTCATGCGGAGCACGTGGGTTCGTATCCCAGCTTTGGAAGTATCAAAAATTGTTTTTTAAAATTGAAATTATAGTTCTGTTTCATTCAAAAAAAGTTTGCTTACAATCTTGAAAAAGAATGATTATTTCATTTTTTATTAAAAAAAAAATAGAAAAAAAAATATTTGTTGATCTTATATGGGTTTCGTGTTCTATGGAACAACAGTCAACCGACTGTTGATTTAAAAGTTTGATTTGTTGGATGGTATTTAACAGTTAAATCTGTTATTTCCACCCATGATTTGTTTGATATAACAGAATTTTTTCCCTGAGTGTACATTTGGCAAAATTCATTTCTACTGATAATTTCTCTGATTATTCTACGGATTAGCTCCGTTATGGAATAATGCAATTAAAATAATGCTTATCAAAAACGTAACATATGATTCAAATTCAAAACGAAACCTTCTACTTGAAACGGAATAATTTTATAAACTCGTTATTTAACTTTCTTTGATACCAACTCAAATCTTAAATCTTGTGAAAAGATGGATTCTATAAAGGAAAGTGTTGAAGGTAACTTTATGACATAACGGCAGCGAAGTATGTCTAATACCACAAAAAGGCTTGGTTATTCAATTATTTAAATGTTTTTAGAATTTGTCAAAACATATGAATATCATTGATAGAAAAAAACCGGCTATAGAACATAATTTATATTCAAACGAAAACTTATGTCATGACTGTTGAAATATGACATAACTTGGTAGAATTCTTAATTCTTTGCGCATTCTTTATTTTCAACATAAAACATTCCTTCAACAAAGACTCAATCACCGTTAAATAATAAACCGCAGCTTAAATTTAAACGAAAACTTTTGTTCACTTCGTTCTACCTCACTTTCTTAGCCATTTTTTTTTTTTTTGTTTTTTGTTTTGCTTATTGTGTGTTGAAAATAATTACTTGTGAAAAGAACCTGTTGCCTTCTGTGTATCTGTGTGACTGTCTGTGATATAAGTATTCTTGGAATTTCATGAGCGGATTATATGTTATGCGTTCGGTAACTGCAAGCAAGAATCAACAAACCCGCTTAACTGGTTTGACTGACTGTAGATATTTTTAACTAATTCTGAGTCACTTTTATTTGCATGTTTGCAAAAAAATTTGACGAAACCGACAGTAAAAGAATGTAAGAAATTCTTGCATAAATTAAAGACATGTGCAAAAATCACAAAAGCCGGTGCTTAGAAATTCATAGAAAATTCCAAGCAAACTTGAGTGTTTTTTTTTGTAATAAAAGAGCTCATATTTTCAAAGCCTTCGGCAATGTTTAACATTTACTGTCAAGCTATTTTTATACTATATTGGTAAAAAGTCAATTTTAATGACTACCTACAATTTAAATGCTCTAACAAAAGATTTCAATATTTCATGAAAATCTGTCGTTAATATTTCTTAGCGCAGCACATGCCAAATTATATGGCCTGAGGTGCTTAACATAAGGTTTCGTCGAACAAAACCAAAAAAGAAAAAAACCCTTAAATAAGAATGAGATCAAAAACATGGTCCGAATATGATCAGATCTTACCGTGGTATGACAGATGTTTTCAAACAAGCAAAAGACAGACAGGCAGTCGAGCAAATAGACAGACAGTCATACAGACAAACAGCTTGTATTTAGCACGCCGTCATGTCATACAACAAAACCTCAAATAAACACACTAAGGATGATTTTTGAAAAAAAAAAAACAAAACATATCCTTAAGGGTAGTTAACTACCTGAAGAGCATAGCAGCAGAGGAAACAGCAACATTTTTTCAGCTGTAAGTGCACAAAAAAGAGACAGCTATATATAACTGCGAGCGGAGACATCTGTGTAGGAATGCTTCAAACTATTACGTCGTCCTTTACCACGTGTAGGCTTTTTACAGTTTTTACACAGAAAAACCAGCAAATGCAGCAGATGCACTGCATGCTACAAACTAAAAACACAAAAACTCAACAAGGACTAAATATTATGTTGAGTATTATTATGAAGCACTAAATGTTGAAAACAGGCAGAAAAGCTACAAAAAAAAAAAAAAAAACAAAACATAAAGCAACTAAATATGATGAGGGTAGCACTTCCGTTTTGCTTTTCATAAAATCCTTACAAAAACACCAACAAATTGCTTATGATTTTGCCAAACAGGATATTACTTGCTCGAGCTACTGCTGTCAACGTCCTGTTGTTGGCGTAAAAAGCAGATATTAAAAAATGAAAAAATAAATAAAAAAAGCAGCTTTATGTCGTCAAAAGAAGAGTTGATCTGGAATTAAGTCGCAATACAAAATTGCTAGGAAATCAATTTTTTTTTTTCAATTGTCATTGAAAGAAAGGCAGGAAAATGGAATGTAGAAGAAAGAATGCTTTAAGCATAGAAAAATTTAGCAAAAAGGATTGAAGTGAGTATTTAAAAAATATTAAGTAACCGTAGGAAACTGTTTGACAGAAGTCATATTTTGATACTATGAATTACGCAGCTAGTGGCTCAATTGCTACAAAGTTAGACAGAAGTCATGTTTTGATACCTAAAAATTCTCTAGTTAAAGGGTTCATTTGGCTCAATTGGCAGTTTTGGCTCAACGCGAAACAACAAACAGTCAACATCTGAAGGAAAAATTATTAAATAGAAATCAAGTTTTGACACCAAGCCAAAGTTTGACAGAAATCATATTTTGCTATCAAGGATAGTACTGCTAGCGGCTAAATTGGTGGAGTTGGCTCATTTGACTCGATGACACCGCAATGCTAATTATCTGAAGCATGATGAATTAGCATCTGAAGGAAGAAGTTTAAAACAGAAATCAAGTTTTGGCACCAAGCAGTGCATTACTAATTGCTCATTTGGTCAAATTGATTTTATTGGCTCATTTGACTCGATTGGCTCTATGCAAATTAAAAAACATTCGACAGCTGTAGGAAAAAGTTTGACAGAAATCATTTTTTGATATTAAGGATGCTACTGCTAGTGACTAAATTGGTGCAACCTGCTCATTTGACTCGATTGCCACAATGCTTATTAAAAGACATTTAGCACCCGAATGAAAGAATTGACGGAAATCATGTTTTTATATCAAAGATTCTTCAGCTAATGGCTCATTTGACTTGATTGGTCCAATTGGCTCATTTGGCTCGATTGACTCAATGCTAATTAAAACACGCTCAGCAACTAAAGGAAAAAGTTTGATGGAACTCATGTTTTGATACCAAGGATTCTTCATATAATAGCTTATTTGGCTCAATTGGGTCCTTTTGCTCGATTGACTCAATGCTAATTAAGGATAAATCAGCATCTGATGGAAAACATTTGATAAAAATAATGTTTTAATATCAATGATTCTTTAAGTAATGACTCAATTGGCTCATTTGGCTCAATTGACTCAATGCAAATTAAAGAAAAATCAGCTCCTGACGAAAAAAATTTGACAGAAATAATGTTTTGATACTTAGTATTGTGCCGCAAATGGCTCATTAGGCTTGATTGGTTCAATCAGCTCATTTCACTCGACAACCTCAAAGCTAATTAAAACACGCTCAGCAGCTTACGAAAGAAGTTTGACATAAATCATATTTTGATACTATATTTTGTTCAAAAAAATGGGTAACTTGGGTGATTTGGCTCAATTGACTTGATTGCCTCTGCGACTTGACTGCGAATTAAAAAACATTCAGCATCTGAAAGTAAAAGTTTGATAGAAGTCATGTTTTGATACATGATACATTTGAATATTTTTCAGAAAGTGGCTTATTTGGCTCAATTGGCTTGATTGGCTCACTGCGAATTAAAAAGCATTCAGCATCTGAAAGAAAAAGTTTGATGTGGTCATGATTTGATACTAAATATTGTTCAGAAAGTGACTCATTTGGATCAATTCAGATTTGGATTTAGATCAAACCATTCAGCACATAAAGAAAAATTTTTGTTAGAAGTCATGTTTTGGTAACAAGAATTTATCTGCAAATGATTTATTTGACAGAAGTCTAGCTTATTTGGCTCAACTGGTGCGATTTGCTTAGAGCGAATTAAAAACATCTAAGGTGTGAAGAGAATAGTTTGCTAAAATGCTTGTCTTAAAACAAGGATGGCAGTGATAATAATGGCTCATTTGGCTAAGTTGGTTAAATTGGCTTATTTGACTCGATTGTCTCAATCTGAATTAATACATTCAGCACGTTAAAGAAACAGTTTGGCAGAAATTATTTTTTGATGCCACATATTTTTCAATTAGTGGCTCATTTGGCTTAATTGACTCGATTGGCTCAATGCTAATTAAAAAATATTTAGCACCTAAAAATAAAAATTTGATAGGAGTCATGTTTTGATACCAAGGATACTTCACCTTATGACTTATTTGGCTCAATTGGCTTATTTGGCTCGTTTGGCTCAGTGCGAATAAAAAAACATTTAGAGACTGAAGCAAACAAATTTTATATAAGTCATGTCTTCAAACAAATATGGCAATAACAACATTGGCTCATTTTTCGCAATTGGCTCATTTAGCTAATGCTCATTTTGCTAAGTTTAATTGACTCATTTGACTCAATCTAAGAAAACAAAAGAAACAATTTGGAAGAAATTATGTTTTAATACCACATATTTTTTACTTTAGTGGCTCATTTAGCTTCATTGGCTCGATTGACTCAATGCTAACAAAAAACCATTCAGCACCTGAAAGAAAAAGTTTGAAAGAAGTCATGTTGGATAATAAGGATTCCTCAGCTATTAGTTTATTTTGCTTGATTGGCTCTATTGACTCAATGCAAATTAAAAACAAAATCATCACCAATAAGCTGATCATTAATAAACTGATTTGGCTCAACACTATATATAGAAAACTCAAGGATGAGTAAATTTTCTCGCAGCAAAAATTGTAGATTCCAAAGAGATTCAGAAAATTTTGAAAATATGTAATCTAAGTGACAGAAGAGGTTTATAGGTTCAAGCTAAAAGGATTGAAGACCGACGAGTGGTATTCTAGTTGAAACTCTAACGGTTAAAAGCGAACTTTTGTTAGTTATGGAAACTTCAGACTTTAAATACTAATGAATTTAATTAATCATTAGTAAATTTGATCGCAGCAAATTTGGAACAATTATTATAAAAAAAAATGGGCCGGATAAGACCACGAAGTGGGTTATTTGTTATGCTACTGTTACTTCCAAAATCACAATTCTTATAATTTTTTTCTTTTTCGTTGATAAATTCACTAAACATGTCGATATTCTCAATTATCTAGTGTTATAGAAGAACTTCAGTTTTAAGAATCTTTCTAGATAAAAACGGAATAATATTGATTGGTTTGTCCTCACTCATGAGCGGCTCAGTGGAATCAACTGGGATTTTGTTGTTATATAAGTGAGGATGATTTTATAGAAAGAGATATACTGAGGAAGTTCTTCACCGATTGCTTTGAAGTTTGACAGAGAGGCAGACTATCACTCCGGTCATGTCTAAAGATACATTTTATTTTCTGCGCCCAGTAGCACAAGTTGCTTAAGGCGTGGCATGGCTAAAACACTTTTTTCATTTTATAAGTCCAAATCGAAATGAGATATTGACATCATTATTTCATTAAACCTTTGAATTGTGTCTGACAGTGGAACAATTTTAAAAAAAGTTAAAAATGTGCCATATATCTGTCAAAAAATTGCTGCTTGTATTTCTTATATGCTGTAACTTATAGTTCTTATAAGGTTTATTTACATTTTCTGATAAAAGTTATCAGAATTTATTCAAAACTATGAAGCTTATGGAAACTTTTTTGGTTGCATCAGCTGTTTTTCAACCAACACCCTTAACTACACACTTGTTTACAAAAGCTTAGTTTTTTTTTCTGTATCATAAACTTGTTGCTTTGCACTAGTTTCTAGTGACAAATAATTTATTGCAGTGCATAAATCAAAGAAATATTCAAATCTTTCCAACTGAACTCGATCTAGCTCACATCGAAATTTGAAAAAAAATCACAAAAGTTGTTGCTACTGCGTAACTTGTTTACTGGGTGCAGCATTTAGACATTTGCAATTTTTAAAAACTTCAACTGCAACTTACACTGAGAACAATTTTACAGCAAACTTTGCATAACTGAACTTTTTAATCAAACTGATTTTATATGTTTAACAGAAAAATGCTGCAAGCCAGCTGGCCAGACAACCTTAAAGCAGCCAGATAACAGTGTTTAGACACCACACATCAACTTAGTTGAGCTTTTAATCGCTTACGTTTATCTAGCTCAACTGTCAACTGTTTTTTGGTTTTTCTTTTTTTTTTCTTGTGCTGTTTTGTAACTTTGTCAGAGATGTTATCTTTAGTTTTGACATTCTAAGCAAAACTGAGCAGGTTTTGTACGCCTGACAGCTCTGCAAATTACTGCAAAACTGCTGTCACAGTTAAAAAAATAAAAAAGACAACAAATGTTTGTTTATTTTGCTGCTTGAAAATTATTTACTTACAAGCACGGGTTGAAGAATTTCTGAACATAAGCCAAGCGCGTGTTGATTGCTGCAACAGTCTTATATTTCTAGTCTTGTTTGTTTGATACTAAAACTGATTGTTTTATTGTATTATTATTTAAGGATAAGGCTTTTAATATTTATTATTGCTTTTTTTCATAACGTTAATATGGTGCTTTATTTATGAGCTCAGCAGCCAAGAGCAAATATTTACATGAGCAACAACTTGTTGCTGTCAAATAGTTTGCAGAGCGTTTGCCACAAAATAAAAGCTTTGCAAATTAAATTGTTTGACCTGATAACGCAGACAGCTAGTTTTTTTTTGCAAAAATACTGTTAACAACAATTTACATTTGAATTTGAATTTTTCCAACTTCCGGTCCGGGAGTTCGATTTCTCTGACGCTAAACGACAACGTTTTGTTGCGTAGTCATTTGGAAAAATCTCAACACTGTGACAATCAGTGAATTAAATAGCATTATTTTTCAACATAGCTGTTGTTGGCAGCGCAGTGAAGCGTATCGATTTCGCAAACATGCTCTGATAGTCACTGAAAGTTGTATGAAAATGGATGATGATGATGATGATGAATAGCTGGATGACAAAAATGCGGTCTAATAGACAGCAACATTGTAGTGGGAAAAATTGTTCTTTTTTGCCACTATAACAATGAAAGCATGTTGTATGTTAACATTAAAATTTATTGCATATCATGAGGCGCAATGTAGAAACAACATCACTTTTCTGACAAGATGAAAGTTGAAGAAGATGGATGGATATTTTGTGTATTATAGAATTTGTATTATAGAAAACTTCTTATGGAAGTTTAAGGGCAATTTTTTTAAAAATGATTTTTTGCATATTCGCTAACTCAAACTTAAACTCAAACTCTAGTTTGAGTTAAATTTAAATTCAAATTCAACTTCAAATTCAAATTCAAATTCAAACTCAAAATCAAGCTTAGACTTATGCTATGTCTACACAGAGAGTTAAGTTTGAGTTACCAGTACAAACATGTACCACTTAACTCAGCTAAACTCAATTTGTATTCTGAGTTTTTTAAGACTCAATGCTAAAAGTGCCTAAAAGTATGCACAAAATAATAGAAAAGTTTATATTCAGTGGTGTTTTTGATGAAAGAAACTTTTTTTGTAAGAACTGTCACAATAAAACAGCTGATTCGTAATTTATACAAATTATGTTTTTAACTATATGTTGTTATTTTCCTTAAAAAAGGGCAAAATAACTTCGAAAATGAATTAAGAAATAGTAGAAAATGAAGTATTCTTACAAATATGGGATGAAAAAAGGACAGCAAGAAAAAAACGCAGGGATACCAGCAGCGTTGTCGGCAAAATTTACTCAATTCTGCTACTATATTTCTGTGTGAACAACTTCGGTTAAATGTCAGGAAAATTACTCAGACTCAGACTAGAATCAAACTCGAACCCGAACTCGAACTCGAACTCGAACTCGAACTCGAACTCGAACTCGAACTCGAAATCGAAATCGAACTCGAACTCAAACTCGATCTCGAACTTGAGCTCGAAGTCGAACTCGAACTCCAACTTGAAGTCGAAGTCGAACTCGAAGTCGAACTCGAACTCGAACTCGAACTCGAAGTCGAACTCGAACTCGAACTCGAAGTCGAACTCGAACTCGAACTCGAACTCGAACTCGAACTCGATCTCGAACTCCAGCTCGAAGTCGAACTCGAACTCGAACTCGAACTCGAACTTGAACTCGAACTCGAACTCGAACTCGAACTCGAACTCGAACTCAAACTCGAACTACATTTCGAACTTGAACTCGAACTCGAACTTGAACTCGAGCTCGAATTCCAGCTCAAACTCGAAGTCGAACTCGAACTTGACCAAGAATTCGAATTTGAACTTGAACTCGAACTCGAACTCGAACTCGAACTCGAACTCAAACTCAAACTCAAACTCAAACTGAAACTCACAGTCATATTGCAACATTACTCAAGCCCAAATGTAGAATTAAGCTGAAACTAAACTCCAACAGAACTCAAATTGAAAATGAAGTTACTCTCAAGCTCAAACTCAAACAAACTCAAACTTAACTCATATTCCAACTTATATTGAAACTCAGCTCAAACTGAAATTGGAAATTTCAAAAAGTATTTATTTTAATAATTTAATTATTTATGAAATTATTGATTAGTGAATTAAATCAAACTCAAACGGAAATTCAGGCCCAAACTCAATTTAAAAATCAACTCAATTTCAAACTCATGTTAAAACTCAACTCAAATTTAAACTAACTAAGTTCAACTCGAACTCAAACTCAAATTGAGACACAATTTCAACTCAAACGCAAACACTAGCTCAAGCTCAAACTCAAATACTAGCTCAAACTCAAATTGAGGCGCAAGCACAAACTCCCCTTAAAACTTAAATGAGACTCAAACTTAAACTCAAACATAAACTCATATTCAAACTCATATTGAAATACAACTTAAACTCAAACTCAAACTCAAACTCAAACTCAAACTCAAACTCAAACTCAAACTCAAACTCAAACTCAAACTCAAACTCAAACTCAAACTCAAACTCAAACTCAAACTCAAACTCAAACTCAAACTCAAACTCAAACTCAAACTCAAACTCAAACTCAAACTCAAACTCAAACTCAAACTCAAACTCAAACTCAAACTCAAACTCAAACTCAAACTCAAACTCAAACTCAAACTCAAACTCAAACTCAAACTCAAACTCAAACTCAAACTCAAACTCAAACTCAAACTCAAACTCAAACTCAAACTCAAACTCAAACTCAAACTCAAACTCAAACTCAAACTCAAACTCAAACTCAAACTCAAACTCAAACTCAAACTCAAACTCAAACTCAAACTCAAACTCAAACTCAAACTCAAACTCAAACTCTAACTCTAACTCTAACTCTAACTCTAACTCTAACTCTAACTCTAACTCTAACTCTAACTCTAACTCTAACTCTAACTCTAACTCTAACTCTAACTCTAACTCTAACTCTAACTCTAACTCTAACTCTAACTCTAACTCTAACTCTAACTCTAACTCTAACTCTAACTCTAACTCTAACTCTAACTCTAACTCTAACTCTAACTCTAACTCTAACTCTAACTCTAACTCTAACTCTAACTCTAACTCTAACTCTAACTCTAACTCTAACTCTAACTCTAACTCTAACTCTAATTCTAACTCTAACTCTAACTCTAACTCTAACTCTAACTCTAACTCTAACTCTAACTCTAACTCTAACTCTAACTCTAACTCTAACTCTAACTCTAACTCTAACTCTAACTCTAACTCTAACTCTAACTCTAACTCTAACTCAAACTCAAACTCAAACTCAAACTCAAACTCATATTGAAACTTAACTCAAATTCAAATTAAGAATCAAACTGCACTCAAACTCTAACTTTTTACTTAACTTTAAAAACAAAACATGTGCTCGATTTAAGCTTTTCACTAACAACGACATCATTTTTCATTTAATCTTATGAGAAAGTTCAATGGTCAATAAAAAATTTGATTTATTTGCACGCATAAAAAGAGCAGCACCCACTCGTCTTCCAACACGCCCAAACAATCATTATTCATTGGATTTCCATAAATTTGAAACCATGCCAACAAATCCACTTTATTCTGCTGCTGCTGTTGCTGTTGCAACATTTTGACATTCCACTCGAAGCAGAACTCAAAATGTCAAGGATATTTAGTATTTCAACAAGCAGGATATTTTCATTACTCATGTTTATTAGCTGCTGTTGTTGTTGATGTGTGCTCTAAAGAGACTGCGGGCTGTTATCGATTTACGATAACTCAAGTTGTGTGCTTCGTGCTAAGTAAAAATATTGCATGTACAACAACTCATGCAATTACAATGCGGAAGCATGCATTCGTTGTTTGGTTCGTTGTGAGTTGGTTGGTGTTGGCTGCAACCCGAGCTGACAGCAGTAGCTGAGAAGAAGCCTCAAAAGTTGCCTCAATTGCAGAAAGAAATGTTAGAAAATATTGTTGACCCAATTTTGCATGGGAAGAAAATAAATGTAAATTGGCAGATTCATGCTTGGCGGAAGTGCAGCAAAATATTATTATTATTGCAACTACGCCTAAAGCTATGCTTTGTTTTATGCAGTTGTTGTAGTAGTAGATAGAATAGAATAGGAAGATAGAGTAGTAGTAGATAGTAGCAGTAGAAAGAAATTTATGAAAGTTAAAGTTATGGCAAAGTTTTGGCAAATTAAGTTATGAAAATGTTTTGTTTAAATATATTTTATTGCTTTAACTTTTTCATTACAAATATTGTTAGAGTTTTTGGTATAGAAGCTATACAAAAGCTTTTCAAATTACTTTATTTCAAAAATTGTTCTTTGCATATAAATTATAGTTCTTTTAAATATAAATTTTTTCCAAAAAGCCGTCTGCCATGTCATCCATCAAACTAACTGAAGTAAGCTTTAAAGTTCACTTTTTGTTGCTTCTTATAATTGTACTGAAATATCTCTATCTAAGTATCTGATTTTGCTTTTTTACCACATCACTGCAATGCTTTATTTTAAACTCAAAAAGTTGCTGCTATTTTTCTATTCTTTGCTGACTCTTAAGCTGCACATTAGCTAGTCTTTTTTCATAGTTTTTTTTTTTCTGCTTTTGCAGTTCTGACGTTGGCAAGTTTTAAGCATGAGTTTCAAATAATTCCAAACTGGTTTTAAACTCAGCACTACTTTTGTATTCTTTTGTGACGCTCTGGATGATGGTGATGATGATGATCGTGAATAAAAACTGATGTTATAAAGAAAAGCAAAAAAGTAAAGTTAAATATGGCTGCGCATTGCTTTTTGTTACTTGAAAACAAAAGAACAAACACGAGAACAGTGGCATGGTTAAAATTAATAAATTGTCAAAAAATGACAAATGTCTTCAATGGCAACATGTTCAAATGACAACATGGCTAAAATGACAATATGACAAAAATTAAAAATTACTTATCGACTAAAATGAGAATTGACATCAATGAAAAAATGGCCAAATCACTAAAATTACAATATGACTTAAACGGCAATATGACAACACAAAAACATTTTAAAATGACTAAAATGACAATACGAATCCACAAAAATATGACGATACGACAATATGACAATAAGCCAATAGGATAAAAGACTAAAATGGCAATTGACAAAAATTCAAAAATGACAAAATGACAAAGAGAATATGTTAATTTGAAAACATGACAATATAACAATATGACAATGACAATAAAGCAATATGAAATTTTGACAATATTACAATATTACAATCTAACAATATGACTAAAATGACAATATGAATCTAAATGACAGTAGACAAAACTGAAAAATGGCATATGACTGAAATGAGAATAGGACAAAAATGGCAATACGACTATGACAAAAATATAATAAATGACTAAAATGACAATTGACAAAATGACTAAAGTAACAATATGACGCAAACGGCAATATAGAAAATATGAAAATAGGACAATATGACAAATTGAAAATATGACAAATTGAAAATATGATAAATTGACAATATGACAGTATGAAAATAAGCCAATAAGACAATATAACAATATAAGAAAATGACTAAAATGTTAAAATTGAATAAATGACCACATAGATAAAATAGAGAAAAATGACAAAAATAAATAAATGTCTTACCCCAGAAACAATTTCATATTTTGTGTGAATAAAGTAGCCGATAGATGCCCGTGTTAGAAATGCACCGAAAGAAGAAAACCTAGTTCTGAAAGACCTGGGGCAGGCACGGTGTTTGAACGAAGACCGAATCGAACAATCGAAACATATCAATTTTTTCTCAGGTTTTGTTCGCAAAAGCTCCTTTGCATTCGAAGTAATATAAATTTAAATTCGGTGTAATTGTAAATTCGCTGATTCATATGAACCCAAGGATCTGCACTATTGAATATTTTTGGAATCCACCCACGAACACGCCCACCTCCCATACAACTCACAATATCAACATTTATATATACCATAAAAATGTTTATATATGGCCTACAAGGATTTAACTTGGTATGAGAGGATTTTCTTAGATTTATCAAAACTAAGGTGCGCACGCAAAATGGGTGTCACACGCCCACGAACACGCCCACCTCCCATACAACTCACAATATTGAAAATACCATAAAAAGGTTTATATACGAACAACAGGAATTAAACTTGGTATCAGAGGATTTTATATTCAAACTAAGGTGCGCATACAAAATGGGCGTCACCCGCCCACAAACACATCCTTCTCTCATACAAGTCACAATATTGAAAATATCATAAATGGTTTATATATGACCTACAGGGATTAAACTTGGCATGGGAGGATTTTATATCAAAACTAAGGTGCGCACACAAAATGAACGTCACCCGCCCGCGAACACATCTTTCTCCCATACAAGTTACAATATTGAAAATATCATAAATGGGTTTATATATGACCTACTGGAATTAACCTTGGTATGGGAGAATTTTATATCAACACAAAGGTGTGCACACAAAATGGGAGTCGCCCGCCATTGAGCATGCCTAACTCCCATACAACTCATAATGATAAATGATAAAAAGCTTCTCTGAAAAAGAGAAATATATAAAAATATATCGTTTTTAGAGAAAAACACCTTTTATTTTTTAAAAAAAGATTTGTTTTAATTGAAGAAAATACTTCGCTTAGTGAATTTTTTATCAAAATATAGGAAACATTTTTCATTTTCAATAAATTTTTCTCTATAAATGAGAATTTTTTTGTGCGAAAAAATACTTATCATTATTAGAGACATTGAAATATTTTCATTTCCTAGAAGGGAAGAAATATTTCTTCGAAAATGTGAAAATTTATTTTAATTGAATTGAAATTTTATTTGAAATAGAAAAAATTGGTATTATCGAAAAAAGAGAAACTTTTTATCGGAGAAAGATATATGTTTTTTGTGCACAATATCTCAAGAATATTGTGTTCAAATTTGAAGTCGATCCGAGTCAAATTTGGACAAATTTTGAACTAACGGAGGTACGAATTTTTGAAGTAAGTGTACCTCGAATGTAACAACCTACGTGTACAAAACTTTAAAGCGATTTTCCCACAAGTAGTGTTTTCGAAGTGCGTGTTTACTGCCATTTAAAAACAACTTTTGACCGATTCATTTCAAACTTGGTACACATTTTCTACATATAAAATACCTACCCCCAATGTTTAGCTAAATTTTTGTTTACATTGAGAAGGTTTCCCACCCACAAAATGACGGAATTTCTTCCTGGAAAATAGCAGTTCACACGTTTGATGGACATCAAATAAAAAAAAAACAATCAAAGAACGTTGTGGGGAGATGTTGATTTTACTTTGACTAAATTTGAATGGTTTTTGATTTCAGATAATTTCCAATCGAGACATAGTGAACACCGCAATTGCTATTTTTCTAAGACGTTCTGGAAAAAGCTCTGCCACCAGCTTGTTTTTCAATATTTCTTGATGAAAAAATTATATAATATTGTTAAAAGTGCACTTAATGATGTACAAAAGGTTTTAATAAATTTGGTCTAACCATACTCTTAAGAAAAATTCGCAAACCACCCTACCCTTAAGTATATCAATATATATTTAAATATGAAAGAAGGTTTAGGGTATTCCATAGTCGGGCTAAGCCGACTTTAGAGTTTCCTTACTTGTTTCTTCAAATCTTGACGTTATTTTTACATTTCAGTAAAAATTTTAATGATTTGAGCAACTTCTACATATATTTCAAACCTCTTCCTTCCACTCCAGAAAAAATTTTCATAACATTTTCGAGGATATTTTTTCATTTTGAAAAAAAATATTCTAGAAATTGAAAACTACTCTTGTCATGCATCTGGAACCAGAAAACTCCACTGACAGATTCTCTGTTTCTGTTGCTTTCAGTTCTAGTTGTTTTTTTTTTGCTTGAACCTGCAGCTTTTTGTACAACAATAAGAGAGATCAAAAGTTGGCTGGTGGATTCAGTTTTTTGCAGAAACCTGTTCCAGTTTCAGTTTCCTTTCTTTAGTTCTTCTTTTTCTTTTTTTTTTATAACATCCTTTATTCCAGCTACGGTTCTAAAACCAACAACTTTGCGCCTGAACTTGGCAACAGCAGAGACAGACAGACAGACGTTTTTGCAGCAAACTCTGTGCAATTTTCAAGCTGCGCTTGTAATTTATTTTTTATTTTTATGAACATGCGTTCTTGTTTTAGCTGTTGCTGCTGGTGTGCATGATTAAACGCTGCTTGTGGAGCAGCTGTAGCTCTAGCAAAATGACAGACAGCGTCAGTTTATGTGAATTCATTGGACTTTCTTGCTAAGCTTCTAACTTGTGCTATATATCTAGTGATGCAACCAACACTTTCTGCTCAACACGTACCAAACAAGCACGACAAGCAACAGCCAACATAAGATGGCTTGGCTCCATGCATTCATCCGCTCAGACTTTTTTTCTTATGATTCTTGCTGTTGGCGTCAATAAAACGTTTAACCAAGAATATAACGCGCAATCTTATTGCAACCGAGATTAGAGCTTCATCATGTAGATATGTATGTTGTCGACAGCAGCATTATCGATAGCTAGCAACATTATCACTATCAGAATTATAATCGTTTTGTGCGTCTTTTTTATCACTCTCTGGTACACCATTATTATTAACTGATGGAGTGAAATAGAAGAAAAGCTTAAAAAAAAGTGGTTTAGAATAGCAAGCAAAGAAATGCTATTAAAGAAGCAGCACAATGGCAGCAACAAAAAGAAGTTGCAGAAGAATGACAGTCGTTGCAGCAGCAACATCAACCTCAACTGCTATGCTGGACTGGAAAATATTTTAATAAAGTCTTTTATGGCATTCCATAAAAAGCAGTTAATGAGATCTTAGAGTAAAGATGTCGGGTTGCACAGAACAAGGATGCAAAGTTATTTGTTCGAGGCAAATTTGAGGTTAGTTGAGCTAAAGTTTTGATATTTTTTAATCATAACTATAAGTAAAATACATCATTAAAAATTTATGAATGCCGAATTATTTTAGTTTGTTTATATTTTTTTTTAACATTTGCAATTTTTTTTTATTTAATACAAAGATTTTCATTTTATTTTTCTACTTCATAATTTGTTATTTCATAAAAAATTTGTATTTTTCATTTTATTTTATTTCTTAATTTTTTTTTTTATTCACTTTTTACATTTAATTTTTTTGATATTTTTTTTTTAATTATGTAAGTAGTAGTTTTAATTTTATTTTTTTATTTTCATTTTCATTTTCGTTTTCATTTTAAATTTTATATTTTTTTTTATTTGAATTATTATATTTTATTAGTAGATTTTTGAGTTACTTCTTCTTATTTTTTTATTTGTAATTTTTGTTGTTTTCTTAAAGTATTTTTTTTTTTTTTTTTTTGTTTTTTGTCTTATTTTATTTGTTACAGTTGACTTATTTTTTATTGTCTAGTATTTTTTATTTATTTCTTTAACTTTTACTGTTTATTATTTTATGTTTTATTTTTCATATTTCAATTATTTTTAATTTTAATTGTTAATGTATTTTGAAAATATTTTATAAATAATTTTTATCGTCTAGTATTTTTATTAATTTGTTTAACTTTTAATGTTTTATGTTGTATTTTTCATATTTAAATAATTTTTTATTTTATTTGTTGGTATATTTTTTAACTTTATTATACATTTTTTTTTTATTGTACAGAATTTTTTATTTATTTCTTTGACTTTTTATGTGTAATGTTTTATGCCTTTTGTTTTATTTTTCATATTTAAATTATTTTTTTGTTATTTTAATTGTAAGTATATTTTTTAAATAAATTATAAAATATTTTTTATTGTTTAGTATTTTTTATTTATTTGTTTTACTTTAAATGTTAAATGTTTAATGTGTTATGTTTTATTTTACATATTAAATTATTTTTTTATTTTAATTGTTATTATATTTTAAATTATTTTTTATGGTTTAGTATTTTTAATTTACTTGTTTGTTTTTTTAAATACTATACAAATTATTTTTATTGTTTTTTTTTATTTATTTGTTCAACTTTTAATGTTTGATGCTTTATGTTTACTTTTCCATGTTTAAATAATTTTTTATTTTAATTGTTAAAATATTTTAAATTATTTTTTATGGTTAAGTATTTTTAATTTACTTGTTTAACTTTTAATAATTAATGTTTCATGTTTTATTTTTCATGTTTAAATTGTTTTTTTTTTATATTAATTATTAGCATATTTTTTAAATATTTTATAAATAATATTTTTTTGTCTAGTATTTTTTTATTTATTTCTTTGACTTTTTATGTTAAATGTTTTGTGTTTTATTTAAAAAAAAAAAAAAAAAAAAAAACAAATTGGCCATTTCAGCCCTTGAAAGGACGTTGACCGAGCATCTTAGGATCGATTGTGTTGTGTGTGTTATTAAATTTTGCACACAATTGACCGAGAACTGGACCTACATGTTTTATGCCGACTCCGAACGTCTCATGTTCTCAAGAAGCTTTACATGGCATTATTTTACTCTCTGAGGTTTGCCATTGTCTGCATAGAGGTGGTGACCGATCAGAAAAATTTTTTATTGAACAAATTTTTCGCCGCGGCTGGGGATCGAACCCGGGCTCCGAGCATGCTAAGCCACACACTTTACCTGCATGCCACGGTCACCACTGACCGTTTTATTTATCATATTTAAATAGTTTTTTATTATTATATATAATATTTTTTTTTTATATATTATAAATTATTTATTATTGTCTAGCATTTTTTTTATTTATTTGTTTATCTTTTAATGTTAAATGCTTTATGTTGTATTTTTCATATATTAATTTTTTTTTTGTTTTAATTGTTAGTATATTTTTTAAATATATTATAAATTATTTTTTATTGGTTGGTATTTTTATTTTTTTTTTTCTTTTTAAATGTTAAATGTTTAATGTTTTATGTTTTATGTTTTATTTTTCATATTTTAATTTTTTTTTTTATATTAATTGTTTGTTAATTTTGTAAATATATTATAAATTATTTTTTATTGTCCAGTATTTTTTTATTTATTTTTTTAACTTTTATTAATAATAATAATGTTTAATTTTTCATATTAAAATAATTTTATATTTTAATTGAAACTGTATTTATATTTATTATATGTAAATTATTTTTTATTGTCTTTTATCTTTTATTTAGTTGTTTAATGTTTAATGTTTTATGTGTTATTTTTCATATTTAAATAATTTTTTATTTTAATTGATAGCATATTTTTCAAGTATATTTTTAGAATAAATAAAGTTTCAGTATTTTAATTTTTAAAAAACTACAATATTTTGTATTATAAACAGTTACTACATTTTTATTTAAGACTTAAAATACCGATTGAGGGTCATAGCGTTAGCTTTATAATTCAAAATTTATTTAAAATGAAAAAATTTTGTATAACTCTGGGCTGAGTGCATAAATTTGAAATATATTTAAGACAATAAACTTGGTATGGCAGAGCTGAAGCATTTTGTTGAACTTAGATTCTTACGATAATAATTCAAAATTTTTGCACAACTCTCAGAGTCACTGAACCATTAGCAAATTGCCAGCAAAGCGCCTAAATGTATGCAAAAAGTTTTAAAAGTTAATGAAGCGTACTGCTTAACAAAAATATATGAAGAGCTTTCAACATTAATCGTGGCTATGAGCACCAAACAGCTAAACACTGGATACATATTCCAAGAAAAGGTTTAAATATTTATTCAGTCGCCTATAAATATGCAAAATAATTTGTATTGCCAACTAAGTAAACATGTCCGTTACTGGCTATTGTTTTAAAAAAAGCCATTTCTTCCAAAAAACAAACAATTTTATCTAAACTAAAGAAGCTACTGCAGCTACTACTTTTGCTGTCTACCCCTTTTTAAACACCCCCCTCTTTACAATGTGCAGCACATGCCAACGTTATTACCAGCGCCCGTCAGTCGTCGTCGCCGTCGTCGTCGTCGCGTCTTTATCGTCATCAACTGATTTTTATGCCAACCTTAATCTGCTTTCTGGCCATAATTTATGAGTACGCGCTCCGGTTCTGCTCTAAGGTAAAGAGTTAAATTTATGGCATAACTTGTTGGCATTTAAATAAATCAAATCTAAGTTAAGCAGCAGCCCAGCAGGCACAGCAACAAAATAGGACAGAAAAATAAAGAAATTTGCATGCTCATAAAAACAAAACAAGCGGAAATAGCGCAGAATTTTAAATAGCTCGCAGCAGAAAAGCTTGAAATTTTAAGCTTAAGCAGGCTTCAATTAAATTTTTTTCTGAATTTTTTTTTTTTTTATATTAGAATAAAGAAATGGATATATGTTTAAAGGCCATAAAAGTATTTTTAGGCATAATAAAAAAAAACAGTAGATATTATTTAGCAAACCAAAAACGTGAGTGCCGAGTAGTTGTCTCTATTAATCGTTACATTTTCACCGGCATTTAAGCTTAGAGCTTTAAGTCAAAGTTCTCATAAAACAATAAAAAATTAAAAAATTAAACAACATCTGCTATTGCTTAGTCAGAACACGTGTGCAACCCTGAACAAGCAGTTAATTGCATTTTTTTCCATTGATTACTACTGGAACTTATTGTATATATTTTATTTTTAATTTTTTTTTATTTTTTCATTTTTTTATTTGTGCCATTTATCTGCGTTTTTGTTATTTTTTTTATGGCTTTTGCCGATGACGAAATTAGCCGCAAAACAAATTAAAATGCAATTTAAAGAGAAAAATTCAATTATATGCCGTAATGAAGAATTAAGAAGATATAAACAAGTTTCTTCAATTGTATTTGATTAAAATTTCAAATTAATTCAATGTGGCAGCGTTGCCAGACGGTAGAATCGCAAACAACTTTCAGTTGAGCTTTAATGAAAACAAAATATGTTAAACTAAACAAAACAAAAAAGAAATAATTGCAATATGGCAAGCTTTTAGGCGCATAAATTTAGCTTAATTAAATTAAGCTTTAAGCAGCTAAAACAGTTAAAACGTATACATTGTAGCTAGTTTTTGCTTGTGATGCCTTAACAACGGCTTGCCGCGGCAGTTAGGGCGGCTTTATGTAAATTTAAGTTCATTCTGCACTTCCCACCGCAAATTAATTTTTGAGCAGTCAGTTCTCTCTTCACACAGAAATTAGCAAAACACACTTTATCGCTTAAGTTTAACTTTCACCAGATAAATTAATAAAATTTCACAATTCTTTCATTTATTTGCTAGTGAGTTTTTTGACCTAACTATTAATGTTGTTTTTGTTTTTTTTAATTAAAATTTTTTTTGTGTGTTTTTATGACTGACAAAATTGTTGCTTTGACTCAAAGAAAAGTAAGCGAAAAACAGCTGTTAATAATCTTTAAATTAAAAATAAAGGTTAAAAAGTTAAATGAAGGAGTCAAAAGAAAAAATTTACAAAAATAAAACAAAACTCTGATTTGATTTTGTTTTTTTTTCCATCTCGTCAGAGTATTAAGAAAATTAGGCTCAAGTAAAAGAAGACAGCTTTAGATCTTAAATATACCGAAAGTCTTAAGACTTAGTAAAATTATACACGTTGGCTTTTGTAAACACAAAATTAATTGTTTTGAAGATCATTGATTTAATCACAAAATGTTTTGCAGAAGCTATACATAATTTTGTAAGAAAAACTTCAATAATTCATATAACAACAAAAAGTTTTGAAATTATTAAAGTCGAATTTCTGTATAAAACATACAAAGACTTTTGTAATCAATCCTATTTTTGACTTCCAATACAGATTCCCCTTGATTGGAACCCTGGCCTGATTGCATAAAATAAAAGAAAATTAACAGGGAGTTCTAAAGTCGATCTAGGCCGACTATTAAATACCCTAAAACACGGGAAGTGGGCGTATACGTGAATAGATGAAGCTCATATTTTGTACAAATCAACAGATAACAAAAGATTTTTATAAAGAGATAACAAAAGTACGCACCAGTTTCAATTGTAAGGTTGATAGGCGTGAAAAAAGATAGGCGTGTCCGTTGGAGAGTTCGAAAATTATTCAATAGTTGGGTGCATGTGATCATGTTTACTAAGTTTCATTCAATTATCTCCTTTCCCAGGCAATTTTTTCATTTTTTTTAATTTTTCGTTTAAAAGAATTATACAAGCCACTTGTATAAATCAATTAATATATTGCTAATGCATCATTCCTTTAAAATGCATCACATCAACAAATAAGACATTATTGGGTTACCCAAGAAGTTGGCAGCATCAAAACTGCCCAAGCATTTGTATGAAATAACGAAATTACTAAAAATTTTTTTTATTTTTTTTTTATTTAAGTCTAATTTAATTTTAATTTAAAGAAAAAGTAAGTTTAAGTAAAATTTAATTTAATTTATTAAGTCTAGTTTAGTAAAACGGGACTTCAGATAAGAATTTAACGAATTTATCAGCAAAACTCTCAAGAATAACAGAAAAAACATTAAGGGTATTCATGCAACTGGGCAAAACCCTTATAAGCGGTATAAACCGTATAAGTTTATTCTCCTTATAAATGAACTGTCAAAGTTTGTATGAAGAAGCTTTTGCACAAACCAGATATCTTTGCTCAACTATTTAGATGGGCAAACGAACAGGCAAACTTATAACATCAATCAGCTGATTTATTTTATTAAAGCAAAAGAAAAAATTAGAAGCAGGAGAAGATATAGTCAAAATTGTGAAACTAATTAAATAAAATGGAAGAGGTAAGAATGGAAATTTTGTGAATTGAAGGAATTAAAAAATATTTATATACTTAATTTGCAGAAAGCAAACCCTGAACTTGCAAACAGCTGATATACGATGCAAATGCTCAATCGACTTTTAAGGGATGCTCATGCAACCTGCCTTATAAAAATAACTAATTGCCCAAATTATATTCTTGCCTCTTTACATGAATACCCTTATTGTGTATTGAACTGGAAAAACCAGAATAGTGGAACCCACATGCACAAAAAATGAAATTATAGCGATGTTAAAATTTTTAAAAATATTCAAAAATATTCAAATTTATAATCTACTTGCAGAGTACCCGACCTTGTTCGGATACAGCTAATTCGAATTGAATTGAAATCATAGCAAAGAATGATAAATTTTTATTATTTTTGATTGAAAACAAACTTAATTACCAAATTCTAGTTTAATACGTTCAAAACCGTCTGTAATATAGCATTTTTATTGATTTGTGGGCGGTAAAAAACCGTCTGAAATATATCATTTTTATTGATTTGTGGGCGATAAAAAGGGGCGTTATATAGCCTATGTTCAGCGCAGTAGTTTAAGGAATCGTTTGATATAGGTTTTATAAAAATCCGTCGAGTAGTTTAGGAGTCTATTCGGAACATACATAAATACATACAAACAAACAAAAATATTATATAGATTGAAAACTACCTACATACATAAAATGCATGTAAGTTTTTGTTAGAGAAAAAAATGAACTCAATAATTTCAAAGTTTATGTATAATTTTCTCATTTATAAGCCGCTAAGTCTAGAGGGTGCCCTAAGGAGGTATTCTCTCATTTCTCCTATAGTTTCTAGTTGTCGTAGTCTCCTTGTTATACCTTCGACGCATCGAAGTGGTTACATATGCCGATGACTTTACAGTCCCCATATCACATAGTTTTGAGAGTACAGTGTCAGACGTCCTACAGGCAAACAGTACAAAAACATCTACATAGAACATAACATTACTAGATTCAAAGCCCCTCTATGGACCTGTAGAAGAATTTGCACTAAGAATTGAAGCATAAAATCCTATAATTACGTTCTGTATTACGGGGCGTGTCAAGTTATTCAGAGAAAATTAAAAAAATATTAAGAAAACTTATAGCAGCAACGCAATCAAGGTTAAATTCTAAAAAAATATTTCCAAAAACCATATCAATAAGTAGATCACGAAGTCAAATTTTGTACAGCTTTTCTTCAAAACTCAGGCCTGTTGTAATTTGCATGATTTGCACAATATGGTCAGAACGTTATCAAAAAATCATTTATATAAAAAAGCTTAGAGTTTTTTGGAAACACAATTTTTTTTTTTTTTTAAATTAACATTTTATAGAAAAGCACTCTGATAGGTTTCTGCCTCCTTGACTAAAACAAGGTGGTACAATTCAATTTACCCAACTTAAACTGTCAGAAATACTATTTATGATAAAAGATACATATTTGAAATATAAGCTAAAAATCATCGTCTTACTTTTATATCAAGTTGGTTCTGAGACTTCACTTGTATAGGAGCATACGTTTTTTTTTAAATTATCTGCCGAAATTTTTGTCATCAATTGTGTCTTTTAGGCCTTATAACTCTTAATTGTCTGTCGAAATTATAGTCATTTACTTGGTTTCTTAGGCCCCATAGCTCTGAACCTAGACCAGCCAGCCAATAAGATGATACACTCAGAAAAAGGTTTTTCGGAATATGATAAAAAATGCATCTTATTTAGAAAAAAATGGTATAAAGTTCTCTTCAGAGAATGCTTTTCTCTAAATGTAATACTAAAAATTCCCTAAAAATGATAAAAAGCTTCCATGAAAAAGAGAAATTTATACAAATTTATCGTTTTTAGAGAAGAAGACTTTTTATTTTTGAGAAAAGATTTGTTTTTATTAAAGAAAATACTTCGCTTAGTGAATTTTCTATCAAAATATAGGAAAAATTTTCAACTTCAAAAAATTTTTCTCTATAAATAAGAATTTTTTTGTGCAGAAAAATACTTATCATTATTAGAGACATTGAAATATTTCCATTTCCCAGAAGTGAAGAAATATTTCTTCTAAAATGTAAAAATTTCATTCTAATTCAAGAAAATTTTATTTGAAAAAGAGAAAATTGCTAATATCGAAAATAGAGAAATTTTTTCGATAATAGAAAAAAGAGAAATAGAAGATAGAGTATTTTTTTTTATGAGTGTAGGGAAATTTGTCTTCGGAAATCATGCAGAATATAAAAATAAAATAAAATCTCTTTAACTAAATAAAAGTTTTTATTTTCACGCACTGTGTTATAATAACAGATACTTGCTTTTAAGCTAAATAGTCGCGGTATATCACAGTAGATACAGGTTTTTTATAGCATTTTCCGACTTATTTTTATAGCATTTTCTCTAAACGCTAGTGTGATTACTTTGATAACAACACCAGATAATCTTTAACGACTTGTAACAGTAACTCTATTAATTCCGCATTCCAGTCCAAAGCATCCGCTTATTTTGAACTGGCCGGCTATTTTGCTACTTTTAGCTGAAATTTTCTTCACTAAGAAAAGCCAAAATTTAAAGCGGTCTTAAAAAACGCATTTTTTACTAAAAAAAAATTACCTTATTTAACGACAACGTAAACATATAACCCCCTTTATTACAATTATAATCTATAATTGCATTTTTCTCTGCTTTTATGTTTTGTATTAAAGTTTATTTTTATTTTCTTTTTCTACAAACTACACAAACGGTAGCAAAAATAGTGTCACGAAAGCAGCAACAACAAACAGCCAACCAACCAACAAACAGTTGTTGAAGGTGCAGCAGCAAACAACAAACAACCTTGGCTGAAAAAGACAAACCAAAGCAAAACTTATGCAGTTGAAAAACTTATTAAAAAAAAATACTGAATAATACTTTATGGAGTCGGTGGCATATAAATCATTCCTCCATAGCTGGCAAACAAACAGTGGCGTGCGCGTGAAAATTTTAACGAAATTTTAACCTTTACCCTTTAATGCATTTAAAAAAACTTTGTGCACAAAAATTATGCGTAGATTTTAATACAAATTTACTTCACAAAAATTCAAAAAAAAAAATATACAAAAAATATTTTTCAAATGTATTTTTTTTTTTTTTCATAAAGATTTTTGTACAGGGACCGAAAACAGCTGTTTATTTTATTTTGAAAATATTGAAGGAAAAAATCATTATGTTAAAGGCACTGGAGAAGAATGTCACGTATATCAAATTAATCCTTGTTTCAATTGCTGTTAAAAAATATTAAGATTTTTATGTTTTTAAGTTTTATAATATATATTATATATATTTTGCTCATAAATAAATCTTATTTTTTGAGTTTTATTTTATTATTCAGAAAATAAGATTTATTTTTGAGTTATATTGTTTCACTCTGAAATAAAACTTATTTCTGGAGTTTTATTTTTTCCTCTGAAAATAAAACTTATTTTTTGAGTTTTATATTTCACTCGGAAAATTAAACTTATTTTTTAAAAAAATGGCATACAAAAAGAATCATAATCAAACGAAAAAACAATTAAAGAGTTGATATACAAATTATAAGAGTCTTATTTTGTGCGTAAAAGAATTAAACTCAAAAAAGAAGTGTTATTTTCTGAGTAAAAAAATTAAAACTCAAAAAAGAAAAATATAACTCAATAATAAGTTTTATTTTCTTTAAAGATAGGCCTTTTGAAGTAATTCGGAGTAAGCTTAATTGAAGTGCTTTTGTTCAAATGTTAACAATATTACAATGGTGTGTCAAACGTGTTGTGTCATACTTGCAAGCACTCAAAAAAGATTTTCGGAGTGATTTCGCCGATGGATAATATCCAGAACCCGTGTAGTACTCAATTTTAATTTTTATACTTTGATTTTTGCGAAAATTAATTCTTTACTAGGTGAAAATCTTATTTCTTTAGATGAAAGCTTTGCTCTCAAAATAAAATTTCTAATTTGATTTTTCAATGAATTTTGAATTGTAAGAAATACCAGCTTCATTTACGGGTTCTTTGTTTTACTCACCAAAAAATCTACAGTGAAGTCGTTAAAGCGTTGATTGTTTTATTCGGCGCGGTTTCAATTAATTGATAGAATTTTGGTTAGAACATGGTTCGAATCTCACTGGTGACAAAAAATTAAATTTTAATTTTTTTCATTTAATAATGAAAAATAGAGGAAGACGATTATTTTAATCACATCAAATTTATTTTGATACAAGTTTTAATGTTAAGTTTTGTGTGAAAAAATTCATAAGCGTAGGTCGGGAACCAAAGATCACAAGCAATATGGAGATGGAGGGTTGAAGAGTTATGACTCGAATTCTTAATTGGCAGGTTAAAAACTGAAAAAGGGACAATACGAAGTTTGACGAAATTAAAAAAAAAACCCCCCGGAATTAGATCGGAACGTATTTAAGTAGGGTACTGTTTGCAGTAATTTTTTTATATACGAAGTACTCGTAATAAAAATACTAAAAGTATTCGGTTGTATTTTCGAGTACTTTAATGCACGTGTTGGTGTAAGATATATGGTATATTTCTTTGCATAGAGTACAAGAGATGTTTGATTTTTGTTTTCCTTCATTTTGGACTTAAAAGAGAAAAGTTACTCAGTTCGTTGATGTTTACAAAAAGTACCTCTTTGTATTCATCACTTCGACGGAAAAAGTATCTTACGCTTTGCTTCCGAAAATAACGGATAAAAACCGAAATACGAATTGACCATTTCAGCCACTTCAAATGACTTTTGATTAGAAAAATATGTTTGTATTAAAAAAATTTCTATCAGATGGAGGATCGAACTCGGTGTGCCCAGTTGGGTTTGCTCTCATGGACATGACCAACACAAAATAGTGTAAAAAATATATAGATGACAACCAAATATACTTGAAATAACATCAGGTCTGTTCACGTACTTTACTTGTTAAAACTTGCAGGGAGAGAGAAAAAGAACAATTGAGTAAAAAATTTTAAAAAAAGAGAAAAACAGCAGAAAACTTGAACGAAAATTTGTAGAAACTTGCAAGTAAGCAGCTGATTGAACAACTTAAAAACTTATTTGAAATCAGAAAAAATTTTGTGAATATTTTTCTTTCATTTTTGACAAATATTTTTTTTTTGTAGCAGAAAATTCTTGCAATTAAAAATTTTACTAGCAGAAACTTGTAGCTACTTTTCTGCTCTCAATTTTTTATTCTCTCTTTGTCCTCTCTCGTTGCAAGTTTTTCGAGCTCGTGAACGGTTTTCAAGTAAAAATTTGTAACAATTTGTAAAATTTTTTTGTTACTGAACAAACCTACAGTTTAAACCATAAAAAATTATATGACATTTTCAAGAAATTTTTATTTTCTAATAGTATTTTCTTTTCTCAAAAAAATTTTGAAAATTTTTTGTCTTTTTGATTTTTTTCGTTCTTTTATTAAATAAAATTCCTCTCAAATTGAATTGTGATCATTTCTCGAAAATTTTTTTTTTTTTGTGAACTCTCAGCTTAAAACATGTCAGAATTTTGTGGGTTCAGGTCAAAATGGAAAAAATTCTGCAAATACAGAGGGCAGAATTTTTCGTTGAGAAAAGAAAGCGCTTTAAGAATACTAATAGTTTTGTCTCTAAAAACAAAAAAAAAACAAAAAAAAACAAAAAAAAAACAAAATATTATTTTTGGATTGCCAACCTACTGTTTCATTTTCTTAGGGCCGTTTTATTCACTTTTATAACTTAAGATTTAAGAATAACTTTGGGATTTTTCGACTTTTCCAACTTTATTCATTTTATTCACTTCAAGTTGTCAAACATAACTTTAGAAATTCAAGTTTATAAATAACTTTTGTTCGATAACTGGAGTCAACTTGTGATTTTTTAACTTCCAAAAATATGAGCAGTTATGAGTTCTAACTTGGGATATTTGGTATAACTTGTGTTTTTTTGTTTCAATCACAAAAAAATTCGAATGTATGAATGTACGAGTTAAGAAATCGTAGCTCTTATGACCTGAGAGCGAATTTTTATGCAAAGCTGCACGCAAGAACTATGCCGAATATTTACAAAAGCATGCTAAATATGCTTAAATATGCAGACAAAATTTAGATTAAAACAATGCAATAAATTGACGAATGAATGAAAAATGCTAATATCACGTACATCATAATTGCATTATAACGTATGCGGAATAAAATTTGCACAAAATTAAAATTTGTATTCACAAAAAACTAGTATAAAACTTGGTAAATTTTATTTTTAATGAAACTTATTAACTTATAGTTAATGCAGAAAAAAAATGTCACCAATGCGTGTGATCTTACGGCAATTTAGAAGCACTTTTGCGGCAAAAAGAGAGGAAGAAAAGTACCGTCCTTGCCACTTATTACCATCTAATGTGAAATATAACTCGTCATCCACTAATTTTTCTGAAAGCATACGTTGCCAAGATGTTGTAGATGGTTCGGCATTTGATTCTTTCTTCAGTAAAAGGAGAAAGAATCTTCGCTTCGATTGCTTCGTGAAACTGCATGTCTTCTATTGATATTTGTCTTTATGTACATAACTTTTTAGTATATTTTAAAGTTGACCTTCTACAAATTCACATTAAAAACGCATCGCAACGTTGTTAAAAACTACAAATGCAGTTTAAAGAAGTAGTTCACATGTAATTTGTTCTAAAAAATAGTTAATAAATTCCAAAATTTGTTAGATTAAAAATCTTTAAAAATAAAAGAAGTTCCAGAAGACCGAATACCGACCAAAAACCGGCTCTCCAACAAATGCATTGGAAGAAATCCATAAAAACCGAATTTAATAAGAAACAATATATTGAGAAATTATATATCATATACAGTGCTTTAATAAATGCAGTGTTAACAAAGTTAACCGACAATAATATTCACAGTGGATCAACATTTAAAAACCATGCTTACGAGTTGTAAATATCCCCATAGTGTATGCTTACCCGAACATACACGATTTGATATCATTTCAAAACATTGAAAAATAACAACCAGTGGTTGATGCTTTAAGCAATTAGATGATATATTCAAGTATAACATCACAAATTAACTGACATTACATTGCAGTTCCCTTGAAAAATAGTGTAATGCAACACTTTCTCTTTTTGCATGAACAAGTAACTTATTCCTACAAAACTATTCCACTTTGGACACGTTGGGTTCTTATCCATCGGCAGAACCAAAATTCTGTTAAGTTACTTTTTAACCACGACAAGTTGATGATAAAGCTGCTTGAAGTAATTCCAATGAAGAAATCCACCAATCGATTTGTGAAGAAACATCAATTTCTTTATGTTAACAATATAACCAAATTGACCTTGTGTAAGTTATTACTGCTCTGTGTTCCATATATTGCTATTTTTTTGTTAAATTTCTTGAACTTGCGGATTTGTGCGCTCCTTGTATTCAATTTGAAACTAGAATATTTTAAATTAATTTCTCAAGTTATGACTGTCAAATATTATTAATTTCCCTGGGATTTTTTCATAACTTGAATATTTATAACTTGACTAAACTTCTACTCAGAAAGCGTCAGCTTGATATTTACAAAACTGAATAAAATCAAATTTTAACTTGAGAAATTAAAATTCAAAAATTCGCAAGTTATACAAAAAGTCAAGTTGATAAAAGTTATTGAAACTTCCCAAGTTAGCTCAAGTTAGAAAAAGTGAATAAAACGGCCCTTAAACGATCAAGTTTTCAAAACAAATTTTAATAAACGAAGAAATTATTTAATGCTTTACAATACTTATGAATTTTTTCTTAATTTTCTTAGCCGTTTTTGGATTTTCGATATTTCTCTTCTCGATATCTCTAGTTCTGACATCTGACGTCTGACACCTGAATAATTTATTAGTGACGAAGAAATTATTTAGTGCTTTGCAATACTTATGAATTTTTTCTGAATTTTTTTAGCCATTTTTGGATTTTCGATATTTCTCTTCTCGATATCTCTAGTTCTGACGTCAGTCATCTGACATCTGACGTCTGACACCTGAATAATTTAATCTATTCGTAAAATTATTATATAACTTATTATATGGTTGGACTTATTTTGTTCTGGTATAAGTTTGGAAGTATTGAAAAAAAGTTGATGAGGTCCTTGAGAAATGTCGGTTGCTTAACTGAAATGACGTAAAATTTTATGCTCCTCAACTTTCCGAAAATAATTATTCTCCAAGATAACCAGTTTTTAAGTTAATTCCGAAATATAGATGAAAAATTTTTAAAACTTCGTTGGTTTTGGGCTTGCCTGAAAATATCTCGCTTAAAACTCGAGTTATACTTAAGACCATGATAGAATTAACAAGGTACTAATAACAGTTCTTTTGGCGAACGTAGGTTGTAAAAAATAGAATCAACTTGAGAGCGATTAAAAACAGCTGATACAGAATTTAACAACAACACTTTGAAGTTTTGAAAACTTATGTTAGCCACTATAAGAAAACAGCCAGCTGTCACCACTACCTTGTTAATTCTATCATGCTTAAGATCAGGTACTCAATATTTGACACAGAAAACGAAAAGCATTGAGAATGTGCTCTATAAAGCATCGCTCTGCGAAACCTATTTTACCTGGCCGGAAGTTGTTTAGTTACTTCCGAAAAATGAAGAGCGAAACTGTAAAGTAGGCGTGGCACATTGGAACTTTGTTCACTGGCTAGAGTGGAGCATACCTCAAATTTCTTTATTTAAGGCCTCAAATAGCGATTTCGCGCCAATTACATTCAAACAGTGTACTTCCTATAAGCAGTTTCTATGAGTACAAGTAGTACACCGGGAGAAAATTTTATTTATAATTTTTTACTAAATTTTTTTTTTTTTGTTTATCTTGTATTTGTTCTCTCTCTATTTATGTGTGTTACAAAAGTTTTCAGAAAAATTTTCAACAAATATTTATATAGCATAAAAAAGTTTTTTTAACACTTAACTGCTGACCATTAAACAACATAGATGGCACAGTAGCACAGAAGCAAATAAATGCTAGTCAAAAAAAAAATAAAACTCAAATTTTAACAGATGTTTTTCAAATACTTTTTTCTGCTATTTTTATTTGTTTTTGGTTTTTCGTTTGTTTTTTACGGTTTTTATTTGCATTTAGTTACCATTTGTTTGTATCCAGTTTCTATTGTTGTTGTTGTTGTTGTTGTTGTTGTTTTTGTTGTAGTTGTTATTGTATTTGCATAAAGCAAATAAAACAAATATCGATGGTTGGCTGAAGTTAACGAAGTTGTGTGTTGAAGCAAGAATTGAAAAAGAATTATATAAAAATCCAATTTATTGTAGTTGTTGTAGCCGGTTTAATAATGTATGCGTGTAAGTTGTGAGATTGTGTTTGTTTGGCAGCCAAGTGGAATTTTAGTCTATCCAGTTTTTTGTTTTTTTTTTATATTTATTTTTTTATCTTATGTTTTTACGTTGTTTTGCAGGTTTTCAGGTTTTATTCATGCAGTTCTTGTTATTGTTGTTGTTGTTTTCTTATGAATTTTAATCCCAGCGTGTATGAGTGAGTGCCTGAGTGAGTGACTAACACGGCATTTTTATGCATAAAAGCAGTTTTTCTATTTTTTTTTTTTTTTCGTGCGTATAAAAAAATATCGGCACAGATTTTGCAAAAAAAGCACAGCGATTGAATTGATATTAAAAAAAAAAAAAAACAAATGAAAATCGAATAATGCTAAAAAGTACCGCCGTTGCACGCTTAAAATCTCAAAAAATATATAAAAACCGGGGCGTACTAAACGATTATTAAAAAAAATAAACCCCGGTAATATCTCGTAAACCGTACCGTGACAAAACGTATGCGTAACCGTTGCAAACGAACGCGATGATGAAGACGACTACGACGACAACGACGTTGATGATGACGAGAGGACCACGAAGACCCGTTGCGACACAACGTTGCGATCCAGCAGCTCGAGTTACTCTACTGTACGGTGCGCTTTCGTTGTCAAACTCAACCCAGCTCAGCTCTATACAGTTTAGTGCTGTTTAACACGCTCCTCGTTGAGCGTACAGTATAAATGTTGACAGCTGTAACTGCCGTGCTCCGCTGTTTGTTTGCTGTTTCAATTGCATGTGTGTGTTTTTCTGTTCTGTTATTTTTTTGTATTTCGTGTTGTTTTAAGGTTAAGATAGCAAGCCAAGCTTTATATGTGTTGGTTTTTTAGCAATTGTATGGGTTGAGGTTTTAATTTATTTTTGACATTTCAAAATACGAATCATGTGCAACGACATTCGACCAGCTCAGCACATCTGTCAGTGTTTGTTTATGCCAAAATGGCATAAAAAAATATCGACCAGATGCCAACAAAGTCTCTGAGAGAGCGAGAGTCAAGAAAAGTGATTTTTAGTCAGAGCAGATCGAAAGATAAATAGTACTTCTAATGCATTCAAAGTTAAATAAAAAATAAATAAATAACTAGATATCTTAAAACATTTAAAAAAATCTTGAAAACTTTCAAAATCTTGATTCTGAAATGCTTGCTGAAACTCTTTGTTTGTTTATTAAACTCATTTGTTGAAGCATATTTAGTCTAAATATTAGCATTATAAAACAAAAACCAAAAGAATTTTCACCAACACCTTGAAAAAATCTTCTTAGTGCCTTGAGTTCCAAACATCTGCCGTATATTCAGCTCTTTTAAGTCTCTCTTAATTTTTTTTTGTAATTATGTCAGCAGTTAAGATTCACTCATTTTTAAATTAACCACTATTAAAAAGAATTCAAGTCAAAAACTTCATTGCTTAAGCCCAGCTCTTGAAGACAAGGTCGTTTAGTACTTCAAATCTCTTTTGAAAGAGACTCTAATGGTGTTTTCGTTTCTACCAAAAAATGTTGCCTTTTGATTGCCCTTGCCTTTTTTCGTGTTCGATTCTAAAATAAGTGCAAACGGGTGAGTAAATTCTGTGTTCGTTTCTTAAAATGTCACACTCACAGAGGGCAAAAAAGGCGCATTTTCTGCCTTGCAAACTTTCTCAGGGTAGATGATTGCCCTGCATATCAGCTGTTTTTAAAACGATAATATTATGACATGCGTGCGTTAGACAAGGATGGTTATATTCGTTTATTTAAGTTGACATTTTTCGAGTAGGCAAAAACATGCACTTTTACAGGGTTGCGGGCAACATTGAAAACATTTTGCACTGCGACAGGGCAACATTTTTTGGTAGAAACGAAAACGCCATAAGACAAATATGCTCATTAAAGAGAGTTGTTAAACTGGTATAAATTAATCGCTCTCGCACAATACAACCACTGTAGACAGGTACAAGCCCAAATACCAATAGTTACCTGAACGACTTGGAATACTCGTAGCACATTCACGATACACAAGAACGATAATGCAAGAGAACTTGAAAAATAGTGATGTTACATGCTGTTAATATTGAGTACTCTGTTTTGCAGTAACCGGTATTTATATAAATATTCTCATAGCATAGTGATCGGCTTAAATATTTTGAATAAATAAGGCAAAGCAAGTGTACGCTGAATTAACTCTAACAGTAAAAAAATACTCTCTTATATGATCAATCATATTATCACAAACATATGAGATAATTTTCAACTAACTGACCGAAGTTATTTTAGGAAAATGAGGTATAATTATTTTAGGATTTATTTTATGTGTGAAGGAATAGAAACGTGTTTCTTATTTTGTGTTTGACCTTTGTCAGTGGTCATGGTGATTTGATTCCAATTGATGAAACGAAGAAGCAATATAAATATTTTGATGCCTTAGTAGACCATGTATATTTTTCGAATAGCAAACTTATTGGTGAGTCAATCATGAGCCTTAGTAAATCCAGCATTATTTTCTGGTGGCAAACTTATGGTGAGTATAAAAATTGAGATCCTGACTTAAACGTGATAGAAAATTGCTCTACCTGTATTAAAGAAAATCGAAGTCTAAGTTGCAATTCGGGTCAAAGACGAGACAATGGGTCTTTTGAGATCGTATCTCAAGGCGTGACTCACAAGATTTTGATCAGTCTAAAAATTGTTTGCATAAAGTCAATTTCAAACTCATAGCAAATAACTCAGTGTTAGCAAGAACGATCTTAAAGCTTAAGCAACGCTCTGAAAAAATTCGTTAGAATTTGATTTTGTAGAAAAGCGAGTCTTGCAGCGACAAAGAAAAATTAGTTCATCAGAAAATCAAAATGATAAACTAGCACGTTTCTCAAACAATTAACTTCAAACTATCCAAAAATAAAAAACACAACAAAAATTGTTAACATGATAAGCCTGGTGAAACTTCTAGTAAAACTTAAAAACTTTAAGGTTAGACCACTGCAGACGCCTGAAAAATATGCATACTTTGAGTTTTTTATTCAGAAATACTACGCAATAAATCAAGATTCCAAAAATGGGTTAAAAAAAATACTGTTTACAGTCACTGAAATGTATAATAAATATCAGTGACTGTAAACAGTATTTTTTTTAAAATTTTAAATTTCAAAATGACGGCTGTGCAGCGTTTTTGAGATTTTTTTTTTTTTAGGGGCAAACAAATAACTCCTGTAATTTTTGAGCGCAAATTAAGGAATAATTTTGCAAGACCTTTAATCTGCGATGCCTGCTGCATACAATCGTGGCCTTGCTGATTATCGTCTTGCTCTTGCTTTTCTTTTCATTTATTTGCTTGCCGTGTACTCTTACAGAAGAGAAACAGTGTATATTAATTTAGCGAATATATTCATGTAGGGCTTAAGTGCCAACCAGGCGGTCTAACACTAAAATTCAAAAATCAATCAAGTACTTAGAAATTTTTCCCGACCATCATAAGAGACTATTTAAAAACAATTATTGATTTTTCTAAAGTTCTAGAACGGCCTAACGCCTAAGCCTTTACAGAAAGTGGACATTTGAGTAGGTCGAAAAAAAAAGTTTGAAAAAACCACCCTCTATTTTAAAGTTGACCTCGAGAGGATTCCGTAAAAATTAAGGGGGATAAATCGGGCTAATGGGGCTAACTAGTTGAATATGTCCTCAGAAGTAAAACTGTTCTAAGAAGACATTGTAGTGCTCGTAAAGCCTTTTTCAATGACATATAATTTTTTAAGATCTGACATGTAATGCTTAAGTTTTGCAAAAAAGACCATTTTGGCTGTTTTTCCGGTGGTCCAAAAAAAAAAATTTTCTTGTTTTCGGAATCCTCTCGAGGTCAACTTTAAAATAGAGGGTGGTTTTTTCACACTTTTTTTTTTGTATGGAGGCCGACCCACTCTAGTGGACATTCAAGAATAGGCAACAAACAATCAAGTTAATATTTTTTTTTAAGTTGACGGATGCGATCACAAAATTATCAAATTAGGTGCTTTTGGTCGTAAACTTGAAATAAAAAGTAAACTTTACGACCACAAATGAACGAGTTGGGAATTCTACCGTTTTCGTCGATTTTAAAAAATATTGTACCTGACCATCTATATTAGGGTATTGAAACTTGGATTCTAAAAATTTTCGTCATTGAAAAATTATGTCTTTATTTTTAAAAAGCTCGATTAAAACCACTTTATCGGTTTTTTTAGGGGTTTCAGACCAATTTTTTCTTGAAAGGCACTCTTGAAATCCTCCAAAGACTACTCTCTGATGGATTCCAATGAACTCACCAATTCCATTTTGAAAACTAGTATTCTTTTGAAAAACTAGAATCTAATAGAATCTAGAATCTATAACCTTTAATATACACGCATTTTTTCTGAATTGGTTAGATCAAGACCACGCGTTTCGAAAGTTATTCAAAGAAAGTTTCAACCAACAAATAAATTTTTTTCTTTCCTTAAACAGTACAATAATTTATATTCTTCGTGATTTTTGATTATTCTGGCATCTCAGTTATATAAAATAGATTGTGCGATAAGAGACTCGACATTTGCCGGGAAAGTTCTCAGACATTGTGAGGTTTGCATACCATTTTGAGAACTTTCTCACTAAGAGTTTTCGTTTTAAACCGTTACTTACAATCAAACGCTTTATTACGCTTACGACACAGAAAAAACTTTTCAACAAATCGAGTAAGAAGCAATTTCTTATTTATATGTCAATATATATATATGATATATCTGAAATAAAGGGATTTGAGGCAAAGTCCGGTAGATATTTTAAGAAACCACATAGAATTGATTTAAAAAAAGAAGATGCCAAACAACTCTATTTATTCTGAATAGAATTCTAGACTAACTTAAAATCAGAAAAAAAAGGAAAATAATTTTGGTTCAGTGAAATAACGCCCAATGAAATAACGCCCAAATAAAAAATGAAATAACGCCCAAAAAATTTCCATACAAATTTGGGCGTTATTTCATAATGAAATAAGGCCCAAAATTTTGGGCTTTATTTCATTTTATTTGGGCGTTATTTCATTTTTTATTTTGGGCTTTATTTCATTCTGATATAACGCCCAAAATAAAAAATGAAATAACGCCCAAATATTTTTCATACAAATTTTGGGCGTTATTTCATTATGAAATAAGGCCCAAAATATTTTAAATGATTTGCTTTGAAAATATTTTGGGCGTTATTTCACTTTTGATTTGGGCGTTATTTCATTTATTTTGGGCTTAATTTCATTTTTTATTTTGGGCGTTATTTCATTTTTTTAAAGCCCAAAATATTTTGGGCGTTATTTCATTTTTTATTTTGGGCGTTATTTCATTGGGCGTTATTTCACTGAACCAATAATTTTTAGTTTTATTTCTTTCAAATGAGTATGACGTTGAGTAACCGAATTTTCTTGCTATTCGGTTTTAACAAAAGACACTAGAAATTAATGCCAAAAACGATATAACAAAAGACAAATGAGACAAAGACTAAGCATATTCATTTATGAGAACTGGTCGAAAGCGTTAAATACTCAATGAAAAACACAAATAGAAGAAAGATAAGATTATGAAAAAAAAAAATCTTGATAAACTTAAGAGTCACTTGTAGCGAAGACAATGGACGGTAGAAAAGTTTGTATGTTATGCAAACATGCAAAGAATAAAATAAAATAAAAAGCAAAAACTTAAGTGTATTTTGCGCTCATTTCAATGGAGATTATATTGTTAGAGCATTCAGTAGGTAGGGAAAAGAAGAAGTATGTGATTCTAAGACTTTAATTAATACAAACTGATACTAACTGAAAGTTATGAAGTTAAGAATGATAGTTATATTATGGTAAGGTTTAACTTTTTTTTGCGCATTCTTTAAAAGTAAAGTTCGTCAGTTTACCATATATCCTCCATGAGTTTATGATATAAGCAAAGAAGACGCATAACATCATAATTTATACACTACATATTTCAAATATATATTTATATAAGGCACTAACCAATAAGTAGCTTAATTGTAAAATATTTTTTTTTTTAAACGGAAGTACAAATTTGTAATCTTATCTTAAGTTTTTAATCTAAAGAATCTTTTCAATTTATGAAAAAATAAAGAAAAAAAATAATTGTAACTGCAACAACAATGATTATGAAAAGAATTCAATCGAATTCGAAAAGATCTAAATTCAAAAGATCATGTTAAATGGAATAGAAAATTCGATAACCACGCATTTCTTTATACTAGTATCGGCTGGGGTCGAAATTCGACCAATTTTTTGTTTACCTATTTATATTTATAATACGCGTAATTATATGCAGAATAAGCAAGATGGTTATAATAAGTTCGAGGCTGTTACTTTTAATTGATTGGATATATAAAACTATTTCCTTCAAAGAAAATATTTTTGGATTTTATTTATTAAAAAAAAACAGAAAACAACATTTTAAAAAAATTGATTTGATGTCATGAACAGTTTATAAATTTAGTGTCAAGACAAAATAATTTCACCTGAAATGCTCTTATAAATAATAAATCAAATAAAAAATGCAAATTTGATTTATTTTTTTTTTCTTACAACAAAAATAATTTTTACCACATATTTAAAATATAGATTTTTGTGGTCTCTTTTTAAAAAGAATAATTTCAATATAAACCAAAAAGTAATAGTAAAATACGAAAAATAACTAAATGAAATCTATTCAAAGATGGCGGAGATATTGCCTTCCCAATTAAGAAAATTCAATTTGAGACAGTTTTTCTCTCTTGGCATTTGGTTGAAGAGCCACTCTAAATAGCTAACGACAATATTAAGAACATTCATTAAAAATACTTTTGGTTATAACTTCACAGCGATTGTTACCACATTTGAAAGAAAATTTAACAAACTTTTAGAAATAATTAGAAAACTTGGAAAACCGTTACAATTAGATTTAGATATTGATATGGAAAGGCTAACTTTTGAATTTACAACTTACTTTCTACAAATTTCACAATTGCTGAATGAATAAAAATACATTTTATGAGTAAATGTTTACTTTTGAGAAAAACTCAAATTTGACCAACTTAAAAGCTCTCTTCCAAGCAAATTTCATTTTTGATGAAATTGCGTTTTAGAAAAAAATTTTAATTTTCGGAAATGGTATACAAAAAATATTTATTTTTAGATTGTTCTTCACATATTTTTAACTTGAAACTCAAACTTTTACTGTAAAATTCAACCTGTTAAAGTAAAAATTAAACTTTTTACAAGTATATTTTAACAATTGACTATCTTGTGTTTAAGATGGATATTGATTTGTTGAAAGTTTTATTTCAACTTTAAAAGAAATTTAATTGAAAAACCTTTTTTATATAAAAACTTGAAATGGTTTTTTTCCTAATACATCTTTTTTTTATTTGAAAAACTAAAAATAAATGAAAAATGTGCTTGACAGCGATGATTTATTGAAAATTATTTCTATTCCTACTCCTGCTTTTAATGCTCTTCAATCAATCTTGCTATTAATTCCATGTTCGTTGAATAGTTTCATTCTATATGATACAATCTTTATACAATTCCATACAAATTGTCAACAACAAGCGGTTGGAATAAATCGTTCAATCATCATCATAATCATTGTTTATAAACAATGCGTCTAAAACAATTCAAAATAACAAACATTTTGCAAACAATAAATGAACCAATCAAAAACTCAATCAATGTTGAGCAAACATTGTGTCAACTATATATATATATTGAAAATTTGCACAGATGGATAGAGTAACTAAATGTATTGTGTTGAATAAATCAGTAATTCGAGAGAGAGAAAGAGATATGAAAAAGTTTATTCATGGAAATAGGAAAACAACTAAAGCACTTGTTTTATTGTTAAATACGTATAAACAAAAACTTACCTCTATTTACAGTTTTATAGAAAACCTTTGTTGGAACTGCAAAGAAAAGAAAAACTTAATTAATATTTTTGGAACTGGTATAAAATTTAAAGTTCAATCTGGCAATGCGTTGAAAACTTAATTAATATTTTTTTAAGATTTTTCTAAGCTGAACAGAACTGGTATAAAATAAATACTTAAACCTGGCAATGCTAAGTGAGAAAGAAAAAGAGTGCTGGCTTTTAATATAAGAGCGTTTAAGCTACTCTTTATTTTTAACTTAAGAGCATTGTGGGAATATTTTATACCTTTGCCGTTGTTTAATATAAACAAACGGTAAACGTACAATTGTAAATGGTGCTACAAATTTTTGAATTTCTAACTGAAATTATTCCCACACTAACGAGCAGAACAAGTTTTGGTGCAAGCATTTTTTTTTTTTTTTGTTTTTTTATGCCAGTTAACGACAAATAAACAAACATTGCGTGTCAGTGTACAAGTTTTTTTATGGTTATAAACACCTAATAAAAACACGCTTCAATGGTTACGACTAACTTATAAGCGGCCAACTGCTTTGTTAGGCGAATTTCTTATAATCAGGTAAACGCGGATTAAGCTTTGTTCACATAAACTAAAGAAGTTGATGGCAAAAGATACCATTTTTGCAGCTAAAGATGAAACTGAAACTTCAAAACATGTCTGAAATTTCTTTTCTTATTTTGCAGACTGTTTTTTGAGTTTCATATTGAATACAAACTTTTATTGAAATATGATTTAACTGCTCTATCCAACATATGATATAATAAATTAATTTAAATTTAACCCATTTTTTAGGTCAAATTTTAAAACAGAAGTACAATTTTAGGTCTTGAATGAAAACTTAGTAAAATTATGAGTAAAAAGAAAATGTCTTCATTTTATAGTCTTAAATTTTGAATCTCCAAACAAAAGATTTTCTTTTGTTTTTCTTAGAATTTATGCAAAAAAATTAATACTTCGTTATTTTAAGCGAAGAAAACTTTAGGGAAAGGCTTATGTTGCATCGCGTGTTTTTAATGGTGCCCCTCAC
>OY282641.1:3027500-3332500 GCA_958299015.1 Tetanocera ferruginea
ATAATTAATATGAATAAATATGAGTTTATAATTATAAGTGCTACATTAAACAGTTCGTTAGTGTATATAATGATGTTTGGTTTTTTGAGTAAATTAACAAAAAAAAAAAAAAAAAAGGAAATAAATAAAAAAAAACTATTGTTACCAAAATTCTAAAAAAAATATAATCCAAAAAAATATACAAAAAGAAAATTTAGAAAAAAAATTTGCTTTAAGTAAGAATTATGCAAAATTTTCATCATAATCCTCTCAATTTGCTGCACTTCAGAACTAAAACGCGTTTGTGTCTTAAGTCTTTTGTTTGCTGTGTTCTATTTCATGCGAATGCTGTGTTGGCCATTCGCCACTGTTATTCTTAAATAACTGTTATTAACACTGTTGCAGCCATGCAAGCAGCTTTTTGTAACTAATTATTTTCTTATTAACTTTAACTTGCGTCACAGACTACGCAACACTTTAAGAATGCTATTTTTAGCTGACAGCTGTTTGCGTGAATCTTTTTAAATTGAAATCAATCATAAGCCAGGAAATAAAACTGCTTAAACTCGACAAGCTCAATATTTGATCGATTCAAGTGGTGCTTCTGTTTTGGCTGTTTTATGTGTTTTTTGATTCAATCACACTGTGAACAAGAATCATTAATAAAAGTTGTTAGCGAAATGTTAAAAGTCACATACATACATGTTGAGGATTAAGAATTGTTTTTGTTTTTTTATTGTTTAAGAAAAAACATAAAAAACAATGAAAAATTAAAATGTTTAACTAGCATTTCATAGCGGATATATCTTATGCGTGCAATTTTGTAGAAGTTGCGTGAAAACCACTTTAGCTACACAAGAACTGTTAGTTTGAAATTTAAAAATGTATGCTAATTTTATGGATAGATACACAAAACAAAAAAACAACAGCTGAAATGATCAAAAAAGTATTGATTAAGAGCTAGCTCCTGGCAACTACCTTTAGTGTTGTACTGGCTTAAGTGCAGAAAAGGCAGGTCTTCAAACAGCACTCAGCAGAGCAGCGAGCAAGTCAAGCAGTCTTCTTTTAAAGATTTCTGTCTAAATTGTCTATTGGGCATATTTCTTACAAAATCTTAAATATTGTGTTAACAATTGTATTGCATTGCATCAAATAAAGCAAAGTTTTCTTTAATTCTTGTCTAGCAAGTTTGTTGCTTAAGTCTTTTGTTTATGCTGCACATATTAAACACATTTGATTTGTAAGAATGAAATTTGTTAATTTATTCTAAAATTTAATAAATTCAAAAATCACAAAAACAGTTTTACATATTTCTAGCTTTGTACATATACAGTTACAGCTTTGAGGCCAGAATGCAATCAGCAAAATGTGGTAGCTTGTTTTTTTGTTCTTAACAAAACCGAGCAATTAGCAATTATTTGCAATATTGTCACACTTTACAACACTGTGATAAATAGCACTACGCATAGTGCTATGCATTTGTTGACTTTCATTGATATTTCCGCATAGAAATTATCGGCTTATTTTGCTCAGCTGCAGCTAAATCATAACATATGTAAATGTCAAACGCATTAATAACTACCTTATTTATTAAACTATGAAAACAGTTTGTTTGTCTAGCTAGAGGCGTCCAAATTGCCACTTAAGTTCAACAAATGTGACAGTATAAAAATAAAAACCAAAATTAATAAATCATGCTGACGGCACGCCACACCCACTAGAGCAACAACTTTGTTAAGCTGCTTTTTATTTGTTTTGTTAAATAGTTGCTTGGATTCGTTTTGCATTATTTTCAATAAGTAGCAATTGTGGCACACTTGTTCTAGCTGCTGTTTTGTTGTTATGTGATATTGTTGGTTGTGTTGTTGTTGTTGTTGTTGTCATTATTAGTCAGCATTTTTGTTTGCCTGAACTGTTTCGAACTATCTCTGTTCTGCTTGAGTAAATGTTAAAATCTGCTGTTATACTGTTGCTGTTAATTTTGAGAAGCATGCGTTACTGTAGCGCCACTTTTATTGTAAAGTTGTAAAGCGTTTTATTTGTAATTTTTTTAATTTATTTTTGCACTTAAAACATCTGCGTGAACTTAAAATGGTAGCTTATGCAAATGCTGAGACACGCGACAATTATTATTATTAACGCGCTGCATGATACTGAGTGGGTGTGCTTGTTTGTTGATTTTAGAAATTTTTTTATAGCACTTTTGCACACGCTTTAACTTAAAAATGTTTATTTTGCTGTTTTATGTTTTATTCCATATCAGCACAGCTAGTCTTAAATATTACCAGCAAAACGAGTTTGTTTTCTAAATCTTTCGTTTGAATTCACTAGCATGAATAGCAAATATAATATTGCAAAAACAATACACACACACACAACTAAACAAGTTAAGCACAAATTAATTCTACTCACCAGCATGGCTATATTCAGCATTACCACCTCGTCATCCTCATGATTGCCTTCGGACAAATGTTCCTGCCAGACCAATGGATGACTGGGATTTGTCGATATGGTATTGTTATCATTAAACGATATATTTTTGTGTGTCATTATTTCTCTGTTAATTGCAAAGCAAAAAGAAAAGGAAACACATTAGCATACTCGTATATAGAAAATTTAAAACATTATATTTTACTTAATTTTCAATAATCAACAACTTACTTGTAAACATAGGGTCCCACTTGCTGCACATGCATTTTTTCCTGTCCCGCCAGAAATGCAGCAGCATTTGTTATATTAAATAAATAGATTTTAATGTATAAATCTACCGGTGGTTCGGCCCATAAATTAAAGATTTCACCATTATCAGCTAGCACTAGTTTCCATCTAAAAATTAAATCATATGGATGTATGACTTTTACTAAAATTGCTATGGTTATGGCTAAAACACCGATGGCCAACAGCACAAAAGCGCCTGTAATGAAAGAGAAAAAAAGAATTGCACATTAATTTGGGCAAAATATGCTAAACATTTAAAACAAATAAATTTAATAAAACTGCGTATTTTACAAGTATTAAACATCTTCACATTGCTTTGGTTGTTAATATTGCATGTAACAAAAGACTTAAGACACGAACTGTGACTAGCACAAAACACTAGCCCGCAGCTATAAACAGCTGCCACACGCACTCGCAGCTGTTGTTGAACAAATGACAAAAAAGACAAAAAAAAAAAAAAAAAAAGCAGAAACAGGACTCAGCTATTTTTATTGCGCCAAATCCTCAAGCAGTCATTTTGGAAAAATCCCCACACACACACGCATTTAGAAACTAATAGCTACTTACTATAGCGCACAAAGTAAAAGTCCACAGAATATACTAGAAACATTCCTTTCAAGGCTAAAGGCACTAAGAACAAGTTTACATAACAACCTGTACCATAATAAAAAAAGCTGCATCAAATACAATAAAGGTTTTATTTATATGGCCAGATTTAGCACGCCTCTTACTCAGCGGCAGAACAAAGTTAAAAGCAAAAAACAAAAAAAAAAAAACAATAACACAAAAGCACAACAAGAAAAATGTTAAGGGAGTCCGGACATTAAATACACGTGCTTATCGGGTGACTCGTTTGTTGACGCTGCGCATGCACAACCGGCTTTTTTTAATGATGATCATTGTTCTTGTTTTGTGTTGTTTTTGCAACACTACAGAAACATATGTTAACTAATAGCTGATTATGTTTATCGTGCAGTGGAAAGTTTTTGCCTTTATTTAGCATTTGTTGTTGTTTTGTTGTTGATGGTAATGATGATGATGCCAAAGATGTTTGGGTTCTGGTTCAACTTTGTACTAAAAAAAAAAAAACTAGTTTTAATCAGTTACTTAATATATACTGATTATACTTAGTTGCTGAATGTTGGAATGTAAAAAAACAATATTAATTTAATTCAATTTATGGAATTTACGCAAAGTCACAATAACAATTAAAAACACTTGCAGCGGCTAATTGTTTAGCCAACGGGCAGACAGGTATAAAAATATCTATAATAACAATGAACTGCTTTGGAGAGGCAGCTTTGGAAAAGGTTGTTGTTGATAATGTTGGTTTTGAAGATGCGTCACAAGAGCAATGGCTGACGAGAATTTGTTGACATAATAAGTTTTATTTAATGCGTAACGTATGTGACAAAATAGGAATGAACTGCTTTTGAGAGTGAGATTTTGTAAAAGAGCATTCATAATGTTGTTTTTGAAGTTGCGTCACAAAAGCAATGGCTAACGAGAATTTGTTGAAAATTCAGTTAAAAAAAGGTTGACCCAAGTGCTTAGCAATACAATTAAAAGACCAACTTTTCGATCGAAATGGTTGAAAAATTTAACTAAAAGTAGACTTACTCAACTCAACAAGTTGAAAAATTTATCAAACAGGCTTTCTCAACGCCAGTAGTTAAACAATTCGACTAGAAGTACAATTCTTCAAGCGAAAAAGTTGAAAAATTTAAACAAAAGTTGATTTTTTGAACCCTAAAAGTTGCAAAATTCAACAGAAAGGTTGTTTGTTTTATTTCTATAAGTTGAAAAATTCAAATAAAAGTTGGTTCCGAATAATTCTTAACAATTGATAATGTTTAAAGTATTCTTTTTATTAATATATTATTATATTTATAAAATTATAATTGATAATTTCTTAAAATTGTAGGTTCTCAAATAATTTAAATACACTGCAGTAGGCTGCATAAACAGAAAAAATTTAAGTGTAGAAAATTTCAACATTCATGTCAAAAAATACGTTATAAATATTTTTAATATATTTTTCAATTTTTCAGTTGAAGAAGTATATTTTAAAGATGCTTAATTCGTGCCTTAGGTTAAAATAAATTTGCCATAAATAGTTGAAAAATTAAGAATGAAAAATTAGTCCCTTTCGTTTAAATAATTTTAAAACTAAAAAAAAAAAAAATAAAAAACTTGACTCCAATAGATGACAAAGTAACTTAAACGTCTTTTAGTTTTAAATTTTAAATATATATTGATTTCAACCAATGAATATAATTTTATATAGGAAAAATTTTTGTTTTAACCAAAAATATTTCACTTAGGTTGAAAATTTAGACTTGAATTGTTAACCGTACATAATATAACGTAAAAAACAAACAACTTGGCCATTTCAGCCCTTGAAAGGACTTTGACCGAGCTTCTTATGATCAATTGTGCTGTGTGTGTTATTAAATGTTTGCACACAATTGACCGAGAACTGGACCTACATGTTTTATGCCGACTCCGAACGGCTCATGTTCTCAAGAAGCTTTACATGGCATTGTTTACTCTCTGAGGTTTGCCATTGTCTGCAGAGAGGTGGTGACCGATCAGAAAAATTTTTTTATTGAAAAAACTTTTCGCCGCGGCTGGGGATCAAACCCGGGCTCCGAGCATGCTAAGCCACACACTTGACCTGCATGCCACGGTCACCACATAATATAACGTATCATACTTTAAATTTACTTTTAAATATATGAAAGTCTCATAGGTCCTTATCACTTATGATAGAGTGATGATATATATTGTTTTATACATGCACGGCGCCCCTATCTGCATGCGCCCCGAGCCCGGGCCTTACTAGCTCCGTTCTTGAGCCGGTCCTGTTCTTATCATCTTTAAAGTAAAGATGATTTAAATCTTTAACTTTAAGGTTCACTGATAAGATTTCAATATCAATGCTATTAAAGTGGGTTTGTGCACACACTAAATATCAGGGACCGAAAATAACTGTTATTTTACAATTTTTAAATGAAAAAAAAAACACAATGAAAAAATTGTCGAAGGACTTTTTCAAATATACTATAATGATACAAATGGCCTCAGCTTCACGAATATTAAGTGCCTTTTAAATTTTCGACTGATACTATAAAAGTTAAAAATAAACTGTTATTTTTTGCCTTTTATTTTATTGGACAAAAATAACGGTTACTTTTGAATTTTATTTTATCGGTCAAAAATAACAGTTATTTTGTGACTTTTATTTTTTCGGTCAAAAATATCAGGCACTTTGCATTTTTATAAAGGCCGCTTGACCAATTTAGTCGGTAAAACAGCCTTTGAAAAAACACAAATTGCCTGATATTTTTGACCGAAAAAATAAAAGGCAGAAAATAACTGTTATTTTTAACCGATAAAATAAAAGTCAAAAGTAACTATTATAATTGCCCTAAAAAATATATGGCACACAATAACTTTTATTTTTGTCGGAAAAAATAAAAGTTAAAAAATAACAGTTAATATGTGACTTTTTCGATAAAAACCATAACCGGTACGGTCCCTGCTAAATATACTTAGTGTACTTATATGGAGAAAAGTACAGTACGTTTAACGTATCAAAAGACACAGACATTTTTAGTGATTCAGCTTCGTTTGACAGTTCATTAATAACTTACTTCAAAAAGTGATGTCTTATTTTTGTTACAAAATATTAACTTTTAAGCTTAAATCTGTAAAAATCGTTCAACTTTTAGAACTTACCACTCAAAAAACAATTTGTTTGATTAAGCATTTCTTAAAACAAAAGTATTCCTCAATAGCAGTTTATTAAGCTTTACTTTTGAGCAATTTGTATAATTAATTTATTATTTACCGGTTTAAATATCAAACCGGTATTTGTATGTTTAGTTAATTTGTAATTTATTCATATCAAAATATAACTTTTCAAGTTTATTTTCAAGTTTAATGTCGTCAACATTGAAAATCGTAAAAATGCAATAATATTAAATTTATTTTTTCTTTCAGCCTTGTTTAACGATTTTCTAAGATTTATTAACTTTTAATTGGCCATAATTATGTACTAAAGAATATTTAATTGGCTAAATCAAATAACTAGAAAATTCTTATTCATTTATAATAAGAATATTGCATGCTTACACATCATAAATAATAATAAAATAATAAAAGTTGCAAATAAACTCTAAAAACATTATAAACGACAAATGAAGAAAGACTTAACATTCAAATTAAAGCAACTTTTGCTAGATGTTAAGTCAGGTTGAAGTACTCGCAGCTGATGTTTACGATCAGTTTCTTGCAAAAATTAATTAATTCTAATTTGTTTAAATTAATATAAAACTTTTGGAAATTACTTTTTGTGACACTGGCAGTTGAGTGGGTATTTTCTTTCAACGACTGCCAATTATAACGGTGTTTGTAGTGATTTTTTAGCTTTTGCGCGCCAAATTTTAAAAGATTCTTTAAGCCATTGCGAAGTGCGTGACAACGTATGGTCATTTCCGTTACAAAATATATATATATTTAAGGTTTAAGTTGAATTTATTTGATGTTAAATACGAATTTATTAAAATATCGAATTTTAAATGTGAACTTATTTAAAGTTTAATACGAATTTATAAAAAGTTCAGATCTTTTGACCGATTGCCACAATAAACTTAACGCTCAAACGGACGAAAACTATCTGTAGGCAAAAAACATTTCAAATATTCAAAAGATGCATTTCAACCGTTCACTGCAATTGCTAAACAAACAAATAAAATAATGACGCATTTTTTTAATTCGGCACTTTATATGCAGAGTGCAGGCAGAGAACTATGAACGCCAATGTGAGTCAGCAAAAAAAAGTTAAACTTCCTGAAAAAAATAAAAAAAAAAAAAAAAATTTTAAATATCTACTACATGTTTGTTACGAGAACTTTTGTTTTTATGGCGTTTGACACAAGGTTTGGAAGAGACTTTTTTAAAAAAGTCAGGAAATGCAATTAATTTTAATGCATTGCTCTTCTACCTATTCGAAGAAAACAATTTAAAGTAATTTGTACTGTTGAAGTAATGTGTTTAAATAACTATGAAATAATAAAAATAATTTTTTTTAAATTTATATTTTTTTAAAATAATATATTTTTTAAAAAAATTCCAAAAATTAAAAAAAAAATAGTAAAAATTCTTATTAGACCAAATATGTCTCAAGCACAGCCTTTTCTGTCTGGCTGTTGTCTCTGTAGAGCGTGAGAAAATTTTTTTTATATGTTTGAAGCAACGTCAGTTTGTCTACAAATATTTGACTTATGTCAGCAAACACGCACACTGTTTTTTATGACTACCATTGATATTGTTGTTGTTGTATATGTTTACTTTAGCATACAAATTAGCCACGCGACACCTCTTTAACGGCTTGTGTTGGTAGCAGACTGAGCATAAATTGACGCCAAAAAGGCTGAGCATAAATTTCAGTCTCGCAGCTTGCCACGCTTGATTTTTGTTTTCGAAAGTTGCCACGCTCACGTTGTTAAAGTGAGTCACGTTTTGTCTAAAATACCTTAAATGTGTTAAAAATCTAGCCATCATTTTATAATTTTGCTTTATTAAGCTAACATTTTTTATTAGCTCATCCACGCAAATGAGTGATGATGATGACAAAAATGTTAAAAAAACAAAAAAAAAGCCAGTCATGCTCAATCGGCATATAACGAACTGGCTTTCTGAATCGTTGACTTTCTTGCTTCACAACAACATTCCTTATTTTCACAGCCAATTAACGCGTTCTATTGACAATAACACAAAAATAACTGTCATGACAGCAAATATCGCATGAGAGAAACACACTCATAAATGGTAAATCCCAAAAATGCTTTTGCTTTTATTTTTAAAAAAAAAAAAGAAAAAAATTGAAATAAATGCTTTAACCATTCAACCATATCAATGAATGATTCACTTAAATATTCTTTCACTTGGTAACTCAAATAAAATTTTTAAACTTAGGTCTTGATTGTAAAAAACTAAAATTTTTATTAATATGATAATTTATTTTAATATCTAAATTTGTCAAAAAAAGTTACAAAACTAGTTTAAATGCATAAAAAGTTGTGGAAAAAACGTTAAAACAACTGAACAGCTTAGCGGCTATCAGTCACATAAAAGCACCATTCTTTAAAATTAGTAAAAAATTATATATATAAAAAAAATGTTTAGCAAAATTTTACGCATCAGTTCCGCCTAGTTGATATGTTTTTTTTTTTTGCTTTGTTTAAACTAACAAAGCTTTATTAGATGGCAAAATTTCAGAAAAAAATTAATATTTAAAATAAGCTGGTTACGTTCTATTAATAAAAGTTGCTTTAAGTTTGCCTTGTTTGACCATTGAACCGGCTGTTGCTTTTCATATGTTCGATGACCCGCCTAGAACAGCAACATTTTTATTTTAATTGTATTCATTTCAAATAAATCAAACTGTTTGAGTCATTCTTTTGCAGATGGTTTTCAATAAAACCATCTCAGATGCTAAAAAGAAAGCTTTACAGAAGTCACAGCGGAATACTAATGAGTTAGTGTAGCGACCAACGACATGCAATTTTACTCTCAGCTAATATTAACGTTTTTCTTCATCAAATTTGTTTCTTATTTTATTCGAGAGACATTATGTTTGTAATTTTGTATTATTTTCCAAAGACGAAATAACATTATAACGATGTACATCATTCAGACCATAACATACAAAATAAGTCAAAATACTACAAAAACTTTATTTCTTATATATGTTTTTGTATTTCTCATATATATTTTTTGAAAAACATGATTTTTTTACCCTCATTAGGGTTTATGGAGTTTTTTGTAAATTATGGTCTCGAAAATTTACAATATGTTATACCGTTAGAAAGCTCAAGTTTTGGTCAAAAATACGAAAATAGAAACTAAATGTTGTTGGAACAATATAAAAAAAAAAAAACGATATGAGGGAAAAGCATTATATTTACTAAGATTTAAATTGCATGTTCAAAATTCCGCCAAAAATGTTTACATGCATGTCTTGAAAAAAATTGAAAAAAATAACTTAAAAAAACTTGAATTGTTATAAATGAGCTCCCAGCAAAAAATATTCCATATGTGTTTCGGTGTATACAGTTCAAAATGAGCTTCGAACGATATGCGAAATATCGAGAGCTCAAATATTTTTAAAAGCCCCTTTATTTTCTCCATATTTTTTTGAATCACTCTAATGTACACTTATGGACAAAATAATATCTTTAATGTATAACATGAAAATTCAAAATAAAAAAGTTTTTCACACAAAAATAAAATCGTCATAAAATTTATTTTTTCGTCAAATTTGATCATTTATTTATACTAGAGTTTGACAATGGCCAAAATTTGGCCTTTTCAATAACTACATACAAAATTAATGTGAAAACAAAATTTTCTTCATAAAAATATGGCAAAAAAATCTAGTTGAAATAGTCGGTGCACTTCTTCTCCGCACTCTGATTCATTTAAAAAAACAATTATCAAAATCGGTTGAGAAACACGGTAGAAAATAGTTCTTATCTGTTTTCCCTGCGCCTATTTAAATATAGATGTCTAGGTTTTATTGAAAGGTATACTTATGTATTTATTTATTTTATTTTATTTAAGAGATGTTTTACATTTTATTTATTATATTTTACACGTTCATGATACTAAAAAAAAGAAAAAAGCAAGCCCGTCCGGTCGGTATCGTTTTTTAACAAACATTAATCCAAATCCACGCTTCGTCAACATTTCGAAGAACATTCGTTCTGTCCGTTCTGTTCGTTCTGTTTGTTCTGTTTTTTCTATTCATTCTGTTTGTTCTGTTCGTTCTGTTCGTTCAGTTTGATCTGTTCGTTCTGTTTGTTCTGTTTTTTCTGTTCGTTCTGTTTTTTCTGTTCGTTCTTTTCGTTCTGTTCGTTCTGTTCATTCTGTTCGTTCTGTTCATTCTGTTCGTTCTGTTCGTTCTGTTCGTTCTGTTCGTTCTGTTCGTTCTGTTCGTTCTGTTCGTTCTGTTCGTTCTGTTCCTTCTGTTCGTTCTGTTCGTTGCGTTCGTTCTTTTTGTTCTGTTCGTTCTGTTTGTTCTTTTTGTTCTGTTCCTTATGTTTGTTGTGTTTTCTGTCGTTAAGCCAGTTTGTCCTTTTATAATTCTGACCGCTTCTTGTCGTCCGTGTGGCTTGTTCATCATCTGTCTGGCCTGTTCCCACACATGTATTATCAAATTAAACTTCCTATTTTTGGTATTTATCTTTTTATCATAATTATATTAATTTTTTTTTTGTGAAAAAGTTTTTATTTAATTTTGTACTTTTATTTTATTTACTTCTTAGTAAATATGCTAAATTTTTTATAAATAAATTTTTTTAGATTCTGAAAGATTGTTGGTTTTTTAAATTTCTTTATCCTTAAAGTTTTTATAAGAGTGCCACGTCCTTTGTCTCGTACCAACCGTCGTGCTTTGCAATGATTCTACCAAGTCCTACATTTTAACTGCCAAAGTATCAATATTAACCGATGTATAGTATTTTTCTAAACGTAGCACGCCCTAAATTTAATCTCGCCTACTTTTTTTGAAGTACTATGTGGTGATTCTACCCACCAATGTACCAAATTTTAGTATCGTAGTAACAATATTAATCGAGATGTATTATTTAATTAAAAATGACACGCCTGTTTGTTAAATTCCGCCCACTTTCTTGATCGTGCTTTAAAGTGATTGTAAATTTCGCTGTACTTTCGAACTTTCAGTATCTTAGTGCCAATATTAACCGATATACAATATTTCTCTAAAAGTACCTCGCCCTTTGTCTATTCCCTCCCACTTTTTCGACGTGCTTTGTAATGTTTCTACCTACCTCAATACCAAATTTCACTACCTAAGTATCAATATTAACAGAGATACAGTGTTTTTTTGCAAAAGTGACATGCCCACTTGTCGAACCCCCCCCACTTTCTTCATATTTAATGTAATTTTATCTACTCTTGTACAAAATTTCAGTATGCTAGCGTCAGTATTAACCGAGATTCCCTATACCTTAAACATTAGCTTATTTATAGTTTTCAATTTAAGGGGGTCTTCTCATTGAGCAACTTTTTTTTTTCGACTTTTTTTTTGCATTTATTTATAGCTTGGGTAGTTGTGAATATGCCCCTAAAAAGATTTTTAGAAATTCGAAATACTTTAGAAGATACAGTCTTTTTTGTGAAGCAAGGTCTTCGTCAAAATGAGCTATTTTATTTTTTTAAACGCGTTTATCTCGAAACCACGTTTTTCGAACTGGCGGCCATGATATCTCCAGTTCAACTGAATCGATTTTCATGAAACAAAGTGGAATCGACGCAGAATTGTCACCATTCTCGGGTGAACCTCGACCATAATTTTAAAAAATTTGTTACTATTTTTTTTTACACTAAACTACAAAAAAAAAGCCCGAAATTGAATTTTTTTTTTTTGAATGGCCGCCAATTTGTCAAAAAAAAATCACAAAATTAAGCTTGAGGTTCACCCGAGAATTACATCTATACTGATTATAACCCCGTTTTTTTTTTCATTTGAGACGCTCCGGAGACCCGGAATCGTGGCCGCCGTGACGACACCTTTTTTTTCACCACCAACTTTGAAGTCTCTTACTTTTTGAACAGCCCACGTATCGAGGCAAAAAAAATTTTTTTATTTACTTTGAAACTTTTGTAAACAATAAATAAAAAAAGTTTTCAATTATTTTTTGCGTTTTCAAATAAGAATTTTTTTAAAAAGGGTTCAAAAAAACGGGTTTTGAATGAGAAGACCGCCTTAAGCATTGTATGGGAGATAGGCGTGTCCGTAGACGAATTCCAGAAATAATCGGAATTAAATAAAAATAGAAATAACAGAAATAATCGAATTAATAACCGGAAAAAATTATGTTGTGAAATTTTTTTTTTATCTTGACAGAGTTGAAAAAAGGTCGAAAATTCATAGACTAGTGGGCGTGGCAACTCCCATACAGCTGGAATATCTTTTGGACATGAAACTAAGAAACAAGTAATACTACCATCGTCAAAATTCGTAAAAAAAATTGAAATAAGGAATGCTTAAAATCGTAAAAAAATTGGTCAAAATTATAAAAGTGGGCGTGGTTTAATTGCTGTCATACAAGTTATATATTACAGTCTTTACATATTACTTTTAGTTTAGATTACATTTTCAAAATTACACAAATTTTCTTTGTAAAAGTAAATAAAAAATACAGTTACTTTAGTACCATTCAACATTAACCGAAACACGTTAAATCTTAATATTTTTAAAACTTTTCTAAATATTATTTGTTCCGCTGATTAATTCTAAGTGCACTGCGGAAATTTAAAAGAAAAAAGTTGAATTATATAGTGATTTGAATGGCATTTACTAAGAAACAAGAAATGGCTTGCAACTACTTTGAAACATACAAAAAACTAGTTTTAATAAATTTTTCCTTTATTCATGTGAATTATTTAAAATTTACTTAATTTATGACAGAGAAAATAAATACATTAAAAGGGAAAACAAGTACGATCTAGAACAATCGTGCATGTCATACGCATTAGCATATTAAATGAAGATAATAAATTTTCCGCATACAAATCAACAGCAGAATAAATGATATCAACAACAAAAAAAAATTAATACAAAACCAGCCTGAGAGCCAGACAGATTGATTGTTTGTTGGCTGCAATGCACATTTCACGTATTATTTATGACAGCAACATGTTGCTGCAACACATGGCATAATTTATGCCACGATACTATATTTGAAGCAAAAATAAAAAAAAAATAAAAAAAAATACAAAAAAATAATAAACCAAAACTTTTAGTATTGAGCATTTAGCATTTACTTGGCGTAAATTAGCGCCAACTAACTACTGTCCTCTGTACCGAGGCATGAGTAATTATTTTTTTATATTGCTTTTGTATTTTATTCTACCATGATTAAGGAAAATTTTTTTAAGCAGCAAAACAAAAAATAAATTACAGCTAATTTTAGTGTATTAAAAATTTCCACACCAACAGTTTTTTTTTTATAATTATTTTTGCTGTTTCTACATATTTTTAAAACGTGCTGCTGTGGTGAAGAAATAAGCATTAAATTGTTAGAGAAGCACAAAAAAACAGAAACTTAGTGTGGCCGCAGCAGCAGGTTAGCACATATTCATTGGTCAGCAATTTGAAATAATAATAATTGATTAGCAAAAGATTTATAAAAAAAAGTAAAACAATTTCAATGAGTTGCAAAAAAACTCAGATTATGTGGATTATTAAAAAAAAAAAATTGTAACAAAATCTGTGTCAAGTGGATGTAGTTTAGTTAAGTTTGTGAGCAAAATTAAGAAAAGCTTTAAATACAGTTATTATTTTTATTTTTATCAAAGAGTCAAGCGACCAGAATTTATCTTCGAGTTGGGAAAAATTCGAGTTATAGAGACCAAAATATAAGAAAAATGCCTAAAGAAAGCAAAAATACTACTTCGAGTTATGAAGAATTTTGTGTTAAGGAAGTTCGAGTTAGGCAAGTTTCACTGTATTTACAGTGATTGTTATAACATTTTAAAGAAAATTTAACAAACTTTTAGAAAAAATTCAAAAAATTTTTGAAACGCTAAAATTCGACTAAGATATTGACCTGAAAAATCAAAGTTTTGAATTCAAAACTGCTTGTTTACAAATTTGACAGTTGATGTATGCATAAAACTTGATTTTTTTGAAGAAATTTTTACTTTTCATAAAAACTAAAATTCGACCAACTCAAAAGCTCGCTCCCAATCAAATTTCATATTGATCAAAGAGTGGGTTTTTTACATTTTTTTTTCTACTCAGGCAAAGTTGTTTGCAATGTCTATGATTTTAAATGATTTTTACTAAATTATTTCTGCCACTAAATAAAGTTCGTTCAATATTTTTCTGCACATAAAATATCATATTTATTAGTTTAAATCAAATCAAACATAAAAAACGCATTACTTTAATGGTTATTTTTAGAATAGACAGTCGTTTTTTATGCAAATCGTGCATAAGTCTTGCAAAACTCTTAAAATATTTTTGCCTGAGTATAAATTTGGTATCAAAAATTTATACAAAATCTATGTAGATTTATGCAAATTAACGTTTTTGGTCATTTGCCACTTATTCTTCACTAAATATTGCAAAAAAAAAAAACAAGAAACCAATCAAAAATAAAAATCCTGTTTTTTGTCAAGTAAAATTTAAGTAAGTTTGTTTTGAAGCCGCCTGTTTTTAAGCTATGAAAAAAAAGCAATGAAAGTTCTAACAGGATTTTAATGGTTATAGACAAAAAAAAAAAAATTGGCGCATTCTTTGACAACGTCTCGCAACAGATACCAGTTTTGCTCTAAATATTGCGGTGAATGTCAAGGGTACCACTCACTGGGAAGCACTATTATACAAACCCACTTACCAGCTGGAATCAAAAATTTTGTGTCCCTAACTATCGATTATTAATTTCATGAGCATCTTTACATTTTTGTGTTTTTTTTTTTTTGTGCTGAAAATTGGTATTTTATGAGTTAACCGGTTACGCTGCTTAAGCTAAACGTAGAAGCAGAAAAAAATACTTAATAATTTATAGATTTGCATATTAAAAGCAGCCCCAATCAACACTGAAAAACAAAATACTTGTATAGAAAAAAAAAATTTGCACAACAATATAGCAAAAAAAAAAAAAATTCAACACATTAAAAAACACTTAAAACAGTTTTAAACTGCTTCACGTTTTGGCCAAATATTGGCAAAGTTTTCAATATTCAATAAGAAAAATATAAAGAAATTCGATTATCTTAAATAGCCGCCAAACAACAGACATACAAACATTGCTGCTACTCATGGTCAAGGACAGAGCATTTTTTTTTTTAAAAGAAAACCACATAAAAAGCTTTGAAATACAAAATTGTCTGCAAAATCAAAGAATAAGTTATAAATAAACATTAACCAAAACAACAAAAAATCAAAACAAAAACCATCAAAATCAATAAAACATGCGGAAAATGCTGTGGCCGCCTCATCTGAGGCATGTTTAACTTAAGGCAGCACTTTTTGAGCTTGACCCAGTTTTATGTTTAAAATTCATAAAATGAGCAAATGAGCAGCACAGCAGCAACAACAACAACAACAAATACAACAACAACATCAAAAAAGCTGTCACATATGGTCATGTGTACATTTTTTTTTTTTTTTTTTTTTTGTTGCAACATTTTAATGAGATAATAAACTTTTTTTCTCCCAAAATGCAGCGCACACGACATAAACAGCATGTCAGCAGCTTTAAAACCCTGAACTTGACCATAAAACTCAATGTGTTAAAATATCGTAAATAAAGCCTAAATCAGCTTAAAACACTTGAACACTTGAAATTAAATGTAAACAAAAATGCACAACAAGTGACAGCAGCAACGTCAAATTAAGCACAGCATGTGTTAAAATTATATATAAAAGCTGCACGTTTGTTTTTGTTGTAGGATAAAAAATTTAAAAAAATTTATTAATTAACAGGCTTCTGTGAATTAGTTAAGTTGTTCTGCAAATAGAGGAAAATTTAGTGAATTTTTTCGAGAAAGTCCCTTAATTAATTAAGTAATTGAACTTAATTAGTACTTCGTAGGTTAAATTTTATAAACAAACTACCGTAATTATGGCTTAGAAATTGTTAGTACCGAAATAGAATTTCAAGAAAACACTCAAATAATAAAAATAACTATTGAGAACACGTTTCAAAATTTATAACGTATTCCGAATCCAAAACACAATGCTTATGCATTTAAAGGGGGATCCCCTGTACGTTGGTTTTTTTTCTAGCACTGACCAAACTCTACTCTACAAAAGTTAATTTTATTAACTTATGTTCAAAAGTTGAATTGATATGTTCAAAACATATTAATCGATCGATTTACTGTCATATGGGTGAGAGAATAGATACATGAAGAGCTTTAAAGCACAAAAGTACGAATGCTCGCCGACATCATCAATACACAGTAGAACAAGTGCGTCCACAGGATTTTTCAAAAGGGGGGCGAACAAGTTTATGTATCGTTTATTAATAATTGTAAACAAAGAAAATTTTCTGATGTTTTGGAATGAACTTGAGTACACAAAATTTTGATTGAAATAGAAAAGTGAAAGTTCAAGCGATCAACTACATAACCGATCAACTCATAAGCGATCAACTACATAAAGATCAACTACAAGCGACTGTTCACCACATTTCAACTTTTGACATTTCAACAGACATTGCTACAAGCTACAAACTACATCATTCTGTTCAGCCAGTAAGAAATACATGTACGAGAATTTGATGTTTGTGCGCCTTCTTGCCCCCCCCCCTCCCCCCTGGATCCTTTGAACGCCCATGCACTAGAACCATATCAAAAGTTTTACTCAATTCACTGGAACTGAGTTTTAAAACAAAAATTGCAGTACCGTTATTTTGATATGTACTGAGAGCTTCCAAAAACTTTATATTGGCATTTTGGCATTTTAGGGTGCACCAATTTTGAATTAAATTTTTAAAATTTATATTCAATATGGTCGCCATTAAAGTGCTAACTTTTTTAAAACTAGTTCAAATTTGCTTAAATGTTGTATTTCGACGTTTTTGAAGACGTTATGACAAGTCTAGATTCAAAAATTTGAAATAAAATTATTTATTTAACACGTTTAGAAAATAAAGAGGGCACTAACTCCCACTCCCCCCGCAGTCGCAACCGGGAACTTCGGAAATAAAAATGAAAATCGCAGGCAGCACCGATTTCTCACAATTGACCGAGAACTGAACCTACATGTTTTATGCCGACTCCGAACTTCTAAAGTTATTGTTCTCAAGAAGCTTTATATGGCATTATTTACTTCTGAGGTTTGCCATTGTCTGCAGAGAGGTGGTGACCGATCAGAAAATTTTTTATTGAAAAAAACTTTGCCGCGACTGGGAATCGAACTCGGGCTCCGAGCGTGCTTAGCCACACACTTAACCTGCACGCCACGGTCACCGCTATATAAATATAAAAACTAAATATAAAATACAAAAACTATTAAAATATTTATTTTAAAAAAATTATTTTAGAAAAAAATTAAAAAAAAAAAATTCGTTAACATCAAAAATTTTTTTTGCGATTTTCGTATTAGGAGACCCGAAATCTATTAGAAAAAAAAATGTGAGAAACAGTGGCGCATAGTGAAATTTACACATATATAAAAATTTTTTTTTTTTAAAATTAACATTTTTTTTAAGTATTTTTAAGAATTTGTATAATAATTTTTATTTCATATATAAAAAAAAAACCAAATCTTAGCAATAACTTTTTTCTTAAATTACTGTATTTAGCAAGATTTAAGTAAAAAGTGCTGCGAAAAATTCCAAGAAAACTTTAAGAAACCATGAAAAGAAAAACGTTTTAAATAGTCAGCAGAAATGTACGCAAAGGGCCGTCAGAGTGATGCATGGCCAAGTGCAAGCTTAACACTTCAATAGTTTAACTCTTAGTTAACAAGATACTATATTTTCAAAAAAGCTCTGCTTTGATTTCTTTGTCTTAAATTTAAATTTGAAGTACTAAAAAAATAATTATCAAGCTTTCATGTTTCAAGTTTTAAAGGGTAATAATGTACCATTTATCCATCGCAAATTCGACGTGAAATCGAACTCCACTATGCTTTAGCATTTCGAAGCTTTTTTTGATTTTTAAACTCTTCAAATAATTTTAAGCAGAATATTTAAAAACACCAACAAAATTAGGCTTCTATTAAACTTTTCGAAAATACGACAAAACTCTTGTTCCAGTAGTATATTTTCATTATTATGCAAAATAAAACCTTCCGAGAAATATGGTACACATGGCAACACTAGTTTTAATAGTAATTTTAAGCTCAAGCATTGTCTGGGGTCTTTTGTGTTCAATCTGAACGAGCACGGGTTAAATATTTATTCTCAGAAACGCAAGATTTGCATTAATTTTGCGCATGTTTTAAATTTCATGATGTTTTGGATGTTTTTTTTATACATTTGATTTGTTTTTTTTGTTTTTTTTTTTTTTGGTTTTTTAAGAATTGCAAAAAATTTTCATTTTCTAGGTTTGCTTGACTTCGACAACGAGGTCGATCTAGCGGCTTGAAACTATTTTGATGGAATGCTGACAAACATCACACAAATAGTAGCAACAGCAACTATAGCAGCAGCAGCAGCGACTTTATAAATTAGCAAAACGCAATATAACTAAACTGGGTTGCATAAATTTTTTGAGGTCGTCGCTAGTGAAATAAACAACATAAACAGCAAAAAAAAAAACAAAATTCTAGGCAACACTTATGAAAATTCTAGCTAAAGCTCTTTAAAGCTAATTCAAATTGTGAACTAAATTCAATTTAAAATAAAAACATTGTTCATATAATTGAAATTTTGGCACTTATCAGGGTCGGTCCTTTGACATTGCATTAAATTTGATAAATTTGCAAAACAACAGCTGGAGCTTTCTTTTTATTTTATTGTTGTTTTTTTTTTTAATTTTTCTTTAGTCAATAAATCGTTGTTAACACGTTTATTTGCTTTTATTTATATTAACCGCTATTTTAAGCAAATTTTTTTTATCAAAGCTTTTTTTTCCAGAGACTTGAAATTAACATAAGCTTTTGTTTAAATCATGCTTTTTTACGTTTTGCTGCATATATTAATTTAGAGAAATTTTATTTTATTTTGATTCGTTCTGCTCTTTTACTTATAATGGCCAATGGCGAATATTTATAGTTTGTCAGTTGGTAACATAAAATTAAATATTTGAATCTAGAAATTTATAAGTTCAATTGTTCAGTTGAATGGCAAAAATGTGTCAAGTTTATGTGTGGCAGCCACGTGAATTTTTCAGAGCAATTTCAATGAACATTTGCAATTCAAAATTATAAAAGAGCGTATTTGTTTTTAGCACAAGGCATTCAAGTAAGGAAAAAGAGCTTTTGAAATTATTAGTTAAGATAAATAACTTAATGTTTACAAATAAGTCTACAAAGCTTAAATGATAACTATTAAAGCAAAGAAAAGCTTTGAATTCAATAGATAACAAAAACAAAAGGAACTTGTAATTCAAGAATTATTTGACATAAGCCTCTAATTGAATTTTTAAAAATGATGTTCTTTTAAATATAATTTAATAGTAAAACTAAAAAATGTCACTTACAAAGGAAAATCTATCCTCATATAAGAACACAACATAGGAACTACGTGAAAACTAACCGGACAAGTTATTACGTCTAGATCAGGGTCTCCGAACACAGCAATGTAGAAAGTAATGACAAAGCAGGCGAGTTGAGGCGAGAACTGAACTAAAAGCCTTCTGCTCTTGACAAAATCGGAAATCCGGATACTGGTGGAAATTCGAACAGGTCTCTATCGATGTGATGGCCAATAGGATTGGCATTAGAGTACCAGACTTTTTTTAAGTTCTAATGATGCGAAAGAAACAGAAATATTCACCCAACTTCTGTATGAATAGCCAAATCTATAGAATCGTCGAATTCGATTTACAGGAAACAGATTTTTCAAAAATTCGGAGGAGTATTTATGTATGGTAGTTCACTAAGACCACAAAATGGTGCGGTGAACGAACTTAAATAAAATGCAATCAAGTTTATTGGGCATCACAATCAAATGGGTTAAAAGAAAAGCTTTGCATGCATTTAAATTTTTTTTTAAAATTTTAAACAAATTTAGTTAAAATTTTTTAATATAAATTAAAATATTTTTTTTAATTTTTAATTTTTTTTTTTTTTTAATTAATTACAAACCCATTTCAGAAACTTTGAAATTAGAAAACAAATTTTTTAAATTTTTATCAAAATTTTTTTTTTAAGTAAGTTTTTTAATATAAAAATTTTTAATAATTTATTTTAATTTCTATATATATTCTTTTATTTTCTTAAAACATTTTTTTTTACTATTTTTCTTTTGTTGTTAATATTTTAATTAATTTGTTGCTCACAAGCTCTCATTCCACTCAGAAGCTTGAAGTAAGTAAAAAAAAAAATTTAAGAAAAGTTGTATAAGTAGCTTAACCCTCATCGGTCTTTTGTATGCGCGCGCATACAAATTCAAAATTAAATTTAGTAAAGAAGATATTAAACCTTAACCAATTGACATGAGTTTTTGGCAAAAAGCATTTTTCCATAACTTTATTTATTAAAGGAATAAATAATCTTTAAATTTTATTCGTAAAATTTGTGGTGTTTTTATTTCTTTTAAATGTTTTTAGTATGTATGCGCGCGCATACATAAAGAACCTTTTAGGGTTATGGGTCTTAGGGACCGATGAGGGTTAAGTATGTTTATCAATAATTTTTAAATATTTTGTAATAATATTTTTAAATTTTTATTTGTTTTTTTTTGCTTTTTAATTTTTTTCTTTTAAAGCTCTCATTCCACTCAGAGGCTTGAAGTTAGTAAAAAAAAATTTATTATGGTAATTTTTATAAATCGTTTTAGTTTATTTTTCAATAATTTTTTCAATATTTTTTTAATATTTTTTTTTAAATTTTTATATTTTTTATTTTAGTTTTGTTTTTTAAAATTTTTTTTTTAATATATTTATTAATTTGTAGAGCAAAAACTTACATTTCACTCAAAAGCTTTAAAGTTAGAAAATACAATTTTTTGGAGATATTTATAAGTACTTTTCGTTATGGTTCTGTATATATTTCAGTTTATTTTTTATGCATGTCTTTTTTTATTTTTTGTGAATTTTTCTATTAATTTGTTGTTCACAAACTCTCATTCCACTCAGCAGCTTTGAAGTTAATAAATAATTTTTTTTTAAATTCTGATAAAAAATTTTCATAACGTTTTTTAGTAATTTTTAAATTTTTTAATAGTTTTATAGTTTTTATGTATTTAATTTTTTTTATTTTAATATTTTTTTTAATATTTTTTTTTAATTATTTTTATTAATTTCTTGTTCACAAACTCTCATTCCACTCAGAGGCTTTGAAGTAAGTAAACAATTTTTTGTATATTTTTATAAGTAGTTTTAATAATATTTTTAATAATTGTTTTAATATTTTTAAAAATTTAGATCAATTTTTTTGTTTTTATATTATTTTTTATATATATTTTGAATTTTTTTTTTTTATTCATTTTTTTTATTGTTAGTTAACAAATTTTTTGGAATTTTTAATAAATATTTTAAGTAATTTTTTTGTAGCTTTTAAATATGTTTTAATAATTGATTTAATATTTTTAATAGTATTTTTATGTTTTTTAATTTCTTTTTTTTTATTTTCATTTATTTGTAGCTCACAAACTCTCATTTCACTCAGAAGCTTTGAAGTTAGTATAAATTTTTGTTTGGAAAATCTTATAAATATTTTTTTAGTAATTTTTTTGTAGTTTTTAAATATGTTTAAATAATTTATTTAATATTTTTAATATTATTTTATTGATTTTGAATTTTTTTTTTTGTTAATATTTTCATCCGTTGTAGCTCAAAACGCTCATGTCACTCAGAAGCTTTGAAGTTAGGTAATAAAATTTTTTTAACTTTTTATGAATATTTTTAGCAATGTTTTTAATAGTTTTTTAATGCTTTATTATAATTTTTTTGTTTTTATATTTTTATGTAGGTGCATATATATTTTAATATTTCTTTAATTTATAGCTCATATTCAACTCAGAAGCCTTGAAGTTAGCAAAAAAAAGTTTGTAGGAAATTTTTATAATTATTTTTGGCAATTTTTTTTATTAATTTTTTAAACATTTTTTAACAATTTTTTGTAACTTTTATATATTTATTTTAGTTTTTTGAATATTTTTTCTTTAATAATATATTTTTTATATTATATTAATATAATGTTATATTAATATAATATATTTATTGAAGTAATCATTCCGCTTTTAAGTGTAAACAAATTTTTTTTGGAAATTTTTATAAAAATTTTTAGTAATTTTTTAATAATAATTTTTTAATAATATTTAATAATAATTTTTTATAATTAAATTAATAATTGATTTTATATTTAATAATAATTTTTTAATAATATTTAATAATCATTTTTTATAATTAAATTAATAATTGTTTTTTTTTAAATTGATGTAAATTTTTATATATTTTTCTCAAAAGTTTGTTTTTTCAGTTTTTTTTTGTGATATATTTTTTTTAAGTTTTATTAATTTTTTACAAAAAATTTTAAAAATAATTTTTGAATGAAAAGAATGCAGTGAAAGCTTTCAATAAGCAAAGCCGGGGTTTTTTTTTTGTTTTTGCTTGTGAGAAATGTTAATTCTTGGAGCTAGTTTGAAGTTCTGAAAAAATTATAAAAGTTATACAAAAATAACTGGGCGTTGTTCGATTGTAAGACACTTCTTGAAATTAATTTTTGTTTTATACTGTTGTTGCAGAGCAAAATATATGATGATAACGTTAAAACATTAATTAAACTTTAAGCTAAAATCAGGTTAAAATTTCTAAAATCAGCTTAAAAAAATTTATAAAAAGTTTTTATTAATTTAATAAGTTAACATTTTGAGAGAGGACAAAAACGAGTTAAAGTTATTTCACATTTTCACTATTTTTTAAAAAATTTTCCTTATAAACCTCAACCATTTTTGTTCACGAAAAGCGTCAATTATTCACTCTGAAATATATTAAGTGTCAAAAATTCACTGTTTTTGTAGTTGAAAAGTGGCAATAATTGGCTCTAGAGTATAATTTTTATTTCTAACCTTGTTCCGTGTAACATAAAACACTCATGAAATATATGAAAATTTTAAAAAATTGTTTATAAGTTCTACCCAAATCTTTACATTTGTTCAAAATATTTATTCTATCCAAATCTTCAGAAATCGTTATACATTATAACTGTAGTTAATCAACTGAAGTGTTTTTGGTGCGCGCTTTCATTTATTTTAACCTCTTTTCTTAAATTAAAATTTTCTTCTCATCGTTTTTCTGTATTTATCAAGATATTCTTATTCTTGATACTCTTCTTTAATTTTAATTTTTTTTTTTTATAATATTGTTACTTACATTTTGGCGATCTGGCACCCTTGCTACTCTGTCGCTCATTAAAAAATGAGCTCAAAATGCCGGCAGGATTCATAGAACGATTAGCTTTTAAGCTTTTACGACGTTGTTTTTCGGCAATGGCGGCACAATGGCGTTGCAATGCAACAGCTGCGGTAGGCGGAAGTCCTGCAGCCTGTTGCATCATGGCGGTCTCATCGTCAGCCTCAACGCTGCTATACCGTCGTTGTTGAAAATATTTGCCCAGTTCTTTCATTGTTTCTTTTCTTTTCTTTTTAAGTATTTTTTGATTTTATTAAGTTTTTTAATGAAATTTCACAAGCTCAAAAGCAACTTGATGCATATAAAAAAATATGTTCTATACGGTTTTCCTTAAAAACTTTTATGTTTATGTATCAAAAATTACAAAATATTTTTAAATAAAATACGCGCTTAGTTAATTAGCAGTGTTTTTATTTTTTATTTGGAGTATAAAAGTTTTTGTATTTTTGTTCAAATAAAATTTCCGTTACGTTATTTAGTTTAACTTTACGTTACGTTTTTCTCGACAGGCACACTAATACACACGCTTAACTTGTTGAAATTCACTTTTGTTTATGTTACGCAGAGCTTTTCAAAAAGTTCGTCTGTTCGCTAGCGCTGCTGGCTTATGAATGAAAAGTTTCTGTGGATTCCACTGGACAAGTAAGATAAGCGCGCGATCGATCGATCGTTGGCTAATTGTCACCAGCACAGCAAAAACAAGAAAAAAAACTATAAACAAGAACAACTAAGACGTTGCAGCAGATCATAACGTAAACGCTAAACTTTACTCAGCGCGTTACGCCAAGAACGCTGCTGACTGACCAGTTCCAGTTTCGATTTCTGGACTTGCTTCACTGATAATAGTCATCGACAACGCTGGCAGCGGCGCGTCATCACAGCAGTGACTGCGCAGCTTTTAGCCGGCTTTGTAAAGCTTTGCTTTGCAGGTGTTTCTATGGGAGTTCAGTCGCTTGTTTGTCTGTCTTTGTTTATATCGTTGAGTTCTTTTTTACCTCTACTTTACTGTTTATTGCGGCTTGTGCGTCTTCCAGTTTAGATTGACTATTAAAGTTGTTGTGGTGGAGTGAAGAAGATTTTTTTTTTTAATTTTTATTTTTTGTTATTTTAATACGGCTGTGTATTTTGTGGGCTTGTTTTATATGATTTGGTCAATAAAACTTCTTAATTTGCTCACATTTCTTTGCAAATCTTCTGCTTAGCGACAATAAAAATTTTGTTTTATTGTAATAAAATAATTTGCCTAGAAATCTATCTCGATTTTATGTCTTTTGGATTTATGTTTTTGTTTTAAATTTTTTATTTAATCTTATATCTCAAGGAATTTTCAAAATTTGTTTTTTTTTTCTATCATTATTGTTTTTTGAAAAAAATGTTTTTCTTCATGGTCTCCGCGATATTTTAAGAAGCAATCGATGGATTGACTTGGATTTTTTAACGTATAGAATTTATTGCATCCTTAACCAAAATTCAGATGATGTTTGGTATTCACATGTTCGTAATTTTCTAAAATTTTTTACTTTTTATTGATGTTACATATTCAAGCTTCAATAAATATTATAATAGTTTTAAATTTTTTTTTTTTTTTCATTTCACATGTCTTATACTTGCTGTCTGATGGAAACCCTTTGTATAACTATGTTACTTCAATATGGCGTTCGACGGCGTATGAAAATTTTCCATGACACTTTTATGCACAAAAATATATTTTTCTACACTTAAAGAAATTATAAAAAACTCGCGGAGTTCATGTACTTCCTTATATAAAAAAAAATATAAAGAAACTCACCAACTTTTTGAACCTCCAGATGAGAACCTGCTCTTAACTCAAAAAAAAAAAATATGATTTTTATAAGATAAAGTAGGAGATAAACTGATAAACATAATTAAAATTAATAAGGAGAAAATAGCATGAAAAACATGAAAAATGTTAAGACATGTTAGGATATGGTATGAAAAGTTAGTTTGATTCCAATAGTTTCAAGCAGGATGCGGAAAATCTCGCTCATTAACGATTAAAACTTCAATTTGATCATGATAACTAATTTTGGGATTATATATATCATGATAAACACTTGAAAAAAATCGAACGTTCATGAAAACATTGCCATCGTGTTTTCTCGAAGAAAATGGCTCGAAATTTCAACTTTTTTTAATGAAAAAAATTGAGAATATCACTTGTTTTACTACTTGCAGTGGTAAGTGTTTCACTTTTTTTTTTTTAAAAGAATGGAATTAAAATGAAAAAAATAATAAAAATATAATATTTTGTGTTTCTAAAACTGTAGTTTTTTTTTTGTTGTTTTTTTATTAAAAATTTTTTTTTTGATTTTTTAAAAATAAGCATTTTTAATGCAAAAAGTAAAAAAATTTGGAAACTTTAATAGTTAAAAAAAAAACAAACACAAAAAAGGATCTCTCCAATTTTTTTAAAATAGCATCCAGAAATATATATAACTATAGAAAAATATGGTTCTTGCTGCCCGAACTTGCCCCAAATGGATTTAATGTGATTTTTCTCGTTAAGTATCATTTAAAAAAGAAATTATTTTATTATTTTCGGCGTATGTTAAGAATGAAAATTATATTAAAAGTAACAAAAAGTGATGTAAATGAGTAAGTGTATGTCTTGATCTTATGAAATGTAGTCCTCAAATTACTAATAAGGAACTAGTTAGGAATGTTTTCGACTGGGCCGAGGCTAAAAGTTAAAATAAAAGCTAAAGCTGAAAGTTTGAGCAACATGATGTAGTGGATTTTTAGCAATGGAAAAGGTTTCAATGAAATGGAATGATGAGGCATTGGAGAAAGAGTTAACTTTTTTGAGCTAAAATTAAGTTCCCTCTGGTATTCATGAAACCAACCGCAGGAGCGATTTATAATCGCTAAATCCGATTTTTTTTTGTTTAAAGAAGATAAGGATAAAAGGTGGACGTACCTGTTGAAAAATTGCTAATACATTATATGTGCAGATTTTGTAAAAGCTCACTTCAAAATTACAATTCAATTGAGCATGTCTGTAGACGGATTTGATCCGAACTTATATATATTATATTTCTTACAAAAAAATGCATATGGTGGGCGTGTTTGTGAACGGATTTGATCCAAATTTATATATACATTAAATATTAAATTATAAAAAGCTACCAAATTTCAAACCTCTAAGTTTAATTTTACTATTTCTTAAAAAAAGAAATTTGTGTGGAAGGTGGGCGTGTCTGTGAGCGGATTTGATCCAAACTTATATATATTTCATATTTTATTGTAAAAAGGTCTCATACCAAATTTCAAACCTCCAAGTTTATTTTTACTATTTCTTGCAAAAAAATTCGTATGTGAGGTGGGCGTGTCTGTGCGCGAATTAGATCCAAACTTATATATATTTCAAATTTAACTAAACAAAGCATTCATACCAAAATTCAAAACTCTTGATTTATTTTTATTATTTATGGCCAAAACCTGTATGAAGTCCTCCCACTGTGCGACAACGATTGCAGCGATATGAATTCGTTCGTGATATTTACGAACATTGAATTTTTTTGGGAGAGATCGTAAATGCTTTTGTTCGCGACGTTATTTTTTTCACTCCGTAGAAATTGAACGCAAGAACTTATAAGTGTTGATAAGTTGTGAGAACAATCGTATTTTGAACTGTCTTCTCACACTGGTTTCTAGCGGCCACATGCAGATTTTTGTCGGTACTAAGTATGAAATTCTAAATTTATTATTCCTAAGTAAAATCGCTTAAGTAGTTAGATCGTGATACATTCTGTGTATCTATTTTTGTTTGCAAGTATTGGGCGTGGCAAAACTCACATAACCTATTTTTATTTAAATAAAATAACAAATCGTGCGGTACGTTTTTCATTCTAATCGGTTTATTGTTTAAAGATGAAAGTTTTTTTTAATTTGTTTATACATTCCAAGCCTTTATCAATTCCATTGTCTTAAATTTTTTTCATATTTATTGTCTTGCTGTTTTACAAATATGTAAAAATGTAACATTTTACATTTTTCATGTAACGTATTTGCTTTCCATAAATCAAATAATTTTGCACAATAATGAACTAAATTAAGTAATTATATTTGCTAATGAAGTCTTTAGTCACATCGTGAAGTGAGATATATTCAGATATATCAACTGTTTGAATTGATTTGATTGGATTTTTTTTTTTTTAAATAAGAATTTTGAAATTTATTGCATTTTTGCATTTTTATAATAAATTCAATAACGCTGCAAAAAAAAAAACAATATCCATAACTTATAAAGTGTAAGAAACTAGTTGAAATTTTGTTTATATCAACTCTAGACACACCCTTAGCGCACCTTAGAGCACTGCAACTTTGAAGCTAAAGTTGGATTTCCTTTTTTGTATAACCAGTTTATAGTCATTTCAGCACATACTGGTACAAGAAGTCATAATTAATTTTTAATTCGAGAAGAGAATTCTAAAATTTCCGCTTATGAAGCATCCAATTTTACACACTAACTTCTATATCGAGCGAAAATGAAACCTTTTCGACGTTTCCAATGTTAGCTGTGTTCTTTGCTGTTCATTCGAATAGTTTTCGTTATATTATACCGTTAATAAGGCAGTTAATTTGAAGTTTAATTTATATCCTAATGGTATTTGAAACGTGTTTTCATCATCTAACAAAATCTGATCGAAATTATATATCTAAGAGACTAATGTAAAGAACAAAATTTTAAAGTTATTTTTCAACTTCGAATTTGAAAAGTAAAAAACCTCTATTTACTTACACTGAACCAAAAAAGAACACAGTAATAATGTAATAAACGCCTTTATTCATAAATCGCATTAATCAATTACATGAGTCACATGAACAATTCCTCACATCAATGTACAAAATAAACAAAAAAAAAAAAACATGAGAACGTGAATATTTCATAAGCCTACACTCAGAAAAAAGTGTCTCGAAATATGATAAAAAAGGCATCATATTTAGAGAAAAATGGTATAGACTTTGCTCCAGAGAATGCTACTCTCTAATTTCTATACTAAAAATTCTCTAAAAATGATAAAAAGCTACCATGAAATAGAAAAATATATCATTTTTAGAGAAAAATACTTTTTTTTTGAGAAAATATTTGTTTTTATTGAAGATAATACTTCTCATAGTGAATTTTTTATCAAAATATAAGAAAAGTTTTTCATTTTCAATAAAATTTCTCTATAAATGAGAAATTTTTTGTGCGAGAAAAATACTTATCATTATTAGAGACATTGAAATGTTTCCATTTCCTAGAAGTAAAGAAATATTTCTACGAAAATGTGAAAATTTATTCTAATTGAAAAAAATTTTATTTGAAAAAGAGAAAAATGCTATTATAAAAAATAGAGAAATTTTTTACCGGAGCAAGGTATGTGTTTTTTAATCAGTGTAGTGCTCAAAGTTCAGTAAGTGTGTGTGTACAATAAGCCGGGACGAAATTTAGATTTCGCCGGACAACGACTCAAAACTTTCAAGGACTCTTAAAAACTATTTCTGCATAATTAAGAAATTCCCATAAACCGATTTTGGTTCTCCTGAACCCCTTTTTTGCACAAGAAACCAATTTTTGCATATAACATTTTGTTTCTTTAGAATACATACCCAAAATAATACTATCATACTTGATAGTACACAAGTATTGGTTAAAAAAATGTTTTCCATTTCCCCTTTTACAGACTCTTGAGCCCTCAAAAATTGATGTTTCGTTATTTTCGGAAATGTTTTTTTTGTAAACACATATTAAATATATATTTTTCATGGTATTCACATGCATTCAAGCTTATTGGAAAAGTATTGAGCTCTTCTGTTCATTGAAATATCTTATGGTGTGGTTCCGATCCAAAAAAAAAACTTTTACTGAAAAAGTTTTTAAGAGTCCGTCTAATCCGTTTTGAGTTGGTGTCTGACTGATTTTTTTTTCTCCATACGTCATCTACGAGCGAATTTTGCATCTGGCCCGAGTGTTTCCATACCAGATGGCCCATCGTTATTTCAATTACACTGTGGGCAGTCGAATGGACTACGGATTTCGACTTCGAGAGAAATCGAGAAGGCGCAGAAAATAATCAATGAAATGCGAATTTAGTGAAAAAAGGGGAACAAAATAAGAATATTTTTAGGGGTGACTTTGAAAGAAACTATTTGTTATTTTTTATTTAACACCAGGAAATTTTTGTACTTTTGGCTATCCGACGAGCTAACCCCGGCTAGAAAGTTCGTTACAAATGGATCCAGCTTAGTGATTGATCATAAAATTCGTATACAAATACCAGTAAATAAGAACCAGTAAAATAAGAACTAAGAAATAAGAAACTTGCGTGAACTGCTTCCTGTGTTTAGTGATAGAAATTCATATAAACCATGTACAAATACAAGCGCAGCAAGAAAAGTTCATAAGATTAGAGTCAAAAATGCATAGAACTTATGTATTTATACAATGGAAACGTGAACTGCTTTATGCATTTAGTGATCAAAATTCATCATCCTTTGTACATTAGGACTAATCGATCTTCACACGGAAAAAACTGATAGCGTGTGTTAAGATGGACTCATTTTCATAACCTACACGAAATAATTTTGTTATGCATTCTTTATTAGGCTTCCTAGAGTTTTTGTGAAAAAAAGTGCCTTTATAAAGTGTTGTTGTGTTTGTTGTTATCAATGGCTATCTAATAGTTGGATCTAATTGTAGCATTCATTTTACTCTCTTTACACTTGCACACACAATACACTTAACCTGTGAATAAATCTTACAGATAGTTTTCGCGTTCATCTGCTGGCGTATGCAGATGATATTGACATCATTGGCCACAATACGCGCGAAGTCAGTGCAGCATTCTCCAGGCTAGAAAAAGAGTCGAGTCGAATGGGTCTTGCAGTGAACGCAGATAAAACGAAGTATCTCGTGTCAACAAACAAACAGTCCCAGCGTCTTGGAAACCACGTCACTGTTGACAACACCTCCTTTGAGGTAGTGAAGGACTTTGTTTACCTGGGATCCAGCATTAACTCCTCCAACGATATTAGTATTGAGATTAAACGAAGGATAACTCTTGCCAACAGGTGTTACTTTGGGCTCAGTAGGCAATTGAGAAGCAGAGCTCTTTCTCGACGAACAAAACTGACGCTCTATAAGTCAATAATCATGCCCGTCCTACTATACGCATCACAAACCTGCACGATGAGCACCTCTGATGAAAGGACTTTGGGAGCGTTCGAGAGAAAAATCCTTCGCAAGATCTATGGTCCAATCTGCGTCAATGGCGAGTACCGAATACGATGGAACCACGAGCTGTATGAGCTATATGCCGACATCGATATAGTCAAGCGTATTAAAAAAGAGCGGCTTCGCTGGCTAGGTCATGTCGAGAGAATGAACGACGAAGCTCCAGCGAAAAAAAAAATATTGGATTCGGTACCCAGCGGTGGCCAACGCAGACGAGGAAGACCGCATCTCCGTTGGAAAGACCAGGCATTGGATAACCTGACGACGCTTGGAATTTCCAACTGGCGCCAGCAAGCACACGACAAAAGAGGCTGGCGAAAATTCTTAGGCCGCGTTCATAGTGGAAGCTGAAGCTGAAACTTTTTACAGCTGCTGAAAACGCTTTGTGTACAATCATATGGAAAAAGCGCGAAGTGTTCATAGTGCCAGCTTAAATTCAAGGTTACGCCAGTTTTGAGGCTTTTTGATACTTTTTTCTTCTATCTCACTTTGGCACACGGTGTTGATTTTTTGTTTCATGTCGTACTTATGCTTTGGGTTTCAGCTTATTTTAACATACTTTTTGGCACTTTTTCTTCCATCTCGTTTGTGTACACAGTTTTGATTTTTTGTTTCATGTCGTACGTATGCTTTGTGATGTAGGTTATTTTTATACTTTTTAACGCTTTTCTTGGCTGTTTTTTTTTATTTCTTGTTTATGTTTTGCTGCACTGATTTTGTTTTTGTACTTTTCGGCAGCAATGCTCAGCGCTTTAGTTTTATTTTATTGTTTTATTTTCGCATTATCGGTTGTTACGTGTTGTTGTTTTTGTCTATTTAACAATGTCAACATGATCGCAGGCGCTGCCAGCAGTGCATGTCGTTGTTTGTATGTCCTTTTGTTGTTAGTAAATTCAGCATATGCGATGCGCAAAATATGAAATCGTGCGCTATTTCGGCTTTGCCTCAATGCGTGTTGTTGTTTAGATTCGTTTTGTTGTTGGTAATTTTTTGTGGGTATCGCTAATTTTCGACGCATTTTCTTCTTCAGATGCTTACTTCATTCTTGTATCATTTCTTGGTATGTGTGTGAGTTGCACGTTTTCAATTTCCTTTGAATGCATTTTTTGTTGTTGTGATCTTATGTTATTGATCTTTATTTTGTGCGTAGAATATAGACAAAATATTTTATTTGTTGCTTTGTGGAGGATAGGTTTCCAACTTTTTCTGCACTTTTTGCTTTTGAGCTATTTCGCCGTTATCTTCGTTGTTCTTTATCTATTCTTTGAATATTTTTGTGATGAACTTCAAAATATGCATTAACTTTCCAAATAACAAGAAATAATTCAAACAAAACATAAGCCAAGCGCATGCAAAAAGCGCGCACTATGAACAGCAACAGCAAGGAAAAGTATCTAAAAGCGCGAAAAAAAGCGAGCACTATGAACAGCAACAGCAAGAAAAAGTATCTAAAAGCTCGAAAAAAAGCGCGCACTATGAACAGCAACAGCAAGAAAAAGCGTCATCATATCGCTTGAAAAAGCTAAGCCAGCTTCAGCTTCCACTATGAACGCGGCCTTAGACGAGGCCAAAACCGACCAACGGTTGTAAGAGCCATCTAAGTAAGTAAGTAAGTAAGTTTTCGCGTTCTTGCATTTCGCTTACGTCATATTTGTGAACGTTTTTATACGTTCACTTAACTTATTCTTGTATTTGACACAGGCTTGTGTATAAATACACTGTAGCCATGTACAATTACTTGGAACTTAGGTACAAGTACACATGTTAAGTGAACCTAAAATTAATTTAGGTTATTTTGAACGTATAAGTATAACTTATATTTTCAGTGTAGCTTATAAACTTATTTCAAGTTTCTTTTTTTTTTTTTGTTTGTGAACTCAAGTAGCCAGAAAAAACTACTATTTAGAAACAATTGGACTCATGAGTGGAAATTTAATTTTCTCATCAAGGTGGTAAAATTTTCGAAGAATTTCGAAAGTTTATGTTGCCATCAAAGTTGTAATGATATTACTTGTTTGTTAAATACGCACAAATGGCCGCGAATACTGACTAAATTTAACTAGTTTCTACATAATTTCGGTTCAATACAAAAATTTTTAAATACTCGTATTGTTAAAATATTCCACAAAAGCTTAAGATTGTTTTCAATTTAACTGTTTTTGTTTTCATGACGATGCGCATGAATTTCAAGTCAACAACACAATTACGCACTTCATCCCAGACATCTATCTCTTAGGCCGCGTTCATAGTGGAAGCTGAAGCTGGCTAAGCTTTTTCAAGCGATATTATGACGCTTTTTCTTGCTGTTGCTGTTCATAGTGCGCGCTTTTTTTCGCGCTTTTAGATACTTTTTCTTGCTGTTGCTGTTCATAGTGCGCGCTTTTTTTCGCACTTTTAAGTACTTTTTCTTGCTGTTGCTGTTCATAGTGCGCGCTTTTTGCATGCGCTTGGCTTATGTTTTGTTTTAATTATTGCTTGTAATTTGGAAAGTTAATGCATATTTTGAAGTTCAACACAAAAATATTCAAAGAAAAGATAAAGAACAACGAAGATAGCGGCGAAATAGCTCAAAAGCAACAAGTGCAGAAAAAAGTCGGAAACCTATCCTCCACAAAGCAACAAATAAAATATTTTGTCTATATTCTACGCACAAAATAAAGATGAATAACATAAGATCATAACAACAAAAAATGCATTCAAAAGAAATTGAAAACGTGCAACTCACACACATACCAAGAAATGATACAAGAATGAAGTAAGCATCAGAAGAAGAAAAATAAAAAAACTAGCGATGCCCACAAAAAATTACTAACAACAAAACGTATCTAAACAACAACACGCATTGGGGCAAAGTCGGAATAGCGCACGATTCCATATTTTGCGCATTGCATATGTTGAATTTACTAACAACAAAAGGACATACAAACAACAACATGCAATGCTGGCAGCGCTTGCGATCATGTTGACATTGTTAAATAGACAAAAACAACAACACGTATCAACCGATAATGCGAAAATAAAACACAAAAAATAAAACTAAAGCGCTGGGCATTGCTGCCGAAAATAACAAAAACAAAATCAGTGCGGCAAAACATAAACAAGAAGTAAAAAAAAAACAGCCAAGAAAAGCGTTAAAAAGTATGAAAATAACCTACATCACAAAGCGTACGTGCAAAATTAAACAAAAAATCAAAACTGTGTACACAAACGAGATGGAAGAAAAAGTGCCAAAAAGTATGTTAAAATAAGCTGAAACCCAAAGCATAAGTACGACATGAAACAAAAAATCAACACCGTGTGCCCAAGTGAGATAGAAGAAAAAAGTATCAAAAAGCCTCAAAAGTGGCGTAACCTTGAATTTAAGCTTGCACTATGAACACTTTGCGCTTTTTCCATATGATTGTACACAAAGCGTTTTCAGCAGCTGTAAAAAGTTTCAGCTTCAGCTTCCACTATGAACGCGGCCTTAGGGAAAAACGCACAAACAATAAAACAAGTTCCTTTGAAAAAAAAAACTTCGATTAGCCAAAATGCGTCAATGAAAAGTTCAAAACTTTTCAAATTATTGTTTTAATTAGAAATTATTAAGACGTGTGAACATTGCTTCTTTGGTATTTTTATTTTAGTAAATAAATTCTCAAAATTTCAAGCAACGACCTTGAGTAGGGCTTAACTAGCCATAAAGTAACTTGATTTGAAAGATTTAACAAGCTACTTTTTTTTGCACACAGCAGTTAAATTTTAAGCTAACGTTTTGCCAGCAAGTCTGCCGATTTCAAGTCGAACGACAGCGACGCCAGCATCAAATGCAACTTGATTAATTATTTATAAACCAAATGTTTCCATTACCACAAACAACAACAAACTCCACAATAACATCAACAAGCATTATTTATTAAACCACATTTTGCAGCTATGACTCGTCTATTGTTTTTATTTCTCGAGCTTTCTGTGATAGTCTTCTGCTCTTTGATCTTGCTCTTGAATTGATTGAATAATTTTATCTTTGTTGCTTTTTTGTCATTAATGCAAACATTTTTGTCAGTTTTCCGCTTATTCAAGTAAAATATGTTTGCTTAAAACATAAATACACCGAAACTTCCAACTTCTTTCATCAGTAACGTAACTGTTAAGTTCCTTGGCTCAAATGGATCAATATCTAAAAATGATAAATCGATTTTGCATACGCAAAAGCAGAACAACAACAACAAAAGTTGTATAAAAAAACATGATCGAAAACGCATAAATTAAGCCATTGAAAAAAGAAGTTCAACAAGTTTTTAATTTATCAATTTATAAAAACAAGAACAATTAAATAAAAACAAAAAACATATGCGAAGTTTTTGATTTTTTTTTCTTTTTCTGTTAATTTTAATGTTTTCAAGAGTGTTGCCAATATTCTTGTTGATTGGGTTTCCTCAAGGTTTTAACATATTTTTGCTGTTTTTTTTTGCGCTTATTTCATCGCATGACTACGAATTGTCTTTAAATCAATTATGATGTTGATGAAGATTTAAGGAAGTTATCATTATCAAGAGCTTATCAAATAATATAGAAAATATTTTGAACACGACTTGAGCTACATTAGAAAATTCAACAAATTTTATATAATAAAAAACAAGATTTTTGCTAAGATACGTAAATGTTCGCTCGACACTGTACGCAAGACCGTTCATGGCGCCTTTTGGTACACGATCATGTATCTTTTTGCATGTCTCGCGTCCAGGAACACGCAAAGTTAAAAAACTTTTATCGCCAGTTTGCTGCAAACGAACTTCGTTTGTCGTGCTTAAAGTAATTTTTTGAAAACGTTTCAACACTTGTCATTTTAATAATAAATTGCGGGAAACGGCGTTATTTAGTTGCAAGAAAATAGTTTCGTTTACCATAAACGTAAATTATTTTTAAATTACTGCAACCGAAAAATTTGTCTTGTTCAAATGAAAACTTAATTTGTAGAGAAAAAATCAATTTCTCATGACATACAAATGTGTGATCTAAAAAAATGCATTCTCAACAATATCTCACAATAGCAATAGGTAGCGTGCTTCACTGTCATGTTAAAGACGTGGGTTCGAATCCTCGCTGTGTAAGTATCAAAAATTTAAATTTAATTATTGAAATTCTAATTCTGTTTCATTAACTGCTTGGTCAAAAATAACCGTAAAAATTAGTTTGCTTACAATCTAGAAAAAATTGTACATATCATTCTTTACGTAAAAAAAATTATTTAAAAAAAAATGTTTGATGTTCTTGTCGGTGATTGAACCCAGGTCAATCGAGTTCTAGACTCGAACGCCTGCACACTTGTCTAAACTTGAACTTCCAAAACAATGATAAATCTTCATTAAGCTCGATGTTTTTTTTTTCTTTTTAAGCAAGATGCATTTTAAAGTTGATGACAACTGAATATTCGTTTGCGGCAAATACAGTTCGAAAAGAATTATAGTCGGTGAATTTTTCATTTGCGGTAAACGAAAAATTTCTTTGTGTGTTTGGCACCAAATTTCAAAAGTACTTGTACTCTAACTTGTATTTGTACTTACTTGTACTTGCACTTGTACTTGTACTTGTAGTTGCACTTGTACTTGTAGTTGCATTTGTATTTGCAGTCGTACTTGTACTTGTACTTGTACTTGTACTTGTACTTGTACTTGTACTTGTACTTGTACTTGTACTTGTACTTGTACTTGTACTTGTACTTGTACTTGTACTTGTACTTGTACTTGTACTTGTACTTGTACTTGTAATTGCACTTGCACTTGTTCTGGTACTTGTACTGGCAGTTTTACTGGTACTTTTACTGGTACTTGTACTCATACTTGTACTCGTACTTGTACTTGTACTTGAACTTGAACTTGTACTTAAATTGTTACTTGTACTTGTAGTTGCACTTGTACTCATAGTTGCACTTGTACTTATACTTGTTGTATTTGTAGTCGTACTTGCACTTGTACTTGTATTTGTATTTGTAGTTGTAGTTGTACTTGTACTTGCACTTGTACTTGTACTTGCACTTGTACTTGTACTTGTACTTGTACTTGTACTTGTACTTGTACTTGTACTTGTACTTGTACTTGTACTTGTACTTGTACTTGTACTTGTACTTGTACTTGTACTTGTACTTGTACTTGTACTTGTACTTGTACTTGTACTTGTACTTGTACTTGTACTTGTAATTGCACTTGCACTTGTTCTGGTACTTGTACTGGCAGTTTTACTGGTACTTTTACTGGTACTTGTACTCATACTTGTACTCGTACTTGTACTTGTACTTGAACTTGAACTTGTACTTAAATTGTTACTTGTACTTGTAGTTGCACTTGTACTCATAGTTGCACTTGTACTTATACTTGTTGTATTTGTAGTCGTACTTGCACTTGTACTTGTATTTGTAGTTGTAGTTATACTTGTACTTGTACTTGCACTTGTACTTGTACTTGCACTTGTACTTGTACTTGTACTTGTACTTGTACTTGTACTTGTACTTGTACTTGTACTTGTACTTGTACTTGTACTTGTACTTGTACTTGTACTTGTACTTGTACTTGTACTTGTACTTGTACTTTTACTTGTACTTGTACTTGTACTTGTACTTGTACTTGTACTTGCACTGGTACTTATTCTGGTACTTTTACTGGTACTTTTACTGGTATTTGTACTCGTACTTGTACTTGAACTTGTACTTATATTGTTGCTTGTACTTGTAGTTGCACTTGTACTTATACTAGTTGTATTTGTAATCGTACTTGCACTTGTACTTGTATTTGTAGTTGTACTTGTACTTGAACTTGTAGTTGTACTTGTACTTGTAGTTGTACTTGAACTTGTACTTGTACTTGTACTTGTACTTGTACTTGTACTTGTACTTGTACTTGTACTTGTACTTGTACTTGTACTTGTACTTGTACTTGAACTTGTACTTGTACTTGTACTTGAACTTGTAATTGCACTGGTACTTATTCTGGTATTTGTACTGGCACTTTTACTGGTACTTGTACTCATACTTGTACTCGTACTTATACTTGTACTTGCATTTGAACTTGTACTTAAATTGTTACTTGCACTTGTACTTGTACTTGTACGTGTACTTCTACTTGTACTTGTACTTGGTCTTGTACTTATAATTGTACCTGTCCTTGTACGTGACCATGAACTTATATTTGTACTTGTACTTGTAACATAACATAACATAACATAACATAATATAACATAACATAACATAACAAAACATAACATAACATAACATAACATAACATAACATAACATAACATAACATAACATAACATAACATAACATAACATAACATAACATAACATAACATAACATAACATAACATAACATAACATAACATAACATAACATAACATAACATAACATAACATAACATAACATAACATAACATAACATAACATAACATAACATAACATAACATAACATAACATAACATAACATAACATAACATAACATAACATAACATAACATAACATAACATAACATAACATAACATAACAACATAACATAACATAACATAACATAACATAACATAACATAACATAACACAACATAACATAACATAACATAACATCACAAAACATAACATAAAATGACATTACATTATCTGAAATGATTTGGCAGGACATTACATTTCCTACATGAATCTTCGAAGGTCGACCGGGACACTAAATCAAAGGGCTTGAAATCGGGACATATGCCGGTGTACCGGTACGTATGGCAGCACTATCATAAGACCATGTGACAATCAGTGGCGGTAGAAATATTACGAAAACCAAAAAGATCACTACGATCTGATCAGTATATTTACATCAGATTTCTATAGATGAGATCATGTTTTCATTGAATTTTTGATTGAAATTTATCTTAACAGTTTTTGTGGGGAACGTTGTCGGATGCCTAAAGAATTGTTATTTTTTTTTTTGCCATATCACCCAATAGAATTTCCATCGCCCAACGAGAAATTCTATCTATTTAAGGTTAATCCCTGTGAAATATTTTTAACATAACGTCATTAATTCTAATACCAGAATTCTAGAGAACACAATGAAGACTAGTGATCCCATTAGTGCCATTGTTAACCTATAAATGATCCATGTTCCAATATCAGTGGAGCCTAAAGGTCATATATTTATAGGTTTTTTTTAAGACTAAACTGGAAGTATTATTTTCCCATACGTTGCCTTTTTTTATTCTTGACCTACGTTACAATGTACGACTCATGAGTTCCCAAAAAAAATCTCACTCAAACTTAGACCGGAAGTCAGGCTCGAATTTCTAAAAATAATCGGGTCTTCATTTTTCAGTTGTGGTCTTAGGGCATAAATATATTTCTGGTTTTATTTATACAGATCTGAATTATATTCTCAAAATAAAAAAAAAATCGGACCTCTAATTTTCAAGCCATACTTTCTTACTTTGAAATTTCGATGCCATGTTTTCGATATGAATTCTTACATAAAATGTAATAAAAGTTCTTAGTTCCAATTTCAAACCTAAGAACATAAATACTGGTGGATTTCTCCTTAAACTAATAATAATTTTCAGTTCTGAAGAGGGAGATACTTGTTTGAAAATTTCAGTGCTGTTAACAGGGTTGCGTCAAGTTATAGCTGATGTTCAGATCAAAAAACCAAAGAAAAGTAATACCAAAATTCAGCCATGAAAAGGCGGACATTTGTATTAAAAAATGCAGGACAGTTTTAAAGGAACTGTCACTCAGACAGGAATTCTAAACCGAACAGCCATAACAGTTTTGAGTAATACTTCTTTATTATTATTTGCCAAAGATGGCAGTTAATTGTAATTTAATTTTTGTTGATTATAGTAAGAAAAGAAAAAAGGGGTTGAGCCATGACCTGGCCTGGATAAGAACCCGGCACCTCTGGATTAGCAATTCAATGATAAGCTATACAACTTGACTACCGAGGCCTGTAGCTTTATTGAAACACAAAATTTCTTTCTAGCAAAAAACTGACAAAAAAATAAAAATAAAAATTCCTTTTTCCTGCTAAAACATGACTTTGCGTAAAATCTTATAATTTTTCAAATCGTTAATTAGAAAAAAAAGGCGCAAAATAAGATTTTTTTTTTTGCAGAAGCTAAGCTTGCGTTTATGCGATAAAGTAAAGAAAAGGTGATAAAATCAACATGTTTTTTGTCAAGGTTATTAAAACATTAGTTTTTAGTTTATTAAAGCATTTATTAAAAGTTGACTATAGTTTTATTTCCAAAATCATGTATCGCTACGAAAACAGAATGTAAATCACTTTGACTGTGGGAATCTATGCGACATCGTGGGATCACTGCCACATTATTCAAAGGCTAAAGTTTATATATAATTAGTAAATATAATCAATTATTTATTAGCCAATTATAAAAATTTCAAACTATTTTTGGTTGCCGGATATAGAAACGTCATAAACTATAGTAGTGAAAACAAAATTGGTTAAAAGTTGCCAAAAATGCTGACTCACGATAAGTTCAAAGTGTAAAATGCTACCGTTAAAATATCTAATGGTTTCAATTTTAATTCATCAAGTGGTGTTAAGAATTTCATAAAGTTTCAAATTCCTTGCAAAGCTATTTTTCGCTTAAATGGAGAACAAAAAATTAACTTAACTAACTATACATTCTAAGCTTAGGTCAGTTTTAAGCATAGCTCATTATTTATTGTGCCAATATTTACAAAAACAAAAACAAAATAAAAAGAAAATAAAAATGCAAAAAATTAGTTTTTTGTTCAGTCATGCTGCTTAAGTCCAAGTTTCAATGGGACTCTTAGTTGTTAACTCTTGAGAACGATGATCAGAAGTTTCAGCATTTTTCAAACATTATTTGTTGCTAACGCTTGAGCAAAATTTCATCAGCGCATTTTTGCCTCTCAAATATTTTTGTAGTAATGATGAGTCAATGGCTGGACAAAAACCCATTCAACACACTTATTTTTTTCAAAAGCGATAAAAAAGAAGTCTTTAGTATTATTTTAATAAACAACACTAGTTAAAAGACAAAAATTTCGTAAATAAAAACATCATTTAAATTCACTTCAGAATTGCAAAAAAAACTTTTAATATAAAATCTACTCAAAACTAGGAGTGTGTGTTCAATAACAGTGATTTGGCATATTAAAGAATTTAATAATTATACGTTTACAAAAACCCCAAAATTTAAAAAGAAGCTTGTTTTTTGTAGCGAGCTCAAAATATTGTGTTATTCACAATTTTTTTTTTTTTGTAAATTTCGAAATAGCTTTTGATAAAATTTAAGTATTTTTCCATGCATAACAAAGAATTTTGAGAGGAACAACCAAAGAACAAGTTTTGTATAATTTTGTGAAATTAAGCAGAAGGCACGTGGAAGCTATTTTTATTCAAAACTCTGCTATTATGTTCAATAAACTTATGCAATTCTTTTCGCTCTAATGCAAATTTCTGTTTCTTTAAATCATGCAAATTGATGCTCTTAAATTCTTTAGATTCTTGGGCATCATTTTTAAATTTTGTATTTTTTTTCTTACACATTCCATACCATCAAGCAGCATCCTGTTTTGAAAATTAAATGCATTATTCAACTATAAAATGTTTGGGTTATTCTTAAATAAGATAATGTTCGAGTACAATAAATCTTAAAGCGTTTCATCAATTAAAGAAACAGGAAATGAAAGCATGGGTCATTAACTTAAAGGTGTTGGATGATTAAGCAAATGATTTGATGGACAAGTTGATGGATCGTAAGCCAATAAATCAAGAAAAGTGATGAGAACGTTGCTTATCCTTTCGTCAAAAATTAAAGCAAAAGATATGATATCATCAGGTCGTGGATGTCTAGACACTATGTTAATTTGATCGAACAACAGTAAAACAAAATAAAAATAAAATTAAAAGCAAAAATCAAAAATGAAAATAAAAGCAAAAACTATAGCAATAACAACATCAAATTGAAATCAAAATCAAAATAGAATTCAAAATCAAAAAAAATAAAATCAATACCACAATAAACTTTAAAAAAATACAAATCAAAATCAACTTCAAAATCGAAATCAAAACAAAAATCAACATAAAAAATTGAAACCAATACAAAAATCAACATGAAAGAAAATCAAGAATAAAAACAAAATAAAAATCAAAGTCAAAATTAAATTAAAACCAAACTCAAAATCAACACAAAAATCCAAATCAACACCAAAATCAAAATCAACACCAAAATCAAAATCAACATCAACATGAAACTCAGAATCAACACCAAAATCAAAATCAACATCAACATCAAACTCAGAATCAATTCAACATGAAAATAAAATCAAAATCTCAATCAACATAAAAATAAAAATTAAAATCAATATCAAAATCATAATCAGGATCATAATCAAAATCAAAATCAAAATCAAAATCAAAATCAAAATCAAAATCAAAATCAAAATCAAAATCAAAATCAAAATCAAAATCAAAATCAAAATCAAAATCAAAATCAAAATCAAAATCAAAATCAAAATCAAAATCAAAATCAAAATCAAAATCAAAATCAAAATCAAAATCAAAATCAAAATCAAAATCAAAATCAAAATCAAAATCAAAATCAAAATCAAAATCAAAATCAAAATCAAAATCAAAATCAAAATCAAAATCAAAATCAAAATCAAAATCAAAATCAAAATCAACACAAAAATCCAAATCAACACCAAAATCAAAATCAACATCAACATCAAACTCAGAATCAATTCAACATGAAAATAAAATCAAAATCTCAATCAACATAAAAATAAACATTAAAATCAATATCAAAATCATAATCAAAATCAAAATCAAAATCAAAATCAAAAACAAAATCAAAATCAAAATCAAAATCAAAATCAAAATCAAAATCAAAATCAAAATCAAAATCAAAATCAAAATCAAAATCAAAATCAAAATCAAAATCAAAATCAAAATCAAAATCAAAATCAAAATCAAAATCAAAATCAAAATCAAAATCAAAATCAAAATCAAAATCAAAATCAAAATCAAAATCAAAATCAAAATCAAAATCAAAATCAAAATCAAAATCAAAATCAAAATCAAAATCAAAATCAAAATCAAAATCAAAATCAAAATCAAAATCAAAATCAAAATCAAAATCAAAATCAAAATCGAAATCAAAATCAAAATCAAAATCAAAATCAAAATCAAAATCAAAATCAAAATCAAAATCAAAATCAAAATCAAAATCAAAATCAAAATCAAAATCAAAATCAAAATCAAAATCAAAATCAAAATCAAAATCAAAATCAAAATCAAAATCAAAATCAAAATCAAATAAAATAAAAATAGAGGCTAAAAAGAGGATAAGGATAAGAATTAGGACTAGGATTAAGACAAGGATTTTACTAGGATATGGACTTAAATTGGGACAAGCATTACAGCACAAAGATTAAAAGAACTATGAATGATGAATTGCGATAATCCTGACCATACATAAGACTAGGATCTAAGTTTGTACGGCAATTTTGCTTTAAAAAAATCGTTTACTTATGAACTAATCAACAAATATCCGTAACTTAAAAAAGGGTGCAGGTTTTGCTGCACTGTTTGATTATTTATTTAATTTATACACCGTAACAAAAAGTGCCTTAATTTGCTCACGCTCAAATTGTTGTCATACCTTAATGTAGATACATATAATAAGCATTAACCTTATAAGGGTACGTTTAAATATGCTGTAATACTTAATGGTTAGCACATGTTACGTAAATAATTACTAACAACTAGAGCAGTTAGTATTAAATAATATGTTATTACGTCAATATGATACAACAATTGTTTTAAAAAATTTATTAACCCTTGCTTTGCCTTCAGCATTATGCCATTAAAAAAAACCTACTAATTTTAAAGCTCTGTTTTATAAATGCAAACATTTTGAAATTTAATTTTTTAATTTTCAGTATAAATAAACGAAACATTTTAATTAAACGTTGGAAAAACATCGTTTAAGTAAGCACACAAGCTTAGTCATTAATGAAAGCCGTTTAGAACAGGTTAATTTTTAAGTATAATCTAGATTCTATAACATCCTATCATATCATATTGAATGAACTTTATACACATGTACTGTATGTAATGCATTTTATGACAATTAAACAATTTGCGGTGCTGCACAATTAATAGTTTGATTTGAAGAAATTAAATTTAATATGTGCTAAATTGTTAACACTTTAGTAGAGAGATTAAAAAAAAATCATTAGGCAAATAATTGAGCAATAAATAAAATAAATCATATTTAGTTAATTATTGCTTGCATTGATTATTGATTATTGCTTCGAAAGGGTTGTTTGCAAAGAATTTGGGTCATAAGAATCTTTGCGCAGCTGGATTAATTGTTGGTTCAAAATAACTGTGTAGAAAAATTAGGCAAATGTGAAATAGTTATGAACTAGTTCCACAAAGAACCAGAACTGCTGCCAGTACAATATCCTTTAACATTGTTCAAACTCATAGTTTTAGTGGTTTGAAGACAAACTCAAAGACAATTCTTGTGTTAAGTATTATTTTCTCTACATCCAAACTGGTTCCATTAGAAATACCTCGAAACTGTCATTTTTTTATGCTAGAGTCAAATATTACTTTTTTGGAGTAGAACTACTTCTTGTGATGGTCTTGTGGTGAATCAAGTATAAGTATACAAAAAAGAACTAAACTTGTGCTGAAAATTTGTGCTTTCGGTAAAACTTTAAATTCAATCAATTCAAATTCTATTTTCAAACAAAGTTTCATATCGATTGAAAATTGGCTTCTGTATGGAAATTTTATTTCTCTTTCTGACAACCTGCCATCCAGCAGATAAATCATTTTTAATATTTAGTATTTTGCATATCTACAGCCTTTACCTAATTTAATGACATTTTGATCGTTTATATCTCTGCCTATAAATTAAATTGATCGTTAAAATAAATTTATATTTATAACTTTAAACTGGTTAGAGAATAAGTATATTTACTATAAATTTATTCTTTTTAAAGCATTTTTAATTTTAAATAATTATTAACCCTCTCAGTCCTATAGCTCAATATTTTGTACACATTCCAATATGTATTTTTGTTTCAACGATTGCTTCATATCTGAATACTGTTAATTGGTCTAGTTTGTTTGGAATTCACTTATTAATATTTAACCTTAATATTTTCGCCAAATTATTATAAAAGAAAAATTCATTACTTTTTTGTTTTCATGGAGTAATATCGAAAAAATCTTCAGCTGAAGGATTTGTACCGGGCCTGCAAAGGTTAATTTGTATTATTAAAAACTTTGTTAAATTCACCTTAAAACGCTAAAAGACAATGAAAGATAATCAAAACTGTAAAGTTAAATTTATTTATTTTTACAACAAAAACTATTTTTAAATCATTTTTAAGAGACATAAAATAATTTGTTTTTTTTATAATAAATAATTAAAATTTCAATATTTAAGTAACGGCCAAATAGTTTTAATAAAGTCAATTGATTAGACTTTAATACAAAAAAGAAATAAATTCAATATTTTCAAAAATTTGGCGGCTTTTCAACTCAGAACTCTCAAAATCAGTGTGTTTTTCTCTATCTCTTGACATTTGGAAAAAAATCTCTTGAAATTGGTACAAAAAACAAACTTTTTCAATAAAGAACAATGTTAACAAAATGCTTAAAATTAATTCGAAAACTGAAGGCAAAGACCTTCGCAATGATTGCTATAGCGGCGCTATGAAGAAGGTCTCAATGAAATAAGACCCAAAAAAAATTAGTCTTAATCCTTTCAGTATCTTTAAGAAATAATAATGAAAAGAAAGGCTAAATTTATGTTAAGTACATTCTAAATAAAGTAAATAATTAGTAAAGAAAATTAATAAATAGAAACGAATTAGATTTTTAGGCATGTCCTTTACAATGGACATTGCTCTTAAATTATTGTTTTTTTTCAAGTTAAACAATAATTATGTTTTTTATAGACATTCACTGCTATTTTGCATTTATTTTCTATAACAACAAACAAAAAAAAAGCAAATAAGTTAATTTATAAATATAATAAGAGAACAAAAATGATCACTCACTTTGGTTGTTTTCCTTTCGGCTCAACATGCTCTCATGAACATAAATTTTAGAATGACTGTTTACAATGCATTCTTTATAAAAATAACGGTTTGCATTTCGCTACGCTAATTTCACATGCATGTCCAATACAATGGATAAGGATAACGAAAGGGTTAATTAAATAAAGTCCATTAAATAAGTCCCAAGCGACAGAAATTATACAACTCTTAAGGCAATGAAATAAATACCCAGAGAGAAAATAAAATTACTCCAAATATTTGGGACTTCTTTCATTACTAGTATTAGGTCTTATAACGAGTCGCATTCAAAATAATTAAGTAGCAGACGATATGACATTTTTACATTCACCTCGAATGTTGTTATGTTGCAGTCGTCGTCAATTTGTTGTTGCATACTTTCAGGCTGAAATTTTCTGTCGTAATAATAAAAGCACTGTAATAGCAAGAATGCACAGTTTGAGAGATATTGGGTGTGGAGCAGGACGTTTGTCTTTTTTATATATTAAGATTTAAAAAGTCCCAAGGTAACAAGTTCTAAAAAAGTCCTAACATCAACCAAGCCGCGCACAGTGGTTGAAAAGTGGAAATAAATACCGAAATTTAGAACTGTTTTGATGAATATTTTTCTTCACGGAAAAAATTACTTTGGTGTAATGCATGCATAGTCGATTCATAAATCTAGATGCTCCTACTATTTTTCAATTCATACGGCTTAACACTTAAATTGTGGCTTTAACTCAAGTGTGCTGGCATTCTTATGCATCATTCTTGAATAGCCTGGCACATAAAGTTATGCATGACACATGGTTACTGTTCGCATACGCCACACTCAACAATTCACGTGTCTTCTTGCTCACATGAATTTTGAGAACTATTTCATAAGGCGTATTTTTCGAGATAATGTCACATTTTTTGAACAACTTTGCATAACTCATGTTTCAAATTTTTACAAATATTTTGTAGATGATTCTTTGTATGTATTTTAAAATACCAATCAATGAAGAACCAATGAAATTTATTGCCATGTTGGTCGAGCGAGCTGAGTGTTCGGGTTCGAGCCCGGATACAACCAAAATATTTTTTTGTAATATGTTTTTTAAACAAATATAAATGTCAATGTTAATAGCAATAAAAAAAAATTTTTTTGGTTCATGCACTCAGCAAAAAGTTATTGTATAGACTTTGCTCCAGAGAATGCTTTTCTCTAAAAGTGATCTTAAAAATTCCCTAAAATGGATAAAAAGATTGCATGAAAATGAAAAATATGTGAAAATATATCGTTTTTGAAGAAAAATACTTTTTTATTTTTGAGAAAAGATTTGTGTTTATTGAAGAAACTACATACATAGCGAATTTGTTATCAAAATATAGGAACAATTTTTCATTTTCAATAAATTTTTCTGTATAAATGAGACTTTTTTTGTGCGAGAAAAATACTTATCATTATTAGAGACATTGAAATATTTCCATTTTTTTTTTTTTTTTTTAAATATTTCCATTTCCAAGAAGTGAAGAATTATTTCTTCGGAAATGTGAAAGTTTATTCTAATTAAAGAAAATTTTATTTAAAATAGAGAAAATTGCTAAAATCGAAAATAGAGAATTTTTTTATCGAAGAAAGATATGTGTTTTTTCTGAGTGTAGCTTGGCTAAAATTAAATAAGAAATACAAAAACCTATATGTTTTTGTTCGAATTTTCTGACAGTTTTTGAGATAAACAATACTTTAATATGTTTTGCTAAACTAAATTTATCGTTACCAACATCTCAGTGGAAGTGTGAATGACTGGCATGCGGAGGACGTAGGTTCATATCCAAACTGTACAAGTATAAAAAATTTTAAGTTAATTATTGGAATTCCAATTCTATGTCTCATTACCTGCTTAGACAGAAATAACCTATTGCATCTCAAATAAATGTTGTCTTATATATAATATTTTATTTTATTTAAAAACTAATAAGGTATATCTTCAAAAGTTAAAATACTCCCACAGCCGATTCGTAAGGGTACAAAATCTTAAATTGTAGCTTTTTTGTAAGAGATTTAAAAAATTTTACTATTTTGGTGACGTCTATAATACATTCATATCAAATTGTTTTCCTGTAGCTTAAAGACAAGCCTATTTATATACTTTACAATTTTGGGGTTGTATGGGAGGTGGCTGTGCTCGTTGGTGGATGACGTCCATTTTTCTAATACGCCTTAGTTTTGATATAAAGTTAATAACTACCTGATTTTATTTATGTAGCTGTGAGAGAAGCCTCTTTATATAGTTTTCAATTTTGGGGTTGTATGAGAGGTGGGCATATTAGTTAATGGATAACGCCTTTTTATCGAACATTCTTTAATTTTGATATAAAGTTTATAAATAAATAATTTTATTTTTGTAGCTTCGACAGAAGCCATTTTATATAGTTTTAATTTTGGGGTTGTATGGGAGGTAGTCGTGTTGTTAGTTGGTGTCTGACGTCTATTTTTCGAGCATGCTTTATTTTTGACATAAAATATACAAATACCGAATTTAAGTTTTGTAGCTTAACTATTAGCCACTTTATAGAGTTTTCATTCTTGCGGTTGTATGGAAGGTAGGCATCGTTTTCATCCGATTTAGCCCATTCTCGAACTTGATTTTTGTTTTTTTGAAAAAAAGCTCAAATATCGAATTTCAGTAAGATAGCTTTAAAATTACGGCAGTAATCATGTCCACAGAAGACGGACAGACAAACGGACATGGCTTAATCAACTGAGGTGGTGATACTGATTAAGAATATATATTCTTTTATATGAATACCACCACGCCTTTTTATTTGCGTTTCACACGTCGTGACAATATTAATACATCCCTTCGCAGTGCGTGTGGAGGTATAAAAAATACAGACTCAAACCATTGTGGATTAGTTCATGAGGTCTTTTGCTTCGTTAAGTCTGTTAATTTGAACTTAAACCATTGTTTGATATGTTTTGTTTTTTGCAATTGAATTAAAAGAGCGAAAATCAATGAACGAATCTTTCAATTGAACTATGTAGTTCGTTCGTGAAATCTCCAATTCGTCTGCTGAGTTTGTATTGCTGTCAACGAGACTAAAGAAGTTGTACTGCAAAAAGCTAAACCATCCGAACATCTCCTAATAACTTTTTGATAAAAATATTTATTGGATTGGAATAACTCCAATGAAATTGGCAACAGAAAAATTCTAGTATTTCTTTTTTGCTCTCCATTCTTAATTGCTAAAAACTCAGTGAAAGTGAACTATGTATCTTCAAAACCAACATGTCATCTCTGAAACACCTACTATATACTAAAATATATAGTATCGTCATTACTCTAATATCATATCTTCAAACCTTTTTTCGTTGATATTTTCATACTTTCCTACCATTTCAACAACTCACCCACTTATTTTTGTGAACAGGAACCTCTATCAATTCGGGGAATTTCTTTTTTCTCAAACATCCGTTAAACATTCAATAATATTTCGAAAACAACTTATTTTCTCTTAATGAAAAAAACAAATTAACTATCTTTAATTACAGAAATTTATACAGATAAGGGGCTAATTATTTTATCACTAATTCTCAATTGCATCAGCAGTAAGAATTAACACGCTGAACCTAATATGGACTATGGAACTCGCATTTCTAATTGATATTATATAACAAGTTTTGTATGAAAGTATAATTTTATGAACGAATTAATTGAGATTAGAAAAAAAATCAACAACTAAGCATAAGACAACAAGCAACGTCATAAAAAAAATATTTGTTAAGTCATTGCGGCAAAAATTCTGAAACAAGATGCAAGATCTAATAATTCAAAAAAAAAAAAAAAAAAAACAGAAACAAACAAAAATAAAAAATTAAAGATAAGAATAAATAAAAAATAAAAAAAAATCAAATATTAATATTAAAAATGCAAACAGAACCAACTGATGATTAAAAATAAATGCCTTAAAAAAGTTGCAAACTGCTATATAACAAAGTGCCTTTTTTTATAATGCATAATAAAGTGTTGTAAGTTAGGTAGATGAAATTAATAATTAACACTAATTAATGGGTTTTAACCAAGAATCTACTAATTTGCTAAATATCTACAATGGAAGAGCAAGAAAGCAAATTTCAATTAATTCATAACTATTGCTTCTAATGTAGAGACAATAGCAGAACGAGCAGTAACGAAATCAAAATTCACCTTTTCTACTGTTTTAAAAAAGTTTTATTTCCAAAACTTCATAATCAAATATATTATTTTGTCACTTTTTTATTTCAAACTGATTTTTTTCTTCATACCTTTTCATGATATTGATGATTTGGCCATGAAGATCAATTTGAAAAAATTGTATCTGTATCTTTTATCTTTTCTCTTATCTCTTATTGATATTGATGATTTTTCACAGAACATCAATTTGAAATAGTTTTTAAAAGTACTCGAAATAGTAGAAAGAAAGAACTCGGTTTCTAGAGCGCCAAATTTGAGCTCATTAGAATTACAAATTCGCTTTAGTTTTCTTTTATGTGTCCATTTCACTCGAATTCTAAAACATGCGTCATCGTAAAAGCAAATTGATAATAAATTAAAATAAACGCCAAAGCATAAACAATAAAATTTATTTAAAACAATTATCTACAGTGGCGTACCGAGAGGCTAAGCCGCCCGGTGCGGATTCCAAATTTGCCGCCCCTCTCATATGCAATAAAAAAAAAATCTTTGATATTTATATAGGGTTTTGTATGCATAGTTTTCACTTTAGAATTTGGTCTTTCATTGTTCTCAATTATATAAAAAAAATTCTAATATACATATCATCAACCTATTTCTAATACGACGCAAGTTTGGAAAAAATGGAGCAAAACGCGCGCATGAGTCTATTTTTGCTCTCATTTCTTCCGTGGTTTTGTTGTTCTATCTATGTTTAAAAATCTAGAGCAAAAAGTCTACGAGAAACTTCAATCCATTTTTGCCTATCTCATTTCTAAACACTAATATTAAAAAAAAAAATACAACAAGTAACTTGAAATGCCTTGATTAGATTAAAATGGGTTACAACAAAACCAAGTTACTTCAGTACTTTTCAGCACATTACTTAAACGAAGTTAAATTTTATGCGAAAAAATTCACTTCAAAATACCGCAATCGAAAAATTATTTCAAAAATTTATTGAACATTTTTTCTTAGTCAGATCTTCTTCTTCAAACGTATCGAATATAATCAAAAACAGCGTACAATGTCGTCACTTGAAAAAAATTTCGATTTAATTGAAAATTTGAAAGTCATAATCTATCAAAAATTATATGATAAGTTCCTTGAATTTTTTTTTGGAAATTATTACAAAAATATAAGTATACTCTCCAGTGATTTTTGCGTTAATAACGGAGAAAGTAAAATTGATTTTAGTCCTGCATCGTCGTACTATGATCCTGATTTTGATCCACAAATAAAAAAAAAGGTGACGAAGAAGAGCTCATGGACAATCATTTCATGGATACTCGATCTGAAGGTTCTCAAACAATCTTTTCCAATCGTACTACAAAGGATTCTCAAACATTCGTTTTCAATCGTGCTACAAAGAAAAGATTATTGCATCCAGCATACAGCAATTGCCGAAAAAAATGAAATGCAAAATTTTCGAAAAGGATTATTGTAATTTTTTATAAAACTTCCATCGAAACCGATGCAAAATTTTTTTGAATGCACATTAGTTCATCAAAAAGATCTTCTGAAATTTTCAAATATGTACAATTAAAGGAAATCGTGAAAAACCCATCTAAAAAGAAGGATATTATAGATAAATTAATTCCTTTAATACATGATAACACAAAAATTAATTTTTGGGAAGATTTTAAGGAATGTGCAGATTCTAAGGATCTTTCTATTGGTTTTACAAGCCATGAGTAAATACCAACATTCATGAATTTATTTATATGTTCCATTAATTTTGTTAAAAATAGTATCAAAAGATTTTTTATTGAGTTTAATGAATAGATTTATATATAATTTACTTAATAAGATACTTGTGTAGATACTTAATTATAATAATAAAAAAAAAAAAAAAAAAAAAAAAAACAAATTGGCCATTTCAGCCCTTGAAAGGACTTTGACCGAGCTTCTTAGGATCGATTGTGTTGTGTGTGTTATTAAATTTATGCACACAATTGACCGAGAACTGGACCTACATGTTTTATGCCGACTCCGAACGGCTCATGTTCTCAAGAAGCTTTACATGGCATTATTTACTCTCTGAGGTTTGCCATTGTCTGCAGAGAGGTGGTGACCGATCAGAAAAATTTTTTATTGAAAAACTTTTCGCCACGGCTGGGGATCGAACCCGGGCTCCGAGCATGCTAAGCCACACACTTAACCTGCATGCCACGGTCACCAACCAATAATAATAAGATACTTAATTAAAATTGTAACAAATGTTCAGCTTATTTTCTAAACAATTGTGTTTTAATTGATATTATACAACAAAACCAAGCAACTTTAAAGTTACTTGATTTTGAAAAAACAGCAACGAATAAAGTGTTCTAAGAAACATATAAATGTTTTATTTGCTTTTAAGTAACTTCATAGTTGCCTGGTTTTGTGAAAAAACAAAAATCTTGTTTATATGAAATGAAAAAATATATGACAAAAATTTTCTCAGTATCTTAAGTTCGACTGAATTGTTAAAAAACTGCAACGCAAAATAATTTGGCTAGCACAAGTTTCAAAAATTTCGAAACTTAACTCTTAACTCTTCAATAATTTAACTCTTCAATAATTTGAAAAAACTTAAAAATCTTATATACTGAAAGATTATATCCTATAACACAATACCTCAATTTCTCACAATTTTCAAAAAACAAGTTACTTGGTTTTGTTATATCACGGGAGAATTCTATATTTACTAAAATATAAATATGATATATTGACACCTGAACAAGTATTTTTTAAGGAGTAACCTGGCATAATAAAATTTTGTCATTGCATACACACTATACTTATACCCTACAGTTGAAAATAAAATTTATTTATGATATATAAAATGGTGAACAAAACATATGAAATTAAAAGCGCCATGAATTTTTTAAAAAAATTCCATCAGCAGTATATGTGATTAAAACAATAAAAAATTTTTTTGCGTAATATTTTTCCGAAAAATATATTTGTAATTTTTCAAAATTATATCTATTTCTATTGAACTTATACACATTTTTAAACATTAAAATAAACAAAATTTTGAAGGCGTCAGGTCCCCTTAAACGTTAATAATCGCTATTATTCCAAATGTTGACTTACGCCATATTAGAATTAGGCCAACGATAAAAAAGTTTATTCCTTAATGACACCGAAAAGGAAATTTATACAAATACAATTTTTTTTATAATATTTTATTAAATTATTATTTTTCTTGTTTTTTTATTAGCAAAATCGGTAATTACATTTAGGGTGCTCACAGTTCTGTATTATCTGCTCTGTTTACTTTGCCGTTTATTAACTTTAGAACATTTTAGCACGTGTTAACTTTGATTGTTTTTGTTTTACGTACAAACTTGAGATCCCACTTGTTGCTAAAGTTATCTCATAATTCTTCCTTTCCGTTCATTCGAGGCATGTTTATGAACAAATTTCAAATTTTTGAAAACTATTTTTGCAATTTAGCTCCAAAACACAAAAAAAGGTGCTCACAGTTCGATCTAAATATCTTTCTAAAGTTGTCAGGTGTTAACTTTAGAAGCAAACTGTGAATTCCCTAATTATCAAAGTCTATTTCATTACTTTACTTGTATTCTATAGATAATATGGCAAGATTTTGTAGGCGAGAAGTACTCATTGTAGTTCTAATGTAGGTTTTTATGAATAAAAGCTTAGAATAAAGCTTAAAAGTATAACAATGTTTGGAACTGCGTTTTCTAGACTTAATTTAAAAATAAATTTTAAAAGTTCAAGTGGACCTTTCATACAAGAATCAGTTTCTTTGTGAGCTATAGAAACAATATGCTGAAGTATTTTTCTCTCAGCGAGAAACTCTTCATTGTCAATTTCTTCGTGACAGAATTCATTCAGTTTACATTCCAACTTATCATTCAGGAGAATCAAAGGAGTAAGAATTGCGAATTTTTCAGCAAGAGCATGAAGCTGCTGAAACCTTGTGGTCATTTCTCAAAATCAGTTCTTGAAAATGAATAATTAAATTATTAAATTAGAAAATGACCTAAATCAGTTAAGACCACGCCTAACTCCTCTCCAAAGTGATTTTATTAAAACAGTGAAATCCCTTAAAAAATCAAAAAACATTATAAAAGATACGACTTAAAATTATACGCATAAGTCTTATTTCTTAATATGCACTCTGAACTTACAATTCGCCATAATCAAACGAAAATTCCGCCTTTCTCCCACACTCAACACATCAAAGCACAAAACAGCTATTTTTACCAAATATACCTAAGTTGAAAAACGTTATTCTGTTAAACCACTTTTCTACTGGGCATTTCCACTGACAAGTTAAAGCACTTAAAAACTCAAAAAACTTTGAGTTACTCGAAAACACCAGTTATTCAATGCTTGTTTCAAGTCGCAGCCGAGTTATTCGAAAATTCAACTACTCGCACATGCCTAAATATTATGTCTTTTTTTATTTCTTTGGCAACTAATTTTGAGACTCGAAAAACGATTTTACATTTTGGTTGTGCTCAATACGAAGCTCATAAATATAGTTACATTTACTGTGGCGGCCAAATTTATTCATTAAGTTTAGTTCTTTCTTTTGTTTGTACACCTTAAAATGATAATGTACACATATTTATTTTGTAAAAGGCTTTATTTAGCTTCAGTGCCGCCCCTAAACTAGTGCCGCCCGGGGCGGACCGCCCCCCCCGCCCCCCCCACGGTACGCGGCTGATTATCTAACAAAACAAATTTGAAAAAACTTCAAAAGCCACATCAGCGCTGATAGTTCACTATCACTGCAACTTCTTAGCCTTTTATCATCGTCAAAGACAAGCGCCGTCAACGAGATAAAAATTTGAAAATTGAAGACAATATTTTAATCTTAAACGTCATTTTTCTAGAGGTCATTGTCTAGGATTGCAGTGTTTTTGCAACTTATGTCTAAATTTGTTTCATACCAAGTTATTAAAATTTAAAAAGAAAAATTATCTTGGAGTATTTTTTTATTTCTTGCAAATATTGTTGTTACTGCATTAACAGTTTTTAACAACAGATATTATCAAAAATTATTGTTATTGAATTTCATATTCATAGATTAAAAATAAAAATTGCGCATTCTTCGAAATTTTTTGCTACGCATTTAAGTTTTTTTATTTTCACTGTCTTCAGCTTATTTGTTGTTGTTGTTGTTTTTGCTCATTCTCAATTTGCAATTTGTACCCAAATTCTAATGACAACCTAAATTTTTTTTTATTGCTAATTCGCAGCATGTTAATCAAATTTCGAAACCGGAATTACTTAATTTATTGTTTTTTTTTTCAAATTATTCGTTATATGCAATTAAAATTTAATCGAAACAAATACGATAGTTTGTTGTATTGTGTATGTTTTGTATGCTTTTCTTTCACTTTAAATTTTCTGCAACATGTTCCGAACGAAATATAAGAATTTCGTTATAATTATAATTAATTCCTAACATTTCTTGTAATGCTGGCATATTTAATACTTTTAAATGCCAAACATCTGTAGGCTCCAGATCTATAGCTTTAAAATTTCATCTGCATGTTTTTTTTTACTTATAAATACAAAAATCCAAAGACCTTCTACCTTCCCTTGAGTACCCTGATAACTCCTGACACTACCAAGATAACGATGACGAAACGACCTTTTGCTCATAAAACTCATACAACTTCTTATGATTACTACAAAAAAAATTTACCATTACATCAACATATGTTCAAAAATCTTATCAAAAATTGAAAACGTAAGCAAAACTAGGCTTCATTTAAAATAAATTTTGGAATAAAATAAACAAAATAATTTTCAAAACCATTAACAAAGAGCCATTAACTAATTATGAAGCAAGCAATACAGTTTTTTTTTTCAATCAGGCAAGCACACAAAAAATAATTATTAAAGCAAAGTGGAGTATTGTTTTTTTTTACAATTTATTACAATTGTTTTATTATAAGTTCTATATAAGAAGGCAGAAAATTAAACTCCTTAAATTATGGATCTGACAAAAATGTTATATCTTGCGGCCAAACAGTCCAGCAGACTGAAGAAAAAATAGAAAAATTAATATTTCAATTTTGAAAAATTCTTTTTAGTTCAACCCATCAGACTATTCTTCTGAATTTTCCTCTTCTGAATTAAAACCTCGCTATGTTATAGAGCTTGCGATTTCACGTGAATACGTATTAACCGTGATCACGTGAATTTAAGAAATTCTACCTAATTCACGAAGAATTCGAAGTACACGTGAATGCTAAACACGAAATACACGTGTAGTTGCAAAAGTTCGTGTTCACGCATCTCAAAATAAAAATAATTTTTTGCTCAAGCTTTTTTTTGGAAGCTTGTGGGGTTATATTTAAGATTTTTTTGGAAAAGGTTTAAAGGTGACGATAGTCGAATTTTTGCTAAAAATCAATTTTTTTCTGCGGATTTTTACATTTCAAGCATAAGTTGGCCAATAACAGAGATTTTTTAGTCTTCAAGTAATTTTTTCGAAAAAAAAATGTCGAAAGTTAACTTTAATGCACATAAGTCAGAAGTTTTGGAAATTTTTTTGGTCATTTGGTAAGCATAATCCTTTTGTTTTTTTTTGTGGAATTTCCAAAAAATTTTTAAAAACGCTTCATAACTTAAAAAAATTTCATACTAATGAAAAAATGTAATGATGCAGTTTGATATATAATATAAGTTCAAAATACTATGCAATTTGCAAAAATAAATCTTAATTTTACTCTTGCCCTACCAAAGTCAGGGAGTTTGAGAATCTACAACAAGAATCTAGAACAATATTCCCCACGTTTGCTGCGTTAACTGCCCAAAGTCATCAAGAGAAAAAGTTCCCAAGAGAAAAATTTAAAATAATAAGTCCAATGTTTCTACTACCTGCAATGTTCCTAACAACTTACTAGTACTAAAGACTGTCCCAGAAATAGCTGTTCTTTTGTTTGTACCAACATATTTGGTACCTTAATAAAGTATAAATATTGCAGATTAAAAAAAGAATACTCATTAGTAAAATCAAAGAGGTACTGAAAAGATGTCGTCTCAACAAGAAGAAAAGCGGAAATTAATTATTTATTGCAATTATTTGCAAATACCTGGAAAATCCAAACACCACGTACACAAAGATCGCTTAGGAAGTTGGCGTGTGCGTAAAAACTGTCGGAAGGACCATAAAACGATACAAACAGAGATTACCCCTTTATCAAAAACGCCAGGCTCAGGGAGAAAAAGTGGTCCAGCGAACCAAGCGGTGACACAGAACGTTAAGCGGCTGTTTACCCAGAATCCAGGCACTTCGGTTAGTGATATGTCAGCAAAAGCGGGAACATCGAAGTCAAGTGTTCAACGGATTAAAAAATTGTTCAACCTAAGGCTGCGTTCATAGTGGAAGCTGAAGCTGAAACTTTTTACAGCTGCTGAAAACGCTTTGTGTACAATCATATGGAAAAAGCGCGAAGTGTTCATAGTGCCAGCTTAAATTCAAGGTTACGCCAGTTTTGAGGCTTTTTGAAACTTTTTTCTTCTATCTCATTTTGGCACACGGTGTTGATTTTTTGTTTCATGTCGTACTTATGCTTTGGGTTTCAGCTTATTTTAACATACTTTTTGGCACTTTTTCTTCCATCTCGTTTGTGTACGCAGTTTTGATTTTTTGTTTCATGTCGCACGTATGCTTTGTGATTTTCATACTGTTTAACGCTTTTCTTGGCTGTTTTTTTTATTTCATGTTTATGTTTTGCCGCACTGATTTTGTTTTTGTACTTTTCGGCAGCAATGCCCAGCGCTTTAGTTTTATTTTCGCATTATCGGTTGATACGTGTTATTGTTTTTGTCTATTTAACAATGTCACCATGATCGCAGACGCTGCCAGCATTGCATGTTGTTGTTGGTATGTCTTTTTGTTGTTAGTAAATTCAGCATATGCGATGCGCAAAATATGGAATCGTGCGCTATTCCGACTTTGCCTCAATGCGTGTTGTTGTTTAGATACGTTTTGTTGTTGGTAATTTTTTGTAGGCATCGCTAATTTTCGACGCTTTTTTCTTCTTCAGATGCTTACTTCATTCTTGCATCATTTCTTGGTATGTGTGTGAGTTGCACGTTTTCAATTTCCTTTGAATGCATTTTTTGTTGTTATGATCTTATGTTATTGATCTTTATTTTGTGCGTAGAAAATAGACAAAATATTTTATTTGTTGCTTTGTAGAGGATAGGTTTCCAAATTTTTTTGTTTTGTATGCAAAAAGCGCGCACTATGAACAGCAACAGCAAGGAAAAGTATCTAAAAGCGCGAAAAAAAGCGCGCACTATGAACAGCAACAGCAAGAAAAAGTATCTAAAAGCTCGAAAAAAAGCGCGCACTATGAACAGCAACAGCAAGAAAAAGCGTCATCATATCGCTTGAAAAAGCTTAGCCAGCTTCAGCTTCCACTATGAACGCGGCCTAAGGAGCTATTAAGTAGAAAAAGTACCTGATAGGCGAGAAGAAAAGGATGCCGAAGCAAAGAGAAGGGCTCAAAAACTTTATCGCGATTACCTACCCAAATTTGATTGCGTTATCATGGACGATGAAACGTACTGCAAAGCGGATTTCAAGCAGTTACCAGCAGGATCAAGCAGGATCCTCTAAATTTACCATTTGCCTTTTGCAAATGTGACCTTCGAAGTAAGGAATTTGTGACAGATCGCACAATCAACACCGAAATTTACATCAAAGAGTGTCTGAAGCGATGTTTGCTGCCTTTTATACGTCAGAACTAAGGTTTTGGCCTACCTAGCAACATGTCACTACGCCCAGAGAACGATGGATTGGTACCAAGCCAATAATGTCACTGTGGTACCAAGAGAAGCCAATCCTCCGAATTGCCCCGAACTTCGTCCAATCGAATGATATTGGACTTTAATGAAAAGAAATCTTAAGAAGACCAAACAAACTGCGAAAAACATCGAAATATGTCGACGTAAATGGCGTCGGGCATACACTAAGGTCAACGAAAGGTCGGTAAAAAACCTAATGGAGAACCTTAATCAAAAACTGCATAATTTTTTTAAGTGTATTTTTTCAGTGTAAATAAAATTTTGATTTATTTTGTAATGTTCACTTAAAAATAAACTGAAAGAATTTTTAAAAAACATCATTGGTTTTTTTACAATAAAAAAAAACTAAAGGACTGTTATTTCTGGGACAGCCCAGCAAAATCTTCGCTTACATATAATCGAAAAAGTAATCCAGAAAATTTCATTCATCGCTTACCCTCTCGCTTACAGAACCCATTATTTTAATACAGGCATGTCATTGAAGGTAATTGATGAAGCTTTCGCTTGACATGGGAGTACTTATGTAAGCACTTATTAATCTTGATGAATAACTTCTCCCAATAACCACTTATTTAATAACAACTAAGAAGTTATTGAATAAGCTGTTTCTCTGCACAAATTAGAAAAGCAACTCAATTATTGAAAAATATATTTTTTTTCGTACATCTTTTGCTTAACAGTGCTAAACAGATCAACAACACCAATCAAGAGTTTGAGAATTTCTTTTTGAAAATGAGAAAAATGCTTTTATTTAATAGATATTTGTATTAGTTAATTAATGAATGTAATATATTTACCTTTAGCACATTTTTCTGTATTTCATTCATAAATCTAGCTTTTTTTCATATTCAAAATTTTAAAAATTTGACACTTTTGAAGCAAAAATAAAAGTCAAACAAAAAATTTCAATTATCTTAAAAATAAAACAATCATTTCAAAAGCAAAAAGGGCTGACATTACTAACTGCATTACGAGTAATATACAATATAATGCATTGTTGGTCACCAACATTTATGTAATGGGTTTTATAATAGAATGCAAATCAAGGCAATACGAAAAATTTTGCTGGGAGTCTTTACTAATCAATCTTACGTTTCGGTGTTATGAAGTTGTGAAAACAACAACGATTGGATCATTTAAGAAAATGTTTGGTCTTATTAACCATTTAGAAGAATTAATATTTTTATCTCATCATATAGTATGGATAAACTACATATTTCGGAAACCTACTTCACCAATAGATATTATTTTAATATTCCAAATTATGACAATTACAACGATCCTTGTATAGGACTCATGGTGGATGAACCACTTTAACAGTATAAAGAAACATACCTTCAAGCAACGTGCATAAAAGTTGCATGTGTTTTATCAGATTTATTTATTTTTGCGCAGTATATTTCTCTCCGCGACATTCAATTAAATGTTGGGATTATAAAAACTTTTTTAACTTTCTTGGTCCGAAATTCATAATAGGCGGTGACTTCAACGTCAAACGTTCTAGACTAATAAAACCTAAGGGAAGAGAGCTGCATAAGTACAAAAAAACAAATAATTTTCAGTGCTTTCTACAGATAGGTCAACCTACCGGCCAACTGACCCAACGAAAATTCCTGATCTCTTGGATTTTGTAGTTTATAGGGGTATTCCGATATCTGATGGAGTGGACTGCCAACCTTTCAAGAGAGAAATCAAATTTTTTTCTGAGAGAGAAAACTCGCTTTTTTAACAATATAAAATGTGGTTGGGAGATAGCTCTTGAGTTGGTCGAATTTGAGTTATTAACAAAAGTTAAAATTTTCTCAGCAAATTTTGTTTTATGCATTCATCAATCTTCAAATTTGTAAAAAATTTGGTGTTTTGAATTCAAAATTTTGACTTGCCATGTAAATCAAAATCAAAAATCTTCATCGAATTGTAACGGTTTTCCAATTATACTAATTATTTCTAAAATTTTGTTAAATTTTATTTGAAATGTTATTACAATCGCTGCAAAACTCTAAACAAGAGTATTTTTAATAGATTTTCTTAATATTGTCTCGTTAGTTACTTAGCGTGTACAACAACCAAATGTCAAGAGTGAGAAAAAAGCAGTCTGAAGTTGAATGTTCTGAATTGGGAACCCAATATCTCTGCTATTTTTAAATAGATTTAATTTATTTCTTTTTGATAAAAGATGTTGGATAAAAAAATAATTTTTTTTTTTATAAATAAAAAATCAGGGACCGTTACTATTATAGCTTTTTTCCAAAAAGTCAATACATAATAGTTATTTATTGACCCATTTTTTTTTTTTTGTCAAAAATAAAAGTTAAAGTTTAATTTTTATTTTTTTCAGTCAAAAATAAAAATTAAAATATGACTTTTATTTTTCCGGTCAAATATATAAGTTAAAATTTAACTTTTATTTTTTCAGTCAAAAATATTAATTAAAATTTGACTTTTATTTATATTTATATTTTTACATAAATGTCAAATTTTAACTTTTATTTTTGATCGAAAAAAAATAAAAGTCAAATTTTAACTGTTATTTTTGACTCAAAAAATAAGAGTCAATTTTTAACTTTTCTTCTTGACTGAAAAAATATAAGTCAAATTTTAACTTATTATGACCGGAAAAATAGAATTAATTTTTGACTGAAAAAATATACGGCAAATTTTAACTTATAATTTTGACCGAAAAAAACTCGGTCAAAAAATAACTATTATTTTTGACTTTTTTAGAAAAGTCAAACAAATAAAAACCTTTTAAGATTATTATTCCTTAGCTAACAAGCATCTCACTGCTATATTCAAATATCGAATAAACAAATTCTTTCTGTCTGACTGTTTGAATTGAAATTTCGAAAATAACTGTTATTTTCGGTCCCTGTAAAAAATTCAAATTTGCGTTTTTAGTTTTCTTTCAAATATATAGCGCATTTAAGGCGAATTTATTTTGTATTGACACTGAATTAATAAACTTTTCGAGCTATCAAAAAATCAATTAACCTAGAATTATAAACAATTAAAGTCCCATATTTCACAATGGAAAAGCGCGAAAATCATTTTGGTACCCAAGCCAAACAACCGGAAAATTAAATTACTTCACATTGCCTAAAATGTTTACTCGCAATGTGCTCGAAAGTGTTCGAAAGAATCCTTTTGTGAAGAATATTACCAGCACTGCCTATGTATAACATCATATTAGAATACCAGTATTGGTGCACCATTCTTTTCATTATTAAAGTCATATTTAACCGAAACATACTCTTATGTTGGTCACAGTTCCGTAACTTCTGATATTTTTGCCATTAAGTCTGGAGTTCCCCAATGCAGTCTTTTTAGGACCAGTCCTTTATACATTCTTTACGTCAGACATGCCTTTGGAAAAATTAAGTTGCCACATATGGGCCATTCCAAACCTAAATCAAGTTTTTTTTTTGAAAAGTCGTCCTATGCTCTTTGATTTTCTTGATTTTTTGCTATGGGTTTTTTTTTCCAATTATAAAAATAAAAGTTTATTTTTTTTATCGCCATTTTTTGCAAATTTTGGAATTTTTGATAAAAGTAAAAATCTGGAAAATGGAGTCAGTTCCAATAAATCATATCTCCCTCATCTATTACTCTAGTTTTGGGAATGAAGTATCGTTAGCAAGCTATTGGTTTTAAAACAAAAATATAATATATTTTTAGAATTTTTATGCTAGAGTTGCCAACTTTAAAAAAAAAAAATAGGCTCAAAAAGTGCACTTGTTTTGATTTTAAGAAGAAAATTAACCTTCCAACAAAAAAAAAATACAATGCCCAAATGAGACGTTTTTTGCACTTTCAATTTTTTTACATAAATTTCAGTTTATCTTTCATAACTTCTATACCGTTTCGGATATTTTTACCAAATCTTCTGCAAAAATGTTTGTCTTATTAGGACCAATTATTATTTTATATATAACTAGTATAGAAGCCCGTTCAAAATAATTAAGTAGCAGACGATATGACATTTTTCATTCACCTCAAATGTTATTTTGTATGTGATGACACCTTACGTTACTAACAATTTTTCATTTTTTTTTTTTAATAGCGAAACAGGTTCTGGTCCAGGCTAACATGTTCAGCCTGTACATAGCTATAACAACTATAACAGTTTGAGCAATATTGAGTACGGAGCAGGACGCTTGTCTTTTATATATTAAGATAATGGCCTCACCTAGACCTTGGTCTTTAAATCTGCAAACTAAACTTGTTTTACGACAGCAAATCTGTCATCTTTACACTGAAAGAAGTTATGAACTTGATTTATAAAACGCTCTTTATAACAATTACATTTGATTCAAAGCTTTGCTTAAGAAAAAGTATGCTACAAAATAGAAACATGATATTCTATGGCATAGCTCACAATTTTATTTCTATTATTTCATATTATTATTAACTTATCTTCTCTCTTTAAATTAAAGGTAACCATGTTCACAGCAGGGTATAATTTATTTAAATCATTTTTTCTTCTTTAATAAACAGTTGTGTTGAATAGTGGATAATATAGCATCTAACCTTATAAGAATTTTAAATTTATCATTTATCACTTAATAGACAAAATGCTAAAAAATCCTTTATACCCACGCCACGTGTTGCGTGCGAATAGTTAGTTAATCGAACAAGCGATATTTATGAAGTATAAATTGTAATACAAACATATTATTTATGGCATTAATGTCTGTTCTAAAATTAAATACGATCAAGCAGACAAATTTATTATACAAAACCTGTCTTATTTATGACAACATAAGTCAGGATTTATTTGAATATCTACAAATATCTAAGAAATATTTAAGAACTTTATTAGATACTGGAAATGTAGTAAAAGTGTTTGAATAATTAATAGCTATATATACGTCTATATATATACTATATAGAAAAAGTCACGTTTCGCAAACATGTGTTGTACACACAACTGTATTATTTTAATATCAATTTTTGTATTTTTCTATGATGCTCACATTTCAAGTTCAAGGAATCTTCAAATAACAGACTATGAACATATTTACAAACATAATAAACAATATTGATAATTATAGAAATTATCAGTTTTAGAAAATTTAAGCACGTTGTCCATTTCAACTCAAAGTAGTGCACACTGAATGCACTGATATATAAACATATATGCATGTTTTAAAAGTCAAGGAAGTACTTGCAAGTGCATTTATGAAATTTTCTAGACAAAATACTATCACTGCAACGTAAACGTCACAAACTTATTAAAAAAAATGTATAAAACTTTTCGAAATATCGAGCCATAACCGCGATAAAGATGTAACCAACAATTTACAAAAAATTGTTTTTTTATCAAAACTTATAATTTATTTCATTATCAATAATCTTTTACTATAAAATAATAATAATTATAATAATATAAACATTTTTATTGTAGGATTGTGTAAAAATATTGTCGAAACTAAAAATCTTAACTCGAAAATAATTAAAATAAATGTTCTCCTTTGAAATTTTAGTTTTGATGGTTACATCTTTTTCGCGGTTATGGCTCGATATATAAGTAATAGCGATGTAGGTTTAGCAAAGTTGTTTGTCTATTTATACAAAAGTTGAGCAGATAGTGCTAAAAGCACGTTGCTTTTTAACCCCAACTGTTCTTGGGTTCAAATCCTAGCGTGTTGAAAAGAAAACATGTTTTTTTTTTTTAATTTTTGATGAGGCATTTATGAAGATTTAAAAATTTTTAATCAAAATGATAACTGAAGGCACTTTTAAATTTTACAAAACTTTGAAACGCAACCCAATTAGGATTCAAAACCAGAGTTGGCAACAGATAAGATGATGTTAATTAATGGTCGCTGTTTTGATTAAAGTTTTTAAAAACGACACCTTTATAGCTGTCGCATGAATTCAATAAAATAAAACGTAATACTAAAGAAGGCATTTTTATTTAATTATCTCCTAACGTTGACATTTGAAACAAAAGCTTTATTTCAATTTTTTATTGATTGTAAATAATTTTTTTTTTTAATACATTGGAAAGTGCTCATTAACTACACTCAGAAAAAAAACATATCTTTCTCCAGTGAAAAATTTCTCTATTTTCGATAATAGCAATTTTCTCTTTTACAAGTACAATTTTCTTCAATTAGAATAAATTTTCACATTTTCGAAGAAATATTTTTTCACTTCTAGAAAATGGAAATATTTCAATGTCTCTTATAATGATAAATATTTTTCTCGCACAAAAACAATCTCATTTATAGAGAAAAATTTATTGAAAATGAAAAATTGTTCCTATATTTTGATAAAAAACTTACTATGAGAATTATTTTCTTCAATAAAAACAAACGTTTTCTTAAAAATAAAAAGTCTTTCTCTAAAAACGATATATTTTTTTAATAGAAGCTCTCTTTTTCGTAGAAGCTTTTTATCATTTTTAGAGTATTTTTAGGATCGCATTTAGAGAAAGGCATTCTCTGGAGCAAAGTCTATACCATTTTTCTATACTTGTATTTTGAGCTTAAATAAATTAAAATCACCTCATCTACTAGTCTCAAGTGGTTAAAAATGTTCTTCTTAGGTACTGTTTTATATTTTTTCAAGTAACCTAACAAACCTAAAATTTCGGTGATAGTTTTGTTCGCAAACGAACTATGCTTACGATTACTCAATGAGTTCGTATTCCTGAGGAATACCAATTTCGTTTAAGAATTCACCGATTTATTGGTACTGTGAATTGAACGAATTTATTAAATCGTTATTTGTTAATCGAAGTGATTGTAAGCTATTGATAGAGTACTTAGTACTTAGAGCAACTGTCTTGCACACCAGAGCTCCAGGTTCGATTCTCACTGAGAGCAAAGAAAATTGATTTGTGCCGAAAGCAGCTATATTTAAATTTATTTTATATGAAATTTATTGCACGTTTTAACATAACAAATGAGAATTGTCTCAAAATGAGAAAAATTAATAGTTTAGAGAATTCAAAATGGGATTTTGAACATTTGGAATCACTTTGAAACTATAAAATACGGATATTTTCATTTGCTTTATAAAGTTGAAGTTGCGTTCCTTGCATGATTTTTACATGGTTTATTTAATATTTAAAGAAAAATTAAGATGCAATTAAATTATTTAAAATTTTCATCTTTGGAAGAGCCGATGATTACCGCCAACATTATATGATTGTGGTGGGTGTAAAAATAGCACCACAGTTGCATTTCGTTATCATTATAATAAACCTATGCCACATTCGGTAGACTACTTTTGAATACCGAAATTAAAATTATTTAAGTTATGCTTATCTTCGCTATAACAAATTGTAACGAACTAGTTTCGAATTCTAGTTTGTTGGGAAATTGTTACAAAAACTTTATTTATAATAATATTAAATTAATTGCACATAAATTAATATATTGAATCCTTGATTAAAGTTAGTGAATCAAATCAATCAACTATTCAAACTATTTCGAAATAGTTAGTTTTTACGATTTTTTTTATTTTAGATTACTTTTTGCGATATGCAAATGTTTTTCAAATTTGTTTTAAAACTTTTTATTTCTGATTTTACGTCAATGAATAAAATCAATTAAAGCATCAATTGTGATTGTTCTCGTTTCGTTTTTCTTTTGTTGTACGAATATGCAAATTTTTTCAAATTCATTTCAAACCTTTTACATGTTATTTTAAATTCATGACAATTTTTCACTATAAAATAAGAACTTCAGTGAATTAATTTTCAAGTTAAAAACACTGTTGGATATTTTAGTACAGTTATTGCTTTACAAATTAAGCAATAAATTAAAATTCAAGCAATAATTTCAAGGCTACTTTTGTAGATGTTTATTTATGAAGGACAAATATTCTAAATTTTGTAGAATTACATACAATTCTTTCCATATGAATATAATAATAAATAAAGGCAAAATAAATATAAATTTTATAAAATATATATATATATTTGTGCCTTTATAAAATAAATACAATGATAAAGGCAAACATTTCATATTGAAAACTAAACGGGCATTAAAACGTACATTTTGTTTTTCAAAACTTATTGAAAGTGAATCTAGCTTGAAAGAAAACACGCTTCGCACCGCACCTTATGTCGCTCAAACTAATTATTTCAGGCTTTCTCAAACTTTTTAACTTATGCTATATTAAAAAAAAAGTTGAACTGGAAAGTATGCAAGATATATAAAAGTGATGAATCGAATAAATTTGTTGACGCATTTTTTACTGTAAATGCCCTATTGAGAAAGCAAAGTCGATTGCTCTGAAAGAACTAGTCCAGTAACAGTTCATATGGCCTCCACAGTGCCTTAAATCAAAAATTTCGGATCTAAAAAGAAAAATTAAAATTTTTCTCAAAAATCGGACGGGTTTTGGTATGGCATATTTTTCAAATATGATTGTCAGCTTTAAAAAAGGTCAGTTATTCAACAATATTTAAGAGAATTACTATTTGGAAGTTGTATGAAAGCAATCAAGGAATTTGAGTGCGTATCAGAAATATATACAAAATTTCATTCCAGAATTATCTGGTATCGAATTTTTATGAAAAAACTTTTTTGATTTTTCGAAAATATAGTATTTCAAGAATAAAGTGTTAATTCTATTACTACATAAACGTTATTTCAAACTTTAAAAAAATCCTTAAAATGCATAAAATTTTTGAGCGCGACTTCAAATACGACTATATTAAATTATTAATCTTAGGTTAATTAAACTGCTGAATAATAACTTGATAAGTAATGAAATTCATTTAAATTCATTGTCATTTCTTATATTTTATATTTTTATCTCTGTTCAGAACCACTGAGGTTAAGAAGGTGTCATCTTTTGCGATGACTTAGTGGGCCTTAATAAGCAGTAATTAAATGTATATAAAAAAATGTCATTGCCTTGTGTCAAATTTGTCAAAAAATAAAAACTTTTATATGTTTTTTTTTGGAAAAACAAAATATAGGTATTTAAAAATTGATAAATAAAAAATCATTGTCTTGCTAGTGGAGCGTGATAAGCGCTTGTAGACCATATTATAGCGAGTTCGAGGCCAGTTGAAATCCAAAGTAAATATTATTTATTTTTATTTTTTTTTTCATTAATTTTATTTTATATTTATTTTTATTAAAATATATAAAGCGCGATATATTTCATGAAATGTTTAATTTCTTAAATTAAAACATAACATTCAGAAATAATACAAAAAATTTTTATTCCGTTTGAGCTCAAAACCGCTATAATATTTTACACCCGCGCTCAAAAAGTTATCATATATTATGAACCATTCCTTAACCCATTTTTGTGGATGTTGCGAAAACGCATCGTTTTACCATTTGACACAGGTCTGAAGCTTTCCTGATGAAAACATTTAATTTGCTAAGCATTGATATAAAAGAAGCATTTTATGCCATTTGCGTCATTTCCATACCCGTATTTATGCCCACTTTGGCGAACGGTGCAAAAATGCAACGTCAATTTTGCGGAAAACTAAAAGCTTTTCCCAATTTATTCTTTTGAATTTCTTCTAATTGCCTCACAAACACATAAAATCTGAAATTTCAAATTTTTAGCTCAATTGGAACTGGTAGCCGTCAAAAATGGGTTAATGGGACTTATATACTTTTTTGTCAAAAATTTATGTTTTTTCTTATGAAAAGATTGCGAAATAACGTTAAAAAAATATATTGAGTTAAAACTGTTTATATATTTTTGAAAGAAATATTAAAGTGAAATAAAAATTCATTTTTGTTTTTGTAACGTCATTTCATCGTCACAATAAAACCTCTGAAACTTCAAGGAAAAGATATATTGTGGCTGGTGGGATATCTTGTATTTAAAAAATCTATTAAAATCATGTTAAACACACTTTAAACTGAGGATTGACTTCGAAATTCTACAAAAATTTTGATTTTTAACATTACGTTGGCTTTTAAGTCAAAACTTAAAACAATGGTCATAATTTTAGGGTAGACCTTAAAAAAACTCGATTTTAATCTATAAAGAAGAGCAACAGAAAATTTCAAATCAATCGGTTGATAAGTTTTTGAGTAATCTTGACCGCCAATTTTTTTCGTGGTGCTTCAGGGATTTTATTATGACAATGAAATGACGTCACAATAAAATAAGAATTAAAGTTCTCAAAAACAAAAATTAACACCTTTTTTAAAATGTAATAGTTAATTAAAAATACATATATAAAAATTTTATATTCAATATCTTTCATAAAATCTTTAATTTTTCTTAAAAATTGTTCAATCTCAAAAACACCTAAATTTTTTCACAAAAATTAATATAAAAAAAAATTTTTTTATATTAAAAGTTTTAAAGATATTTACGAAAATTGTTTATAATAATTAATGTAATATTTTGGTTCATTGCAAACAAAGCAATGTTGAAGTAAGTTTTGAAAAACTATTTTGGAGAAATTTCAATTTTATTAAAGGTTATTATTAAGGAGCATTTAGTTATAAAGGATAATTTAGGAGCCTGAAATAACTTATTCTATCTTCATTCTCCGGTCATTTAAATAGTTAGTTTGAGACACAAGGGGGAAAGCAAATATTTTTTAAATAATTGATACTCTTCGGCCGATTAAAATTACTCCGGCCATTTAAATAATTTATTTTTTAAATTGAAATGAATTATTTAAATAATTAGTTTAAAGAAAAACTTTCTTCAGCCTACATAAATCTAAATTTGTCATTTAGTGTAAAATGCGTTAGTCATAAGTTTATGTTTATAAAATTAATTTTTATAAAAAATAAACAACTTACGCGCCAATATAATCTGCATATTGCGGAGTTTTAACAGCAAAACGTTGGACTTGTTAATTCACTATTTTGTTGAATTTTTTTTTTTTTGTATTAGTTCAAAATTGAAAAATTTTACTTTTCATATTATTAAGCAGATATTTATAAAAATTAATTTATTTATTTCGTTAATTTTTAATAACTGCTCGTTCATTCACTTTTTTTTTTTGAAATGTACACTGTTTTTTCTTAAATTTTTGTTATTATTTTTCACCAACTAACAACAATCCTTAAGCGCGTTTCGAGCACAATTAAAAGGCTATCTACGATTTGAATACAGTTTTTATGAGTTCGACCGGAGAGGAAACGCTTTAAAATATTATAGAATTATTTACTGCGAAATATAATTTTGTTATTGTTGTTGTTGTTGTATGTTGAGCGCATACGCTTTCTTAGCGGAGCTGAACTCGGAAAATATATTTACTAAAAATTGATAAGAGCAAAATTAATGCATGAGAAGAAGAAACAATATTTCGGATTATAAAACTCTTAATCCATAGTAAAGAGCAAGATTTTAAAAGAAATTTGTTTTTCAAAAAATAAAAGTAAATCTCGAAACGTATTGCGATGACAACTTTTATGGTCTAAGTTGTATAGATATGATGCTTGCTTAGAAAAAGAAAAAGTATTACGACTTATAAATGTGCTATAGTTATGTGCAAAAATTTTTGATAAAGAAAGTGATAATATTGTTTACTTTTTTTTTGTTTTTTTTTTTTGATAAAACTTGTTTAAATTAATATATGTTTTAATTCAGTGGTCGGCAAAATTAAAAATGAGACTGTAAGTGAAAGTGAGACAAAAAATTGCATATCATTGAAAACAAAGCTGCTTCGCCAATAGTTGTTAGTCCAGTGAGTGAAAGAGCATGAAAATACGTGAGAGTTTTGGCAAAGCATGTGCTTCATGTGTGCCGACCAATGTTTTATTTACATAAACCGATAAAGTCTGCATTCCGAAAGACAGTCAAAAGTCAGAGTTTTATTAAAGAATGAAAGGATTTAAGAATTTGCATCAAAACGTGAAAGAGACAAATGATAGAGAGAGAGAGAGAAAGAGAAAGAGAGAGAGAGAGAGAGATGATAGAGATAAATGGTCTTAAAGAATTCCAAAAATAATTTAATTTACATATTTTTAATTTTAATTATTTTGAAAAAAATTCAGAAATTTTCTTAAAAATTTTAAACAAACTTAAAAAATGAAATGCTTTTTCAAGACACTAAAGTGTCTAAAAATTCGTATTTATCATCGACTGCACTACTACTTGACTCCAAGAGAGAAAATTCTCTAAAAATTAGATATTTCGAAAAATTCGATCGACTTGACTACGGCTGCGACTCTAACTCTGAGACTGTCACTCTAACTCTGACTCTGACTCTGACTCTGACTCTGACTCTGACTCTGACTCTGACTCTGACTCTGACTCTGACTCTGACTCTGACTCTGACTCTGACTCTGACTCTGACTCTGACTCTGACTCTGACTCTGACTCTGACTCTGACTCTGACTCTGACTCTGACTCTGACTCTGACTCTGATTTTGACTCTGATTTTGACTCTGACTCTGACTCTGACTCTGACTCTGACTCTGACTCTGACTCTGACTCTGACTCTGACTATGACTTTATCTCTCACTCAGATATATCAGAGATATTGTGTTAATTTTTTTCTATATTACAAAGCAAGGATGAGCCTTAAAAAAAATATAATAGTCATAATTTTAGCGGTTCACCTTCACAGGTTTTTTACAGGTGAAAGTCGGGTTTTTTGTTTTGTTTTTGTCGGAAAAAATTCAAGAAAAATGCTAAAATTAACGCTAAAACTAGCGAGTTGGGAAAAAACGAAAAAGCATACACTTTCCAGATAGTTCCGGATGTCTTCTAATGCTTCCTCTATGCAACTAAGAAAAACCGACAGCAATATCTTACCACACCTGACAGTCATACCTGGTCTAATGAAAATGGATATTTCAACACTAGTACATGGCGTGTATAAAAAATAGCAATTTTTGGCTTTATGGAGAAATTTCGTTTGGATTGAATAAAAAGTGAAAAAAGATTAAAAAAACATGAAGCTCATAAGAAATATATAAATTTATTGAAAAACAAAACAAAATAAAATTTAATATCTATTGTCTTTAATGGGTTAAGCTGTATAAAATTTTGTTCTCCCTACTTCTCATCATTCATATTTTTCTCAATAAATGAATGCTAAAAAGGTTTCGTAACGAGTTTAAATATGTTTTACTGTGTTTGAACGATAACAAATAATTTACCAGAAAGATATGATTCACAACTGGACTGATTAAATGTTTCATTTAGTTCCAATATTTGATAAAGCCCAGGCACAGAGAGTAAAATTGACCTTGAAAAGGTTTTTTGAGCAAGCAACACTTATGGTGTCTGAAATTGTAGTTCTAGTCGGATATATGCGTTCAAGTATAAATAGTGCAGCTGATAAGAGGGCAAATACTGTGCCTTTGAGTTTTTTTTAAGACGAATAAAAGGTCTTTTAAATCTTAACCAACTCGATGGTTTTGGGTTGGTACCAATTTAAACCTTGATTATTTAAAAAAATTATTGTACGTAACATTTTTTTAATATATATAGAATATAAAAAATATTTTTGAAATTACTGGGGAGAGAAAACCAAGTGGTGTAACTGCCGGGAGGTCTGGAAGCCTAGATTCTCCTGGAGCCCGCTACTCATGGGGGCCCCAAAAGCCGAAGCCAAAGTGTTGTGGCTTGACAAATTTGTTTGAAGACAATTTTGTATATTCTTAAAAACTTAATTTGAGTAGAATATATTAGATATATTTATATAACTACTTTTAAAAATTTATTCATTTTATGCGATAAGAAAGATTTTATTCACCTGACTAAAAATATAAATACCAATATAAGCAATAAAAAATATCTCTCCTTGATGATCCAAATACAATTTTTTTTTTTAATCGTCCTTTTTTAGCTTTGAACTAAGGATTTCAGGTGTCAAATACAGTTAAGTCTGCCTTGGTTCGGTAAATGGGGAGAAAGATAAGTAGGAAAGAAAGTGAAATCAAGAGAAACAAGTGTAGAATGTTGTATGTGTGGTGGAGAGCTATATTAACATGCGAATTTGAATCTCAGGCAAGTATTATGCCTTTACCTCAGACAATTCGAGTTATGAAGCAATCTCATTCCATAATCATCTCTACCACCAACTACAACTACTATTCAAAGTCCTATAAATTGATGAATTTTTTAATTTCAGTTGATAAGAAATGAGAAAAGAATTAAAGAAAAGTAAAAGCGTAGGACCATGGCTAGACCGGGATTCGAACCCGGAACCACTGGGTTGGCAGTCAACCACGCTAACCACTCTACTACCGTGGTCCCTAAATATTGTTCTTTCTAATAATATAAAAACATAAATTGAGACTTATATTTGGACTAAAAGGGCTTTAAAAGGGTTAAAGCTTTGCCTAAATCGATTCGGGTGGTGATGCTGATCAAGAATATAGGGAATGGTCCAAATATAAGTCTCAATTTATATTTTTATATTATTAGAAAGAAAAAAAAAAACACAAAAAAAAAACAAATTGGCCATTTCAGCCCTTGAAAGACTTTGACCGAGCTTCTTATGATCAATTGTGTTGTGTGTGTTTAAATGTTTGCACACAATTGACCGAGAACTGGACCTACATGTTTTATGCCGACTCTGAACGGCTAAAGTTCATGTTCTCAAGAAGCTTTACATGGCATTGTTTACTCTCTGAGGTTTGCCATTGTCTGCAGAGAGGTGGTGACCGATCAGAAAAATTTTTTATTGAAACAAATTTTTCGCCGCGGCTGGGGATCGAACCCGGGCTCCGAGCATGGCAGGCCACACACTTAACCTGCATGCCACGGTCACCGCATTATTAGAAAGAACAAACATTTAATTTCTTTCATTTATGTGACTGCCTCAGTTGGCTTCACAGTAGCGCATTCTGCCAGGCCAATTTTTCAAGACCTTGTTGACGTTTTCTGGCTCTCTCGTGAGCGGTTTAGAAGATATTCAACCTGAGGTTTCCTGGTTTTTTTTTTTGACATTGTTCGCACAGCATCAATCTTCAACCAAAATTTTCTAAAATTCATTTATTAAGTTTTTAACCACTTTTTATGCCTCCATTTTTCTGAATTTTCCTTAATTTGAAGATCTGCCACATATATTTTTAAGATTTTATGAACATATTAGTATTATGTGACCAAAATTGCCAAAACTTACATATGGTGAGTTCTTTACTTTTAGAGGTATCTTTTGGCCCTGTTCGAAACTCAACAAAAGACACATTTAAAATTACTTTAGAGATTTCTCATAACATTTTACTATAGACCTGTCAGCACGACAACTATATCAAAGGCATGAAATATTACTCGGACGTAAACTGTTCAGACCCCGATATAAGTTAATTTTTTTTTTTTTTTCTTTTATATGTTGTGTCAGAATATTTCTAAGTCTTTGGAAAACATTTTGAAATCGTAACTTTGTATTGATAAAAACTATGGAATCAAATAAATTTACTTCAGGTTTTCTTTTTTTTACTCCGAAAAATCTTTTTGAAACATATGCATAGGTAGGGTTAAAACTTTCTTGTTTGGTATGTGTGTAAAGGAATAAATGTTCGCATATGCTGACCACTTTTTAGTTGATCTCTCGTCTATAAAAAGTCTCATGACCTATTTATTGGAACAACTCAACTGTATGTAAAGAAGAATGTTCTTGTTGCTCGAAAACACTATCGCGTCAACAATACTTTAGCAGACAGCTGTGCTAAAAGGTAAACATGGAGCAAAATATTATATACGTCACTTTATATTAAAAAAGTTTAGAAATAGAAAAGACAAAACGATGCTTTCCAAGGCTGTCATTTATGGTGACATGAAGAAATATGTGCTGATAACTAGCTACGATTTCAGCATCTGGATTTATGGCAGTCTAAATACTTATAAACATACGTATATTATCTCTGCTATTTTTCAACTGTATGGCACAAATTAAAAAAAAACACTTTTTTTTAATATTATTTTACGTATTTATATTAAAGACTCTCAAAGAATAAGAAGAAGTGAAATATAACTAAAAAAACATACAAAGTTGTAAAGAACAATAAATGATTTGAAGAAGAATTAAATGTTAATTTTGCATTAAATAGGTTAAATAGTCTTGACTAATCGTGGTTTGTCTAGTATTAAGAACAAGCAATTTGATTAATGGAACAGTAATTAAAAATAATTTTAATGGAACAGAGTTTTAAATAAAACCAGAGTTATGAGTAAAAATATGATAAGATCTCAAAAAAATTATGCGAATTCAGAACAATAAACAGGTATTCGAGCAAATATTGCGGGAAAAATTTTTGTCATTTTTGACTGGAAGATAGTTTTATGTTTAGTCTAAGCTGGAACTACACACTTTTTCAGTTAAAAAAAATTGAGCAACAAAAAAGCTTAAGAAACTTGATAAATAAAAGCCACTAGAAATAAATTTTTAATATTTTTAAGAATATTTATATATTCTATAAAAAATATATTGAATATTTTTTTGAACCGAGTTGCGCTTTACAGTCGAAAATTTTCTGTTAAATTTTCTCAAAACTAAAATTATACTCTAAAACACCACAGATCTTTAGAAATTTAAGACCACAACTAACTACAGCATTTTTTTAATCATTTTTAACACATTTTTCAAATTTAGTTTTTATTAAATTCTTGTAACACGTGCATAAATCTCACTTGCACATCAATAATATTTGCACTCTTCTTTTTCAATTTTTTTTTTGCTCTTATCAAATTTTGTTTGTCATTAAATCTATAATATTTTCCAATTTCGTAGCAGCTTTCTTTACAATTTTCACCAGTTTTACCGAAAAATGCTACCGCACTAAAATACTTTCTAAAAAAAACAACAAAACTCAATTTCCTTGACCGCCTTTTTATTTAGAATAAAACCACACACTAGAAGCACAACAGAAAATAACACAACAAAAAAAAAAGAAAAAATAAATAAAAACTGAATATTTTTGCCGAGAAATATTTGGAATAAAGTAAAAAAAAAAACATACGTTTTCGTAATATTTCTGTGCCCTTTAAAATTGTTCCCAGTCACTCTCTCTCTATTTCTCTCATCACTCTTTCTCTTGCCTTGTTAATCGTCTCGCAGCATAAGTAAAAACAACAATTTTTGTTGAATTTATGATAAAAATATTTAATATAGTTTTAAAAGTCATCTCTTGAGATTTCATATTATTAGCAAATAACCGTTTGAATATAGCGCTGACCCAGGTAGAACAGAACGATTACACAGGTAATTGAGTGTAGAAGCGATGATTATTTTTTTAAACTTCATTGATACAAATTTTATGACTTTGGTTCTTAAGACTATGTTAATTACGTAATATGTCATTTAACCCTGAGAGTCACTTATTTTTCTATTTATTATTTTGGTCATGAATTTGGTTACTTTTGCGTTTTTAGGTCTCTGATCACGAATCTGTAGTACTCCTATAAGTTAAGATGTTGCTTACTACAAAATGCTATACAAATTAAAAAATTACAATTTTGAAGTTTTAATACGGTAATTCTTAAATCCAAAATGACGGACTAAAATTTCAAGATCATTGACTGACTCATTGACTGGCGATTAGTGTTCAAGGGTTTTTCGGGTTGCGCTATTTACAAATTTTAATTCTAAATTTATCAGTTTTTGATTTCCGATGAAGATATTGTGTTCAAAAAAGCGGGTTATTATTTTCAAAAAATTATTTCATCACAGCCAATATTTAAGAACGACTCATATTAAGAAAATATAGAGAGATGCAGCAGCATTACAGAGCTACTTAAAATTTTGATTATTTTTAAGTACTTCCCTAATTATTCACCTATTCTGGACTCAATTGTATTTGTTTGGATGATCAATAAAATAAAAAAGGTATTCACAGAGAGATATTGGTTTCAAAGTAAAAGTCATTTTATATGGAAATGGAAACCGAAATTCGGCCATTTTTGTAATATAAGGCCGAAATTTCGGTTTCGTTTCTGAATTTCTGAATGTCTACAAGAAAATTTTTTTCAAAAAAATTTTATTTTTTTTCATTTTTTTGTTTAAAGCTTACAAAAACAACAACTCAAACAGATTATAATAACCCATATATACGATAAATATTCTTTGAATATTAAAGTTCAACTTTAAAATAACAAATAAAGAGATCATTTTGAATACCACTTTAAGGAACTTTTAAGTATTTCTATTTAAATAACTTAATATTCTAATCTAAAAACCACTTGTCTGCATTTTCAAAATGAAACAAAATACATTTATCGTTTCGTTCTGGGCCAAACTCACACGGTCAATCAAATGACAGTGAATTTCACGTTTTTGTTCTACTTAACACGATTAAAAATGTTGATGAAAGCGAACTCACATCTCCCATTGAAATAAATGAATTGAATATTCGGTTTAGGGCATATTGATGCCGAATAGCCGAAACTAATTAAAAGGCCCGAAACTGGCCGAAACCGAATACTCGGTCGGACACTACATATAATATGTTACAAATTAATATGGTGAAATATTAAAAACCACAAAATTTTTTATGTATGTTAAAGGTCTATAACATAGTAACGGAAAACCCATCCTTTTAGTATTTTTCAAAAAAAATTGCAACTTTTAACTCTTTCGACCCGGTTTTCGAATAACAAAGGATTGTCCATACGCGACGAAAGGATTTTTTTGAACTGGTAATTTATTAAAGAGAAACAATAAACGGAAAAGAAGTATTTTTTAAAATATCAGCGAACATCATTTTCGTTGTTAAATTTGACCACACTGAAAAACATAATTTTAAAATAAAATTAAAAATTCTAAATTTTAAAAAATTTATTCAAATATTTTTCCAGCGCCATGTCTTTTATATAAAGTACATAAAAAGAGTTATTTGACAGCAAATAACATTTATTATGTAAAATATGGACGCATAATTTTTTGAAAAAAATTTTAAAATTCTAAATTTTAAGAAAATTTATTTAAATACCTTTTCAACATTATATCATGTATCTTATATTATTATTGTATTAAAAATGAGTAAAATATGATTTTTGAAATTTATCTATCATTCATGATTTTTATCTGTGTCAAAAATTCATGTTCATAACTTCGCGAAGAATGACGATAACAAAATTAATGGACTTATTTTTTTTTATTTTCAGAAAGAAACCGACAATTTCAATTTCATACAACCGTAAATCGAAAAGGACGCACTTGAATTCGCCTTGCGTTAGACTTGAAATGTCTATACATAGGTTTTTTTTATCGAATATAATTTAATATGGACACGTTGATCTATAAACTTTATATTCGGCTAGTAGAGACAAACATATGTCTCATGGTATTGAGACGTCTAAATAAAGGTATGTATCTTTTTGAATGATATGTTATCTTACTACATGTACTTTTTTTGGGTCGAAATTTAGATGGTCAGTGAGTATCATACCTAACCGAAACGAAACAAGTCGCGAAATCGGTCTTAATAGATTCAAGCAGTGATTCTGATCAAGAATATTTAAGGTGGTCCATTTACAAGAGCATTTTAAAAAATTAATAAAACTTTGTTTTTTTTTCATATGAGTAACACATGAAAATAGTTCAGTTTTGGCACTACTGGAGTAACACAATTATAATGTTTGTTATATCTATAGTATATAGTTTCATAGCTGACGGTTTTATAAACACTTCCCACATTCAGAAGGTCAGAAAGGCCCACTGAGGTTAATAATTTGAGCTATTAAAAGTTGAAGAATTGTCGAGTTGTTCTGCTCAAAAACTAGTTTTTTGACGATTTTTGAAGACATTTTTGAAAAAAAGTTGAAATTTGCGCAAAATTAACATAACATTGTTTGTTTTTTTTAATAAAATTTATTAAATTGGGCATTCGGCGTATTCATATTTTTGTTTATATTGTATTTGTATTTATTTGTTGGCGTTTGACATATTTTGACATAAATTGGGCTTAAGTGAGCATATTCATTTTTTAATAAACAATAAAAAAATTGCTGATTTTGGACGTATATTAATTTTTTGATAAATGATCCAAAAATCACATATATTATGCTCGAATGGACTTGTTAATTTTTTTATAAACAATCACGTTATGGCTTGATATCAAGAATATTATGGCTTAGGTCAGAATCACTACCAAAATAAATTGGTTTGGGATTGTTTTCAGCTCAAATTTCTCTCCGTGTAGAGGTCCAAAGGAGGCATCCGTACGCACTGACCGATTTCAATCATTTTTGAAATTTTTCTTAACTAAATTAAACTCACCTAAAAAAAATTAAAATTAAACTCACCTACAAAATTTAATTATCCATTTCTGCTCCAATTTAGTATGGAATGAGCACACTCTGCGGTTTGATTATTAAATTTTAGTTTTTGTTTATTTTTTTCATTTTTTAAAAATTATATTTGGACCACACTTTACATTCTACGATAGCCTACTGTTCAGTTTAAAAGAAAAAAAAATCAAATGCAATATTGAAAACATTTTAAAATACCAGTATTTCAATCCAAACGTCACTATTATGTTTATATATACAGAAAAAATACTGTTATATAAAACAAATCATGGGTTAAAATAACAGATTTCACTGTTAAATACCATCCAACAAAGGAAACTTTCAAATCAACAGTCGGTTGACTGTTGGTCTATAGAACACGAAACCCGTATAAAAACTTATCTATTGAAATTTTATCACTTTTTTGAAAATTCACGTATGGCCGAGTGTGCTGACGTGTGCGTCTCGTACTCGAGTGTTCACGGTACAAATACCGGCAAGGCCAACAAAATTTTTTTTTTTATATAAAATATTTTTTTATAAATAAAAAATTAAATTTGCTTTTTTTTTTTGCATGATTGTAAGCACCTTATTTTGAAGGTTATTTTTGACCAAACTTTTAATGAAACAGAATTATTATTATTTCAATTATTAAATTACAATTTTTTGATACTTACACAGCTAGGATTCGAATCCACGTTCCCCGCATGACAGTCTAGGGCACATCCACTGAGCTATTGGCAACGATAATATAAATATAGCAAAACACATTTAAAAACTATTGCTTAGAAAAAATTGACAATTCAACATAAGCACAAAAATATTTCAACAGATAATTTTAACAGCACAAAAATACTTTAAAACGTTCATTCAACAAAGAAAATTGTTTACTTAAACGCAAACCATTCAATGGAACAGTGTTTTTAAATAACAGTGGCCGACTGTTAATATTACAGTTGATATTTTTCTGAGTGTAACAGTTCTATATTACAGTTAATATTTTTCGAGTGTAACAGTACTAAAATGTACAGAAGACACAGAGCTGAAATGCAATTAGTTGTAGAGCAATTGAAAAATCGCAATGAAAATAATAACCTCAGTTTGTCCTAACTCGACTTTAGCGGTTATTCCTTGTCGACACAGAATTGTCATAATTTGTACTGGGTATCAATAAGTTGCTTCAAACATTTGCTAGTTTAAACGATTACAACGATTACCTCTGAAATTGGTAGATAACGCTGGCAAAATGTAAACACGAAAATGAAAGTCTTATTATTTAATCTAAGAAACTATTGGACTGGTCTTATCTTTATTTTGAATTCTCAGAGTGCATTAGCCTCTGATGCACCAGGTTAGTGATAGAATTCGACACAAATGTGATGTATAATTTATTTTTTTTTTTGCTTGACGAGCAGTGTTTTTTTTTTTGATAAGAAAAATTATCTATTAAATAAAAATTTTGAGTATTCAAGGTCTACTGGGCACTGGTTATTCAATGCAATAAAATACAGCAAAACATTTTCGTTTTAAAATTTAATAGACTTTTTGAAGAGATGCTGATTCAATTTATATTTCTTACATATTTTTAAATCATCTTATAAATTTAACGCATTGAATTCTAGTTCTTTTATTTCAGAACCTGTCTGCTTGCAAAAGTGAAAGGTTCTTTTCTGTCGAACTGCACCTTGAGGTCACAATTTTTTAACCGTTGTTATCTGTCAATTATTTACAAAATTAATCTCTTAAATGCAAGACGAAAACAACAGTTTTTTTTTTAGTACGTTTATTTTTTGTTTTTTGCCATTAAATGACCTCAAACTGAATTCAAGCAAGTTTTTTCAATTAGTAGCAACCAAGCAGAATGCTTTTTAACAATCTGTGTTTACAAAACAATGGATCGCTCAATTAGGGCCAACTAAATGCCTGCAGTGTCCCTTTAAATCTGTTATTGCTGAGAAGGTATTCAATTACATACAGCTTGGTGTCAGGCTAAATGGCTTTTTTAGATGCATGAAAAAACCGGGCATTAACTGGTGAAACCCTTCAATTAAGCTTTTAATTCCATTTTACTTGCCGAGTAGAATAAAGGAAGAATTGTGAAAGGCATCAACGCATATCCGTCAAGATCATCAATTCCGGTTACATTTCCATACGGAAGTGCTACACTTGTTCCATATCTTAACTAAAGCAGCTACATTTGTTTATCTTAATGAAAGATGACATTCGTTGTGGTTACTACTCTACTATTAAAAGCCAGGCTCAAGTTGTCATCGCCTTTAGCTATTGATGCATACATTATCAACAGTTTACTTAATCGTTACTTACAATTCACATTAGCGTACTGTACGATCAAAGCTCATTGAAATCAATAGACAAACGTCTATATTTAATTTAACCGTACGTAATGGTTGTAAACCATGTTATTAAATTGTAAAATAATTTGTCTCAATTAATGTGGTTTTTAAGGGATTTCTACATATCAATTGCATTTTCTAGTAGATAAACAATAAAAATGCATTGTTTTAAGCAGGCGTTGATTTAATATTGCTTATAATTGTGTGGGTAGCCGATGAAATTATTATTGTTTAATTCTAGGGTTACCGGTTATAAACAAATTGATCGTTGTTGTGTCATATTTTAATTGAAAACCAACCGTGTGCATTGCATTAAAGTGAATATAAAGTTAATAACATGAAGACGTTGTATGTTGATAGAGTTTCTATGGTTTAGACAAGGTTGCAATTGATTTTACGTAAAAATGTTTTCAAATTGTTAAAAATTGTACAGCGTGTGAATTACATATGACTCGTAGATTATTTGATTCTATATTTGCAGATTTTTTTGTTTGTCTGTGCCAAGTTTATTCCTGAACCATTTGGCGAATTCGAATGATTTTTTTCAAATAGTACACTGTGCCAATAAAGGTTATAAACTAGGTGGGGTGCAATAGCGCCTTGTGAAATTACACCTTAAAGGCCTTATTTCACAATTGAAAGTGTAATAAAGCCTTTTTTGAAATAAAGGCCTTATTTCTCAACTCAAAGTGATATAAGGCCTTTATTAAAATTTACCCATTTGTGCAATAAAGCCTTTTTGACCGCTATTAACATTACCGCTATTAAAACCAAACGATATACTTATTAGATATCAAAATCTGAAAAATCAGGCTATGAGTAATAATTTTAATAGTATTTTTGAACCATTCATAGCATATTTCGAGAGGCAGTGGATTAAAAAGGTACATTAATTAATAGTTTTTCACTATAGAGAAAACTATAGTGAAAATTTACTAATTTTCCCTTTTACAAAATGTTGACATGAAGGACTAAACATCTTGTAAAAGGGAAAATTATTAAATCACGGCATCATGTAAATGTCTTTTTTTTTTTTTGTGAAATTACACCTTAAAGGCCTTATTTCACAATTGAAAGTGCAATAAAGCCTTTTTTGAAATAAAGGCCTTATTTCTCAACTCAAAGTGAAATAAGGCCTTTAAGGTGTAATTTCACAAGGCGCTATTGCACCCCACCTATAAACTACACTGAAGCAACAAAGTAAATGCATTCATGAATTTTTGGTTAAGTAAACTTTTATATGAATCACATGAACTATTCATAATATCAGTGCACAAAATACGCAAAATAAAAAACACGAGATAGTACATAAAATACAAAAGCAACATGAATCATACAAAATTACATAATTTTTGTGAAAAAATTCATGTAAAATGTAGAAATACGAAGAGAACAAGAACAGTTCATGAGATAGATCAAAAAAATGCATGAATCTCATGTACATATACAAGGGAAACGTGAACTACTTTATGAGTTTAGAGCAGAGGTGCACACAAGAGCTTTGGGGAGCCACTCGGCTTTCACAGACAAGTCGTGTGTTCGGAGCTACCGAACTTTTGCGACGCTAGCATTGAATCAGTTTGCGTTTGATCTTCACGCAGTAAGCATCTTATGTGCAAATTGATATGTGGAATTTTTGTTTTATACACACATACTAAGACAAAAATGGCGGGCTTGTGTTGGAAGATCTGCCAATGCTGTGCATCACTGGTTTAGAGACCTAAATTCATATAATCTATGTACAAATAGAGGAGCAGCAAGAATAGTTCATAAGAAAAGAGTCATAAATGTATGAAACTCATGTACTTATAAGAGTATAATGGAAGCGTGAACTACTTAATGCAGTTAGTGACCAAAATGCGTATAACATCTTATAAACATTAGGACGAGTCCGTCTTCACAAAAAAAAAAGTAATAAACTGTGTTCAAATATTCAAAATATTCGCGAATATTTTGTTTTTTTTAGCTTTGAACTAAGGATTTCAGGTGTCAAACCTGTTCAGTGGGAAGAAAGATAAATAGATAAATGGGTTAAATAGGTATATAGATAGATAAATGGGAAGCTTTATTTCACGCTATGGAGCGCCACACAGTTCTTCGTTCCATAGACAAAAACCAAAAATTTGCTGATTCCAAATAAAAACATTTTGGTATAATTTTGAAATGTAGACGTTTTACATTTTAAAATTATACCATAATGTTTTTGGTAAAGTAGATTAAAAATATTATTTATTTTTTTTTTACTTTTTTATTCCAGCAATGTGCCTTTTTGATCTTCATAGTTAAAATTTAATGAAATTTTTAGAAGTATGTTTTGATTTTGATTATAAAGGCTATTTTATGTATCTACATAAAAGTTAAAAAGAGGGGAAAAAATGCCATCATAATGTTTTGCCAGAAAATTATATTTATTTGAAACTCTGAAAATTAAAAAAAAATTAGGAATCTGATATATGGAAAAGTCAAGTTAAAATCCATGAAATATAGGTTTTCAAGTATGTTTTTCGGTTTGTGTTATGTGAAATGTAAAAAAATGTTTCATACATATAATCAAATGTGCCCCAATTTACCTCAATTTTCCAGAGAATGCTATTCATTAATTGCGATACTAAAAATTCTCTAAAAATGATAAAAAGCTTAAATGAAATAGAAAAATATATCGTTTTTAGAAAAAATACTTTTCATTTTAGAGAAAATATTTGTTTTTATTGAAGAAAATACTTCTCATAGTGAAGTTTTTATCAAAATATAAGAAAAGTTTTTCATTTTCAATAAAATTTCTCTATAAATGAGAAATTTTTTGTGCGAGAAAAATACTTATCATTATTAGAGACATTGAAATATTTCCATTTCCTAGAAGTAAAGAAATATTTCTTCGAAAATGTGAAAATTTATTCTAATTGAAGAAAATTTTATTTGAAAAAGAGAAAATTTCTATTATCAAAAATAGAGAAATTTTTTACCGGAGCAAGGTATGTGTTTTTTTCTCAGTGTACGCAAAACACTAACGGGAACAACAAACCTGGGTAGATATCACCCCAGTAGAATCTTGAACTAAATTATGGTATAAGTCGTCAGTCGCTAATGTCGCTGACTAACTCAGAAACTTAGTTCAAAGTTTATCTGGGGTAGATATCTACCCCGGTTTAAAGTTCTAGGGTTGGGTAAAATTTGACCTAGGCAGATATCCCTAGGATCTAACAGGTTTTTACCATTTTATGTACGACCCATACAAAATCATTTAAAAACATTAATATAGGTCCAAGAGCGGTTTTCCACGAATAGAGCAATATCAACCATTTTCAGAACATATCTGCTACTTTATTTTTCTAGTATGTATTCTAGTTGAGTTTCGTTAAAATCGGTTATCTGCTTGTATCTGCCATACAAAATAAAGTACAAAATTATATCGGCAAGTCCAAGGGAGGTACCCCAAGGGACTAACCGATTGGTTGTTACAATATCTAGATTCACTGAAAATGGAATAAAGTTTCAATAAATAACTTTGGAATATGTTATTCTGCGATTATTTCAGAAAATTTTATACAACTGCAAAAATGTTTTTAATATGACAAATTTTAGTATTTCAAAATATAACTTTCTTATTTTGTAAAATTGACCAGGTACCGTGATGATTTAAAAAACATTTTTTTTTTTTTAAATTTAAAATATTTTTGCCCTCTTTTGGAAGATCTTTAAACCCATTAGTAACATCCGACTACTTCTCAGCCAATACACATTCGAGTAATCGAGAGTCTAAAATTTATATTTTTTTATACTATCTAGCCATGAATTAATCGTTAGTTTTAACACTACACAAGTTGAGTTTCGGTAACTGCGTTCTCAATTTCTCTGCTCTATACTTTCGTTCAAAAGCAAACAAAGATGAGAGCCCAACTTATGGCCCACTGTTTCCGCTAAAATATTTTTTAATGTAGCCACAAGTAATGTGCGTCTATTGAAATAAAACATTTTGGTCGGTAAAACGTATTTGTCTGTTGTCTCGTCATATTAAAAAAATAAATTAAAATTTTTTTATATAAAAAAAAATTCTAAAATTCAACGAAAAATAAGAATTTCATCAATATTAACTTCTAAACTACTTAAATATTAAAACAACAACAAAATAAAGCAACATTACTCTTTCACATTCAAAATACAAAATATAATCATCGTATATTTTAAAAACTACTTTAAAACTTGGACTGCTGCAGCTCATCTAATTTCGCGCCAAGTTTCAACATCAGCGTTTTCTTTGTTTTAATGCTCGCCAAAGTGTTGTGTTGCCAGAAATTTAACTTCGTTATTTTAGAACATATTTTTTATAAATTCATTAAAATTGCATTTAATGAAAAGTAAATTTAATTAAAACTTAGAAACCATTTTTATGTTAACAACAACAAGTGATTATTTGTAATAAATAATAAATTTTTTAAATTCGACTCATATGCTTCATACACTAAACATTAAATTTTATAAACATATATTTAATTAATTAAAATTAATTTAATAAAAAAAACTTAAGTTTTGCGTTTAAAAATAATCGTCTTGAAAAAAAAAATTTTTGAAAGCGTGCTATATTTTTTGCATAAATAAATTATTCGCGCCTTTTTCAACGTTCTGGCATACAAACAACAACAATAACAAAATCTGTTGCCGCTTCTTACTGTGTGAGTATTTTGCATTTTTGCCGTTATTAAAGGGAAAATCCATGCGAGAGCACATATTAAACGCATGTTTGTTTTACTGTTTGTACAGTACTCGCACGAGAAACGCGCCAATTTTTAGTTGTGTTTTAATCTTACTACCATTTGCCATAAAATCTCGTGCCATAAATGTTTCTTTGCATTTATTAACATTTCAAAGTAATTAACTGTTCATTAATTATTAATAATTAATTGATTATTTATTTAATAAGATTGTCTTTAATTAATTGTTGATATTATGAATTCAAAAGTACCACAGAATATTCTTATTAGCTGTTAATATAATGCTGTTGATTTACTTATTTATTTTTGATGAATTTATTGATTGAATACACGGGTGATTATTATAAAAAGCGTTATAATAAATTATTTAGTTTAATAAATAGTATCAAAAAGTCAAGGTTATTTTTAAGCTTTGCAAAAAAAGTTAAACTAAACGAGTTTAATTTTTTTAGCTCTTAATAGTCTTTGCTTATTTATTTTGTTTTGAGTTTTGTATATTAAAAAAAAAAATTGTGCAGTATTCAAGACATGAAATTTTTTTTAAATTGAGATATGCATAAAATTCTTAATTTTTTTACAAAGATTAAAAAATAATATCAGACATTAAAATTTTATTTTATTTAAAATTGCTTCAAAAGAAATAATAGAAAGAACAAACATTTAAATAGTTTGAATAAAGAAAATATTAATAGCTGTTAATAGAATAGTTAATAGATTATAATAATAGTTAATAGATTGAGCAATAGCTAACACAAGCCGAAAAATTTGGAAATTTTGCGAGAAATCAGAATCTATAATGTTGACCCGCTAAATTTGAATCCGTGTTCAAATTTTTTTGGTGGCTCCAATTTTTGATATACGAAGGCGGCCCAATAAGCCCAAAGTTTCTCGGTTTTTGAGATACTATAGTATCGCCTGGGATTGATTTTCGACCAATTATTTGATTACCTATTTATAATTATATGCAAGATGGTTGAAATAAGTTCGAGGCTGTAACTTTTAATTGATTGGAGATATACAGCTATTTCCTACAAAAAAATTATTTCTTTATTTCATTAATTTTTTAAAAAATTTGTCATAATAATAATCATAGCACTTGATTTTTGGTAGCACGGACAGTTTATTAATTTAGTGTCAAGATAAAATAAATTCACTAGAAATCCGGAATAGACTTCGGAGAACATCAAAAATGCAAATTTGAGTTTTTTTTTTTTTTTTTTTACAAAAAAAATCATTTTTACCCCATATTTTGAAAAAAATCTAATTTTGTGATCTCTTTTTAAAAGGAATTATTTAAATATGAGCAAATGAGAAACGATAAAATTTTTAATAATTTTTTTAAGTTAACTGATAAGACTTAAATACAAAAAAGAAATAAATGACATCTTTTCAAAGATGGCGGAGATATTGGCTTCTCAATTTCAGAACATTCGACTTGAGACAGTTTTTTTCTCTCTCTTGGCATTTGATTGAAATACACTAACGACAATATTAAGAAAATTCATTTAAAATTATTTTTTGTACGAACTTCACAGTGATTGTTATCACATTTGAAAGGAAATTTTAAATACTTTCAGAAATAATTAGAAGAATTGAAAAACCGACATAGAAAGTCAAATTTTTTAATTCAAAACATATTTTTTTCAAATTTCACAATTGATGAATGCATAAAACTACATTTTTTTAAGAAATTGTCACTTTTGAAAAAAACTCAAATCCGACCAACTTATGAACTCTCTCCCAACCAAATTTCATATTGATCAAAGAGCGATTTTTTTCTCAAAACTTTAATTTCTCTCTTAGAAGGTTGGGAACCCCTCCATCAGATATATCATTAATATATATATATTCTGCACATTTGGGCAACAGAACCTTTCGAATGATATAAGTTTAATTTATTTTAAGTTTTAATAAATACCAAAAAAGCTTATATATTAATACCAATACATAAAATTTGAGGTTATGATCGCAAGTGGATTTTTTATATTTTCACATAATTATAATTTCCCAAAGAAGTACTCTTCTTTATGTTTTTTATATTTTTAAGTAATCGTTTGTTAAAATTACAACTGATTATATAGTAATCAAACTACTTCTACTAATGAAAATAGTTCTTGACTTAACCGTTAAGTCCCTGATCCAAATACTCTCCAGACTATGGTCACTTCACTTAAACCTTTTTCAAATTTATTCCTTATTTGAAGACTACAATTAATTTAAGTTTAAGATACTTTTTCAGATATGTACCATATATCTGTAAAGCCAACCACCAGTTTTTTTCGCCGTTATTCCATAGTAAACTGAAAGTATTATTTTCAGCCCTAACTCAGATAAATATTTCCTACTCATTTTTCAGTTCGGTCTTACGTCTTTTTGCATACCCTACACACAAGCACAAGCTAAAGCTGCTATTAACTTTGATACACTGACAACTTTAAAGCTACAAAATGGCAGAACGTTTCTATAGGTTTGTCAAGTTTTGTAAAGAAAACAAAAAAAAAAAAAATTTCCCTCAACATTTTCTTTTATTTTTTTTATTGCCGTATAGCATACATCCTGATGAAACAGTCTTCATGAGCTACAATGTCGCTCAACAACAACAACAACAACAGCAGCAGCAGCATCTTCAGCAACAACAACAGCAGCAACTCAACCATAGTCAACATTTTGGAGGAGTTATGGGTCAGGCTGCCGCTGCTGGCAGTGTTATTGGCAATCATTTGGCCACTGGTCGAGAACTGGATTATTTTTCTAGTTCAGGATACTTTGCAACGGCTGGGTCTACTACCGCCGCCATTGATATAAACAATAATCGTTCAGCTTCTTTGCGCTACTTTGGCAATAATATCAGCTACAACAAAATGCCGCTCGGCACAAATATGTTGACGAAATATAACGGTACGGCTGGCGTTAATATTAATGGCGACGGCAGTTATCTGCAGCCCACTGTCATGATGAACGCTGCTGGTGCTGGTCACCATCATGCACCTGGACTGCCGCTGCCACAGCATGCAGCAGCTGCTGCTGCTTCCGGTTGCCATTATGCACAAAGCAATGGCAACACTTCCTGCTACACACGCAACCGTTATACGCCATATAATCACAATAGAGCCTGTGCCGCCGCTGCTGCTGCTGCGGCAGCTGTTGGCAACTCAGGCAATACGCCAGCAGTACAGGCTGCAATCACAACAGCGTCAGCCATGAACTTTAACTATCAGCAGCAACAGTTTGCGCCAATCTATCAGACTGGCCCGTCCGCTGCTGCTGCCGCAGCTGCAGCGGTTGTAACTACACAGCAGAATGCAGCAGCTGCAGCGGCGGCCTATGAGCGAGCCGTAGCTACAGCTGTGCAAAATACATCGGCAGAGCTAACTTATGCTCATGCGGTTGCTTCTACTCTAGGTGCCACCGCTTCGGTTACCACCGGCAGTCTATCGTCTGCAGGCAGCGACATGTCTAAAGTCGCTAATATATCCGGCTGTGATTCGGGCTCCGAAATAAGCGCAACAAGCGGTGGAGGTGGCATACTAACCTCTAGTCCCTATAGCAGTGGCTCACAGCCATATGCAACGGTGACTGATCCCAGCCAGACGATCACCTTGCAAATCACTAACCTGGACTACTCTATGGACGAGGTTAGTCTGCGCAATTTCTTGATGAATCAGTTGAAGCCAATTACGCCGGTAGTCTCATTGGTCTTTGAGGGCAGCTCATATGCCAAAGTAACTGTACCAGATCTATATGTAAGTAATGCGGAAGAGAAAATAATCAGCACTTAATAAACAATTATTTATTTGCAGTTTGCCAAGCAGGTTGTTTCCTATTTGCACCGCAAGAAGATTGGACACAAACGCATGTTGGTCTCCTATACACGTGACTCGTCGCTGACAGAGATTAACACGCTACGTTGTCAAGTAGCTGGACTACTCAAAGTAAGTATTAAGCTCTTAAATTCTCAGGAGGCCTCTGATGATTCGGATTTAAAATCTGAATAACGCCAAAAAAGGTCTCATAATAAAGGTAATGATTGAGAATTAAGTACCAATATTCGTAAGTAAGGCACTAGTATTTTTACTAGTTTTAATACCGAGAAAATATTTGTATCTGTACTTAACTACTCAGGCAGTATCAGGCTCAATTTTCTTTTTTAAAGCTACGACTAGTTATGAAAAAGTGCGAAGTTATAAAAAAGAACGAATTACATATTGATAATGCCGAAAGCAAACGAGCTTTAGAGAGGAAGACCTGAACAAAAAATTTAAATATTTAACGGAAAATAGTATCGTAACTGCCTGAGTCTTAACTATAAGGTTCCCGAAACATACTCAACAAGTACCTCGAAAGTCACCTGAAATAATACACAATAAACTGATGAGCGCGCGAAAAGGTCTTCGTTTGTACACTGTGCTTGCTCACTTCCTTCGGTTTCAGAGGTCGGATATTCACCAGGGCACCGGACATATATCGGCTACTTTAAAAAATATTAAATATGACAAAAAATATGAAATTATTCTTCGAGAATTAGAGATGATTAGATATCAAAAGAGGTGCCCCATATTTAAAAAGGTGAGCTATTTTCACTTTCAGGAGTGGTAAAAACTTCCACAGCACGAATGGATACAAAGTTTTGAAATATTGAAAAATTACTTTCAAAAAGGATGCAAAATGGTGTTGCGAAAAAGTGCGAATTTTAAATTCAATTTCGGTCAAAATAATTTTTCTGGTCGCACATTCAAGTATTGATAATCGATAATTTGCGTACTAAGTTCAATTATAGTTTAATCAGTCCTTTCCTCCATGAACCTGAGGTTGAACTCCTTCAGATTATTTTTTTGTAGGTTGCAGTTAGAATCTAGAGAGTGATATTTATCACTAGAGTGTGATAAGTATCTAGAGTGATATTAAACAAGTTTGTTTAGAGCGACCTATTTTGCAGTTGACCTGTGGGTTTTATCCAAGCGTTTGAAGGGTAAAGTCTGAGAAAAGACTGAGCTTAATATTCAGTTATAAAGGCTCGACTCTACAGTCGAGTTGCTTGCTACATTTACTTACGACATTAAACCTTCCATCTTTTAGTTTTTTGAAGCAGTCCAATTACAATTCCTATAAGCAGTCTTAGGTCGATTTTTCAAAATTGATTAGAGTATCATATGTCCTATATGATAACTCATGAAAATTATCGATGGTTATACGTTGACTCCTCGTAACTGACTCTTTTTCGCAAATGAATGAGGACAAATAATTAAAAATATATATTCCCTTCTTCTAAAGTGCTTTGCTTCTCCTGCAAAATTAATGAAATTTCAGTTAGGAAGTGTCAACGTAGGAACATCTTTATATTTACAATTCTTTCCTAACCGGTTTCTTTCCTAACCGGTAATTTCATTTTGACAGGCTAATTGGTTTAAGGTAGTTTTTGAAAACGGCTTTGCAAATAACATAGATTGCTTCGGATACTGTCAATAGTAAATAAATTTATTGATTAGCTAAGAAGTTATCTTTCCTACCCATAGTGTCTAAACTACACAAGTCCGTGTAGGATTTCCAGTATTCTTCTTATAAGTTAAGAAAACAACTAATTCAATTTGCCTTTCCACCACCACCATTTGAACACCTTCAGAATGAAAAAGCTTGCTTTATATAATATCTCCACAGGATGTTCCATATTATACTCTACCCATGTATAAGTTTCGTGAGCTCTTTCAATCGCGTTTCAAGACATCCATCAGTGTCTTGGATCTATACAGAATGCAGGACATTTGCAGCATAACATCCGATAACAATGAGGAGAAATTTATTACTCTACAACCGGAGCTTGTTAGCTCACTCGAGAGCTCACCACTCATGGAGGGTCTACATCATAGCGTGCCATACTGCACCATACATTTTAAGCGTGAGCAGCACAAGGGTTGGGCAGAGCAAGACATTGAGCCTTTACCTAACGTCTCCATGACCATCACCGAGATACAGAAAATTATCTATCCGTTGCTGAAAACTCATACCGGTGACATACCGGTTGCATCTCTTGTACACTGCATTGAGGGTGAGCTAAGCATTAAAATAACAGCCGATGAGAACGGCGTCAATTTGGAGCATTTAGTGTGTTGCGTACAAGGCATACAAATTCAAATGAACAATTTCGGCATTAAGATATTGGGTTGGTTGGAGTTGGACAAAGAAAACGGTGGAAGTAGTGCTGCAACGCAGGGCTCGCAGGATCGCGGTATTTATACGAAAAACTCCTCGATTTCAGATCCACTCTACCAGATTTCGCGCGAAGTCGTTGAATTAGTCAAAATGTCCCCCAAGTCTACCATGAAATTTAACCGTTTTATACCGGCTTACCACAATCATTTCGGCAAGCAGTGTCGCGTAGCCGACTATGGCTATACTAAGCTCATTGAGCTCTTCGAGGCACTCTCCACAGTAGTGCAAATCATGGGCGATGGTGAGAACCGTCAAATAACACTGACTCATCGCACGCAGATACGTCGTTTTACCTCAGATTTATTACGTATACTACGGGCTCACGGCAACAAGTCTGTCTTACTCTCTGAACTACCAATCATCTTTGCTCAGACACAAAATCGTAACTTCGATGTCACCGACTATGGAGTCTGTGATATTGTCGATATATTAGATGGTCTGGTTAATTCGAACATAGTTGTTGTGTCCACAGTGGCCAATGGCAAAGACATACTCATCTCCATACCAAAACGTAAGCAGACGAATAGTGAACTCGAAAAGACTTGTGTATTTGCGGGTGAAATGGTCGAACTTTTCCGAAATGCGCCACAATATACGATATTGTTTCAAAAATTTGTACGCTCCTATCACTATCACTTTGCCTATCAGTGTCGCTTAAGTGATTATGGTTTTCTTAAGTTAGCCGATCTTATGGATGCCATACATGGCATTGTGCAGATGGAGTTTGCCAACGATGAGGATAAAAAGGTGTTTCTAACGCCTAAAGTAGCGCGACGAGTTTTTGCCGAACAGTGCGAAGAACTGATACGCAGTAGTACGGGCTCCTCAAAGACTCAAATGAAGCTGGATGATGTTCTCAAGCTGCACAAGAAAAAATTCGGCTATCAGATACAAGCACAAACACTGGGTGTGCAAGAAATTTTGGAGGCAATAGAATTGTTGCCCTATGTTGAGGTAAGTTTGATGGTTTGTAGAACTAATTTCGTTTTTCTCAGCACTTCTCTTCTTAACTTTCAGATGTTTGAGAGCGAGAATAGCACTTGGATAATTTGTCACAATGATGATGCCATCTTTCGCACACAATGCTATCGTGCATGCAAGTTCTTGCTCAACCACGAAGCAGACACTAAAGTCACGACTACCAGTGGCTCAAGTGAGGTAGCTTCAAGTAACATTGATAGTCCAGATAGTGCGGAAGACGCAAAACCACGGCTTATTTTGAAGGAATTCATAGAACAATTCAATATGAAGCACAATGAAAACATAACCGAAAACACCGTCAAGGCTATGAAACATGCTATTGAGGTAAGTAAATGTATTGAACGAGTATCTGTGTGGATTGTGTTTTTAGGATTTTCTAAATATATTTGATTATATTTTTTAATTCATTTACAACTTACCAGATCATAACGGAGAATGAAAACAAGTTGTTGCGCATCACAAAATTCATGAAATTTCTCATGAATATTGTGCGTCTGTTAGAGCAGCGTCCTTCAATGCTTTTGAATGAGATAAAAACTGCGCTTGATTGCGGCATTTCAACGTGTTTTGAATTCGGTAGGTTTCTTACATCTAAACGGGAATAAATAATTTACCCAATTCGCTGTCTTTTAAGGCTTTCCCAATATTTTCACCGTATTGGCAGCATATCCGGACATTTTTGCGGTTAACTTGGGTGTTTCGCAAGAGCGCAGTGAAGTGTCGCTTTTGCCCACAACTGAGTGTAAGTTTTGTAAATTTCTTTCTTGATCTCATTTTGTTTCAATTTTACAATATTTTTGCATGTTTTTCTAGTGCGTCTTACAGCCTTCATTAATCATCAGCATCTATTTGGTTCTCTTAAACTGCCTTCTTCCAAACAAAAGCCAGTACGTGTGTCACGTAATCCGCTCAGTGACTATAACAGCCGTGTCTCCAATCAACAAGGACCGCCAGCCAAGACGCGTGCTATTTCTAGCGAGCCAGCAGCACTAGGCAACAACAGCAGCAGCTATAAAAATATATACAACAATAATTATTATCAACCCACAACAAAACCACTACATGTTACCCAACAACAAATGCAAACATGTGCTATCAAAATGCCGAATACCTTCAATAGCAGCAATACATCCAGCAACAATTCGTCCATCTACTCAACTGCCTCACATCACTCTTCGAGCATGTTAAACTCTTCTGCTTCTAATATGAGTGGCAACAAAGAGAACTCATTCAATACTTCGCTGTTTAACACCTCGTTTAATTCATCATCAAACAACTCATACGGCGAGTTAAATACAAGTCTGAACAATATTGCACAAACTCAACCGACAGGCTACTCGGTTAAACTATGGGATCGACGCCACAGCAACTTTTATCAGGGTCAACCATTGACAGCTACTGTGCTACCACCCTTGGTATTGCCACCACCAAACGCAGTTGCAGCTCCACAGTTAGGGCTGGTGCCACCTCCTATGCCACCAACAACCGAGCAGACAACGCTATATGAGCTGGTTAGCAACATACAAATGTGTCCCATGTACGAACCACCAAAACCCGATACACCGCCAGCAGATGTAAGTAGCTTAGTAGCTTGAACAACAGTTCATATTCATTATTTGTTCTCACTGCCTTCAATCCTTAGAACATGCCCTTCTGGATCGATCCTATTTGGGCCAACAATAACGCCGCCAAAGCCAACAACAACGATACAGTAAGCATATTTTTTTTTTCTCTCTCTGTTTTTTGCTCTCTTTTAACAATTATATTTCTTAGCTCAACATTAAACTGCCCGAATTCAAGAGCTTCAACGTTTTGCCCATGTTGCTCTCGCCCTATACAATGTCCAAGACTGAGAACATGAAGAAGCAAGTGTTTAACTTTGAAAACCATGATAGAAAAATTGCCTAAAAACAGAAAGACGATTATTTTAATTATTTTCAAATAAATTATAGCTTTTTTAATTTTTATAACTTTAAACAAATATTGTTAGCTTTAACTTTTTATACTGCAATTTATTAAAAGAAAAAAATTATTGTACTTATTTAGATAATTTCGAAAATATTTTTGCATATATTATTAATTAATCTTCCAAACAAATTGTTAGTAGTTTTAAATGCAAAAATGTATGCATATTTATATTTATATTTATATTTATAGCAAAAAAAAAGTAGTCTAATAAAATTGTAAAACAAACATTGTAAGAGAAATTGCGCTGCTAACGCACTGGTTTGCGCAGCTAGAGAAACATTGTATGTAAGCTTTAAATTAAATATGCAAAACAAAAAAGAAAACAAGCATAACGATGAAAAATGTGAGCCAAATTTTGTTGAGCAAAATTTTTGGAACATTTGTAAACAACATAAAACAATTAAGCATGTGTTATTGTGTTGGAAATATGCATATTTATAAGCGCATTTAATGCATATGTACAAGTATTAGCCATGAATTAGCAATTTCTTAAGAAAACTCTCTTAATTTAAGCTCATTTTAAATTATAAATCTAATAATTATCTACTCATTGTATAATTAAATTAAACATTTAAGAAAAATTTGTTAATAACAATAAAAATGCATGCTCAAACCTTAAAAATTTATAGGCTAAAAGTAAATGTTAAAACCTCATAAAGGGTAAAGTTACGTCGCAGACCAAGTTCCACCATTTGCGATATAAATTAAAAAAAATGTATATTTTAGTATATGACAGTTTATTGTCTCATAAACAAACAGAAAAACAAAAAAATTTCTCATATAAAAATAGTAATCATTGTATACAGCTTAACTATCTAACTACTTGAGTAGTGCACAATTTGGTTAAATTAATTTCAAACAATCGCAATAGGAATCAACACAACTCTAAGGCATCCTGAGTTTGCTTTTGAAAAATAATTCAGTTCAAAACTAGAAATTTGGTGCCACTTTGGCAAATAAATTATTGGCCAGTTCAATGCCGAAGAAGCAGGCAGCATTTGCGGGGAACGCACGCAACATGACCGGTGTTACGCCACGATAAAGTGCCAAAGGACCATCCTTAACTATAAGTTCTCTGAATACGCTGCGTATGCCATGTTTATAATGGCCCTCAGGAGCTGAAAAATATGGCAAATGGGTTAATATCAAAACAAAATAATAATGTACGTCAATAAACAACAAATTTACCTGTTTGCAAGCGGCTCTTGAGCACATCAGCGGGCATGCCTAAAACCCAGTAGCCCATGCCAGCTAAACCACCAGCACCGAGTGCCGACCAAACACCAATATCATCACTGCCAAACCGCTGCTTGGCTACATCTTGTAGGTATTCGTAAATCAAAAAGTACAAGCCATTGGAGGGTATATCTGCGAATAAGAGGTACAGAAGACATTTTTTAACACAAACCAAAGTATTTATTTATTTATTTATATCAACTCAAAAACAAGAGTTACTAAAAGCAACCTCAAGATATGGTTTGCAAATAGCTTAGCTATAAATGTGGGCAAAAACAAAACATTTTCAATAAAGACTATCAAATTTCTCAGAGTAAGACAGATTTTGGGAATTCTTTTGGGCAATGCATGGGTAATATTTTTTAATTTTTGCAGAAGCAAAAAGACGATAAAATTCCCCAGAGGTCACATAATGTTTTCGGAACATCAACATATATTTGCAGACTTTGGTCAAAGAAAAAAAAAACAAAACAGAAATACTATAAAAATACTATGCAACAAATTTAGAAAAAAACTAACTCATGTTTATAGAACGACGCTAATTCCAACGAGGGTAGATTAAAAAGTGAGAACTATACTTTTTTTGCGTAATACTTGTTTAAATATAAATTTCCAAGAACTAAAAGTTTTAAGGAAGTTGTATTAGAAATATTGGAGAATTTTATTTTAATGCGGGTATTAAAATTTTATAAGAAAACAATCATTTTGATATTTTTTAAAATTCACTGTTTCTTGTATTTTGCCAGCACTTTTTGTTAAGCTGAACGTCGTGGTCAATGATGAACTTCAATCTGGAGGTTGGTAGTTGAGTTAGTTGCTTCCCTACCTCGTCTTTTCTACCCGAGGCTCGGTTACATGCAATACCGCAGATGACTTAAAGAAGGCACACATTTTTTATAAAAACAAAAGTAATCATATGTTTCAAAATATAAGTTACTTTTGCTGCATTTTCTAACCCGGATTTCTCCGAACTTTCTCATCAAATTTGTTTGCTTATTTGCACAAAGCAGTTTGCAGTCCAGTCTGCTGATGATCAGTTTAATAGGTGTGGCTGTTACATTTAAGATTTCTTCACAGACTTCTCAAAACACCCTCATGCATAAAAATATAGCTCAAAATTCAACTCAAAACAACAGCACAATTTCAACGGCAGCCATTTAAGAGATAAGCAACATCCTTTACGTCGTCACTTCCTTCTCGAGCTTATTGCTTGTTGCTTAAACATCGTACATAAGTTCTTTTTAATCTCATTGAAACCGAGGGAAATTGTAAGAATTTGTATGTTATAAAAATACTGCCAGCATATTTAAAACGGGCTACGATAAACAGTTGTGGTGCGGCATTCAAAAAGACTCGAGCAAACTTAACATGAATTGTTGAAGAAAATTATAACAAAAAAAAAATATATCTAAAGATATAAGAATCTATGTGAAGGCAAAAATAAAACAATAGTATAACAAAAATTAAAACTTAGTACAAAGCTATTTAAAAGAGCCGCAAAAGGAGCAAAGTAAAAAAATCAAAATGAAGGACTTGCTGTATTTGTTAATGTTTTTCGTTTTGTTAATTGTGAGTGGATTTAAATAAACCAGTTAAAAAAAATTTTTAAATAATGCATAAAAGACATGTAAAGCTTCAGAAATATTGATTAAGGCACAATTCTTTAAAATTCAGTGAATAACTGAGTGATAAATATTTTCATTGAATTTGAATTTAATTGAATTAAATTGAATTGATCAAAACAATGACTTTTTTAAAATAATTTTTTTTAAAATATTGTGGAAGTTTTTTAAAATTGAAAGATATTTTGATGCAAAACATTTAAGCTTCAAGCTAAAATTAGGTCTGATCAATTTTCAAAAGTTTTATTAATAATATATAACTGTTTTTTTTAAATTAAAAAAAAAATAATATTCTTGAAAAATTCCCACAAACTAGCAAATTGTTAGCGCACGCCATGCACAAACCCAAAACAGGAAATATAAATCCCACGACAAAGCGACAAATCGCAAGCATCGCGATTATCAATACAAACAGCGGGAACTCAATGCGCCACAACCACACTTAGCTGAGCTAGAGGTCGACACACTGCAATGTCCGGCTGGCTGTGTATGCCAATATGCACATTTTATGGACCTACCCATATCGCGTTGGATCAACCATTTGCAAGAACGTCGACCAGAAAAGTCTGTCGATCAGGAGGACACCACCGAAGAGCTCATCAATGACAATGAAACAGCTTTCGAAGGCGATGAGAGTTTTCTGGAGAATCCTTTTATAAAACAAGCTACATGCATATTGCAGGAGGATAACGTTGTCGAAGAGCTGGTGCAGAGTTTGCCGCATGATTTGCAAGCATTAATTTTGCTGTACACTGGCATTGGCAGAAACAAGACGGGTGAGTTAAAGCAAAGCACATGGTTTTGGTTTATGAAAACTGTCTCGAAAAACGTGCATAACTTAAGCATTGCCGTTTTTGATTTTTTTAATAAAAAAAGGAACTGTAATGTGTCTGTCTACTTCATAGTAGCACGAACTTATAAAAATCATGCCATTAAAAATATATCCCATGGTCCACACGATAGTACGTATTGGGCACATTTGCAGCACATGTACTTTTTTATTAAATAAATCAAAAATGGCGGAAATAATTTTTTACAACTGAAAAGTTAAAAAATAACATATATCGATGGCTTAATTCCAAAGTATGCTAAGTCGACTTAGCATGTTTTTAAGGAGATTGTTTTTTTTAATTCGGATTTATGTAACTTGAGTCCTGTCAAAAGCTCGAATTTATAGGACAATTCTGTCAAAAGTTATGCTCAAAATTGTACTTAGCCTACGACTAAAGTTTTAAAAAACTTCCATTCCAAAAAAGGCTAAGTACAATAAGCATTGTTTAGAAGGGAGTTGTAAAATTTTTTGAAATCTAAGTAAACATAGCATTCTTCAGAAGGGGCATTTATTTTTGTTTTGCTTTCTAAGTCTTCTTAGCATACACATTGTACATTTTTTAATGTCGCTATGTGTACTTGGCATGTTATTCCCAGTATATACAAAAGTAGTTTACGCGTGTAAGTAAACATAGAACAGTTTAGTTTGGAGAAAGTCGTGAGTGTATGAAGTGTTATTTGTTGTAAATTTTTATAAATCTGGCGAGTTAGAGTTCTGCAACATTTGTGAAATTGACTTTCAATAAATCTAAAGGTATTGTCTTTTTATATCTTATGCTAAAAAGTGTAATTAAATTGGTGTAAATGCAAAGTAATACCATGGAAATATTTTAATAGAAGCTGACATAGACGAATTTGTTTCAACTGTGTCACCTGGAGTTTTAATTGATATTTTTCCTGCAACATGAATCAATGTAGATTGTGACGAAAGTGACCATAGTTCTTACGGTATGTGCTTGTGCTTTTTTTATTTCAGAACCATTCCCCGGCAGTTCAACCGAATATGAACCAAAAGATAGTTCGTCCGACTCATCTTCGGACTAAGCTCCAACATATGTATATCCCTATCACACCAAAAGTGTCAATCAGAACGTTGAGCAAGGGCTTAGATACTTCACCCGAAAAAATCGTGCGTAGGAATTGACCCCAACCATCTGAATGACGCAAAAACAAAACTTACTAACAAAACCCTTAAAAATAAGGGATTTTCAGGGATCAGTTAATCAATTTGGCGATATTAAAAATGCAAAAGAGTTAAAAGTTGTGGAGAATCATGCAGAATGAAATAAACACAAAGGGTATTCGAAGAATCCAGAATGCAGATTTATTACTTTTACAATATTAGTAATCAAGATCTATAATTGGCATGCATTTCTTTGCAACATTATGCGAGAAAAAAGTTGTGAAAAATATTGTAAATTCACGCAGAACAGAATCACGACTGTACTTAACTACATTTTTGAAAGACGAGAAGGAGATGAGGGAAGCTGTTTGCAAACCTATGTTCCTCAACACGCTTTCTACATGCAGCTAAAAGCAACAGAAGGATGCACTTATCTGCCGTGCAAAACAAAAAACAGTTAACTGCATTTTCATAGTGTTGAGATAATTAGACTTTTGTGTTTGGTTTAAACTTTTACTTGGTTTTTGCTTTGCATAATTTTGTTCTCTCATCTTATTTTACTTTGAATATGTATGGGTAAAAACGTGTAATGGAGTTTAACCATTTTTTGCATTATATTTATAAAATTTTGCAGTTAAGTGTCAAGTTTAAAAAGCAGTTAAGTGAAAATATAATAAGTTCATTAAGTTCATTAAATAAGTTCAAAAGGGAAAAAAGTATTTTAATAAAACAGAACACGGAGAATTAAAAAAAAACGTACAAATCAAAAAACATGTAACAGCCATTAAATGTTTTTTGTATTTTTTGGGCAGTTATGCGGTCACATTAGATACTGAATAATTTTTATTATAACTGTAATTTTGAATAACAATTACTTAAACTTTCAATTGAATTGATAATTTGACTTTACGTTAAAATGAAATTTATTACATTTTATTTAAATGGTTTCAATGCTGTAACGTTTTCATTCTCCAAACCAAAATAAGCTATGTGTACTTAGACGACCAATGCTAGAAAAAACTTCCGAGAAAAGGATGCTAAGTCCACTTGGATGAACAACTCAAAAATTTTTGTACATTCTTAAGTGGTCTAAGTCATTTTTAACCATGTTCTGCTACCAGTATTTTAAATTCGTACACGTTAAAAAATTCTGCAATAAATATGATTTTAACACTAAAAAAATTCAGTTCCTATTTTATACGGCCTTTGAGAAATTCCAAATAAACTTTGAACGCGTCTCCTGCAAAATTCACTTTTTAGACTTAGCATACTCTGGAATGAAGCCATCGATATAATAACATTCAAAAACCTTTCTTCTTCACAGTTACAACCAGCGTGCTTAAGCCGCTCAATCAGCTGACTGTTTTGGAAATACGCGGTCCTCAAGATCGTTCTTTTAAATTGGTATTCGATGAACCATTGAGTTTTTTGCTGCATGCTAATTTTGACTCTATCACGCTGCTTGGCAGTGATAATTTTAAACGTCCTAAAACAGTAGCGCATCCACTCGATAGTTTCGACTATAAACCCAAGATCGAGCTCGATTATTATGCCACCGAGAGCGAAAGTTCAACGGAAACGGAGACAAACGCAGACGAAAAGAACAAACTGAGTTTGGCACACGCTAGCCTAGAAGATGAATTAGAGATTCTACCATACGATGTCTACTTACAAGAGGTGAAGAAGGCACGCATGCCCACATTCTATGGTTGGCAACATCTAGAAGTGCTACGCATACATTCATGTCAGCTACAAGAGCTGCACTGGGAAATGTTTGACGGTCTAGATGCATTACAGCATTTATCGCTAGAACGCAATGCAATCGAAGTTGTCACAGCGTTGGCACTGTTCGGCGCAAACAATATACGCACGCTATCGCTGGCACACAATGCCATACAAGATTTACACTATCGCGCTTTGGGTGGCTTGCTGCAGCTGGAATTGCTGGATTTAAGCGATAACAAGTTAACGAAACTTAGTGAAATGAGCTTTCCGCCGTTTCCGAAATTGGAGCACGCTGATTTTCGTAATAATCCGATAAGGTATATATTTCCAGCCACCTTTGGCGTTATGAATAACACTCGCTCCATGTTCTTTGGTTCACATGAAGTCGCTTTGGAGCTGTGGAACAATGAGCCATTTCAGTGGCTGCAGAAATTGCGAGAATTGAGCTTGGGAAATGTGTCTATCGGCAACTTGGAACATAATATATTTCAGGTAAAGTTACTGCAACAACTTTTTATAATTTAAAAAAACAATATGAGCTGTGATGTGATCGATGTTTGTTAATCATCCTTATGCAAGAATTTAATTCTTTTAAATATTTTTCCCCAGGGCCTTACTTCACTGGAAGTTCTTAAAATAAAAGGTTCAATACGTAGCCTTGATTTCGATGCCTTTGCAGATCAGACGCAGCTGCGCGAAATTGATCTTAGCGATTGCAGCATACAGCAAATTTCCATGGACACATTTATGGGTTGCAAAAAATTGGAAATGATTAATTTAGCACACAACAATCTCTCCCACTTGCCACCTGATTTATTTGAAGATCAAAAAATTTTAGAGGAAATCTATTTAGAAGGCAATAATTTAAGCACGCTACCCACAAATTTCTTCTATCAGCCCAAACTTAAATTAGTGCGTCTCACTGATAACCCGTGGAAGTGCAATTGTGATATGTATAACTGGCGAGCAAAACTCACCAATCAGGTGCGTAGCGGTGCTCGTATTGAACGCTGCATTACCGAATATCACACAGGCAAAAGACTCTCTTGCCAAAAGGTCGACAACTATCAATTTGATCATCGCTTTGCTCCACGTTGCGATAATTATAATGGACGCAGTGTCTTCTATGTTATACGCAAGAATCTGCAATGCGGACAGGGTCGGGTTGTTAACAACCTCAGCAGCGGCCATAGAAACAAGGCCATACAAAATGGACAACGCATGCACAAACTGCGAAAGCTGCAGGAACGACGTGAGAGTTATGCGGTAAAACTGGAGCAAAAGAAAAATCTAAACGATGGTAATATTTCGTCAAAAGAAATACCAAACCGCGATGCCCAATTTGGAACTCAGCGTTTAATGTGGCAAATAAAAAGGGAAGAGAAAATAAGACGCACTTTAGCGCGTGAGAATAGCATTGAGCATGTGCTGCTCCAGCAACAGAAACAACAGCAAAAATTGAGAGAGGAACATATATCTAAAGGTAATGTAGTAGCAGCACCACGGAAAAACGATGAAGAATTTGAGGAAATTTCCAATGAAATTTGAGAGCACTTGCAAAATAATTTAATATATATATATATATACCTACAAAGCATATCGATAACTTGCAGGTTAAAGCAATGCAAACAAGGCTCTAGAACTATTTAAATGTTTTTTTCCTCTCAAATTAATGGTTTTTCAACATATATAAGTAACATTGCTATGCCTTAAAGTTATCGATATCAATAATTATTTCTAGTTAAGTTTTCGTTGTGGTACATAAGTTAGACTGAGTTTAAGGGAATTTTTGATATGATAAAAATAAGAAATAAATCAAATTTTGTTTTAGTTTATTTATTAAAATTAGCCATGCATATCTCTTAGTATCAAATGCTCCAAACTTGAAGTTTATTGGCTTCAATTATTATTGCCATAATTAAACAACAGGTAAATAATTTAAACTAGATAATCGGCTAAATAATCAGTTCAATCAATGTTCAATCAAAAAACAAAAAAAACTTACATGTAGTACTAGTACATGTACTAGCATTATTACATGTACTATAACTACATGTACTATAAACTAGTACATGTAGTACGTCAAAATAACATTTGAGTCAAGTGGGTTTCATTCACATTAATTCGAGCATATTTATCTTGTTTTGTTCTGGGCAGAATATTTATGTTGTTTATTGTAAAATGGTTTCGTTTTTTTAATCGTAAAAGTATGACAAGCTTATTTCATTCATTATAATGAAATTGTTTTTGTTGAGTTTTTGCCGGTGTTGACAAAAATTAAAATAGATACGAGTTGCCTGAACAAAACTGTAAATTAAAATACGGAACAACTATTGATGGTGTAGGAAACTGACCTACGAAACATTGAGACAATGTTGAGCAATTTTTTTATGAAAAAAAATTAAAAAAATTCCATAACAGCGCAAATTAAACAAAAGCGTTCTAATTTTAACAGAATTGCTCGGCAAAATATTGTCAAAGCAATATTTTATTTTTGTAATTATTAAAAAATCAAGTCCTGATGAAGGAAGAACGAACTTTGTGTGTTATTATATGTTTGTACACAACAGACCGAGAGCTGGATCTACATGTTTTATGCCAACTCCGAACGGCTAGAGTCAAAAAAATTAAAATCAATTGCACGCATATAATATCCACTTCAATTTACTCATTTTACATTAAAACTGCTGTTCACATCCGCTGAGCTTCTTCTGTCTTCATGTCTTTTGAGTGCGATATGGAACTAACCTAACATTCTCTAGTTGCTGGAAATCTTCCCCCTTAAACGTTCGTCTTCTAGATAAAAAGGTGCACATGAACTTACCCCTCAATGCCGTTGCACATCCACCACGGAAAACACTGCGCAAACCACCCTCCTTGTACAATTTCTTAGCCGTATCAACCATGCCGTTGTATTTACGTTCACCACCAGATGCTTGCTGTACTTGTAATAAGCACTTGATGCGCTCACCGGGCGCCATAATAAACGTGGAGAAAATTCCCGAAAAAGAGCCAGCAATAAAAATTTGCGTATACGTCAACTTTTTAGTGGTATCAGTCTGTTGAACACGCTTCCCGAGCGCAAAACCGGCAAAGCAAACAGCAAAGATTGGCGCAACACCAGTCAAAGGAGCCGACATGCCTTTGTACAGGCCACGAAAGCCCTCCTTTCTGATGGTTTTTTGTGCACAATCAAGGGCGCCACGATACATTGGCTCAGCACCTGGTGCTGGCCTTGGCATAGTTTGCAGACGCACCTATTTGACATGTTCAACAAGTTAATATTACAAATTAAGCCAGTATAACATCACTTGGTAATACATACCTTAATAGTGTCCAGAGGATGACCGCAAAGAACATTGCAAATTCCGCCAAAGCCTCCACTAAGAAAAGATTTTAAGGGATTGACCTTGCGTTGTTGTGCTGGAGCTTCCGACATCTTCAAATTTTTGAAAAGCAATTAGAATATATATTAATTTCTTTAATTAAACTTAACTTACTCTGGCACTAGTTTATTATACCAACCTTCTATTGGTGACAACAGTCAAAAGTATCAAAAAAATTTGGTTACAGCCAAAATTCAAAAACGTTGTGCGTCGTGTTGACGTGTAGAGCGGGCTTTACCTGTTTAGCGGCTAATAGTTGTCTTGTTGGCCTATAAATCGTTGAACCCCAATGTCGTCGACAATAAACTAGTTTTCAACAAACCTTTCCTGCTGTTCTCAGTTTCAAACTAACATTTGAGAAAACTCTGTTGGCAACTATCAATTGATCTTATCGTTGGGCAGCTATTGAACTTTGATAAAGAATCGTCGCCTAGATAACAAATCGTTGCTAAAAACATTGAAAATTTATTAATTTGAACAAAATTATTTTATTGACGTAACTAGTTTGGCATTTGTTTATATTTTATGCTGCCACAATTTATCGTTTCAAATTGGGTCAAAGTCCGAAATGTTTTTTCCACACGTTTTCAATCAAAGCAAAACTTGACCAAACCCAAGTTTAAAGAATTGAATTAATTTATATTGAAACCACTTTTACATATTGCTTTTGCTCTTCAGTATAATATTTCCACAAACATGAAGAAAATTATTCAGGAAACAATTAAAATACTGTCGTAAAAACACACAGATGCGAACTGAAAACAGCTGTGTCTAATGACAGTTGTAGAGTCACTGAAAACAGTGCTGCCAGAATGGCGGTTTTGTGAAGTCGAGACAGAAGTTTTTGAGATTTTTTGGGAGTTATGCAAAAGCAATAACAGAAAATTGTTTTCAACTCGCAAATATTAGAAAATATAAGAGAAATTTTTCTTATCAAAATTACAAATTGGTATAATTATTTACACGAATTTTTGGTTCTATGCATTATCCCTTCATTCATGTTTATTAAGGTTATTCATGCAAAGAGGCAAAATATAATTTGGGCAATTAGTTATTTTTATCAGGCAGGTTGCATGAGCATCCTTTTAAAGTCGATTGAGCATTTGCATCATATATCAGCTGTTTGCAAGTTCAGGGTTTGCTTTCTGCAAATGAAGTATATAAATATTTTTTTAATTCCTTCAATTCACAAAATTTCCATTCTTACCTCTTCCATGTTATTTAATTAGTTTTACAATTTTACTATATCTTCTCCTGCTTCTAATTTTTTCTTTTGCTTTAATAAAATAAATCAGCTGATTTATGTTATAAGTTCGCCTGTTCGTTTGCTCAGCTAAATCGTTGAGCAAAGATGTCTGGTTTGAGCAAAAGCTTTTTCATACAAACTTTGACAGTTCATTTATAAGGAGAATAAACTTATACCGTTTATAAGGGTTTTGCCCAGTTGCATGAATACCCTTATTAATTTTATTTGTCTGGCATCTTTAACAATTTGGGCAACCTTCGGTAATTGACATTCGCACTAATTTTAATAAAAGTTGAAACCACGTTGGTAGTTAAATTCGTGCAAGTTGTAAATTAGCAGAAAAACATGTTTATATTTTATTATAGTGCAGTGAAAAAATATAATATTTAAGAAAAGAAAAAAAAAACGTGAATTAAAAGCATAAAGAACTGTCACAAGTCTTTATTTAAGGTTGCGGGGTTTTGCGTAGATAGCACTTGCCCGATGGTACTGCAATAGTTTCAACACCAGCCGGAAAAAGTTCGGGGATATCAGCATCCTTAACAGTAGGCAGAACCATGCAGGCCTCACCGTGCTATAAAAAAATATACGTATAATTAAACAAAGTACAACCTTGTGTGCAATTTAGGCTTATAACATACCTTCCAATCGGCTGGTGTAGCCACAGACTTTGTCTGTGTCAATTTCAATGAGTCAATAACACGCAAAATTTCACTAGAAATATTATGAATTTGAAATTAAATACTAAAGAAGCTGAAATATAATAATTACTCGAAGTTTCTGCCAGTTGTAGCTGGATATAAAATCGACAAGCGTAGCTTCTTATTTTCGTCAATAATAAATACAGCACGACATGTCAAAGGTAAGCCCTCTTTATTAATTTCGTCTTTATCCAACATATTTAACATGACAGCCAACTCACGCTTTTTATCAGCAATAATTGGATAGTCAAAAGATTTTAGCTCTGTAAAAGTATTTAAAATATACAGTAATTAACACATGCTTATCGTTTTCAAAACTTAACCTCCATAGCTTTTGATATCTTCAATCCAACCATTGTGTGATTCAACACTGTCACAGGAAAGAGCAATTGGCTTAATATTGCGTTTGTTAAATTCTGGCAAAAGTGCAGCCACACGTGATAGTTCCGTTGTACAAACTGGAGTATAATCAGCCGGATGAGAAAATAGTATGGCCCAACTAAATCAAATGCATACAATAGTAAAGTCAGGCTCGAAATAGTTCTTGTAGACGCATAAAAAAACTTACGAATTTTCCATCCATTCGTACAAGTCAATTTTTCCTATATTTGTTTCAGCTTGAAAATTTGGAAATTGATCCCCGATATTCAAAGGTTTGTTGATTACAGACATTTCAGAGCTTCTAGCAAAATATTGAAATCAATTAGTTATTCATGCGACAAACGCAGCTGTGCAACTGGGATCAATCATAAATATAAAAAATAGGTCACAAAGCAGCAGCAACTAAAACAACTCTGCAAGTTACAAAAACATGCATTATTACTTGACAAATTATCAAAGGCGTTTAACAACACGAACAAATGTTAAGAGGTGCGTTTTTTTGGTATCGCTATATACGCTTGCCCAAAAAAACGCACATCTTCGCTTAATATTCCGCTTAACATTTCTCGTCCAAACTTGGCAGCATTGCTTATCACTTGTCAAATAATTAATATAACTTCATACATTCTTCACGTTCTGTGCAAATTGTTGTTTCAATTTTTATATAAAATTTTCTACTCAAATGGATAACTTGGAGGAATCACAAGTAAGTAAACAAACAAAATTGACTGTAATTCTGCTTTTATATTGGAGAACATCTAAGATAAATGTTAAATAACCATATTTTTATCTATTTAAGATATCGGAATTATTGTTTGGGAGCTCAAGAAGTTGTCAGGATGAACGCGAAATAGAAAATTTGCTAAATTTAATATCTTCGGATTCTTCAAGCTCTAGTTCTGAAGAATCGGAGTGTGAGGCTCATCCTAAATGCAAAAACTATGTGGCAATAATTGATTCATTTAGTGATGAGGACTTCAAGTGTCATATGCGGCTACAGCGGCCAACTGTTGAATACCTAATAGGTATGAATACGATATTTGTTTTTTGAGTTAATTATTTAAAAACTTGTTCATTGCAGCAACTTTTTCACATTCTGAGTTCTTGCCGAAACTAACCAATGGAGGAAGATTAAAAATTGGAAGTAAAACGACAATTTACTTGTACATTTGGTACATCAGCAACACGGTCACTTTTAGGCAGCTTGGCAACTTATTTGGAGTGTCAAAATCTTCTGCGTGGGTAGCTGTACGCCGCGTGACGTCGTGGCTTATTTCCATTGGACACAACTATGTGAAATGGCCGCAAGGAGCTGCTGCAGAGGAAACGTGCAAAAATTTTGAGCAAAAGCAGAAGATACCAAATGTGATTGGAGCTATTGACTGCACGCACATCTCAATAAAAGCACCAAAAGTTTCAAAAGAAGACTACTTTGATCGCAAACAAAATTATAGTTTGGTTCTACAAGCAGTTGTTGATGCAAACAAAAAGTTCATAGATATCACATGCGGCGAGCCAGGGTCATTGCACGACAGCAGAGTTCTTCGCAGATCTGATCTTTATAGAAGAACAGAAAGCAACTATGATGAGCTGTTTCATGGTGGAAAATTCTTACTGGGTGATTCCGCATATCCTGCTACAAGTTGGCTAGTACCACCCTTTAAAGATTATGGAAATCTGACTGAAAGCCAAAGAAAATTTAACTACATTCATTCATCAACAAGAATGATAGTAGAAAATGCTTTTGGTTTACTAAAAGGACGTTTTCGGAGACTCTTGAAGTTCACAGAACAAACAGATTTGCGTACTCTAACAAATATCATAGTTAGTGCATGCGTTTTGCATAACATATGTATAATGAAGGATGATTTGTTCAATGAAACTATTGCAGATCCACTGGAAGAGATTTTAAATAATGATTCTCCTCAAGAAATCATTGGAGCAGTTGATCGGCGTGATTTACTTTTTACTGACTTATTAGAAAAAAACATTATATAGAAATACATTACTTGTTATACATAAAATACATACTTGTTTCATTATACATTCTAAAATCGAATGCCCCATTAATTGAGCAGCTTAAATATCAAATTATTATTTAAGATTTTGCCAAAAATAAAAATCAAAGTTTTAATTTTTAGTTTTTTTTATTTAAAATTTTTTCCAATAAATCAATTTTTTTATTTTCAGCTTCTTTTAAAACCTTATTTTCTTCTTTCCACTTTTCGGTGAAGGACTTGTGAATTTTATCATAAAACGCTGCACGTTGAGCTGCTTTTGCTTCAATAGCTTTTGCTTTAAGCTGCAGCTTAGCAGCATGATAACATTCACGCGGTGACTTCCTCTTGTTGCTTCGAGCTGCAGCTGATGTTGAAGGTAAGTTGGGATCAGGCAAGTCAGGTGATACTGGAAGGAAGGAAGATGGCACTTCAATCGGCTCAAAAAGGTCACTCACTTCGAAGTCCATGTCAGTTGGTTCATTTAAAACCGAACTACCATCATGAAGACTCGAAACGGGTCCTCTGCCTAGGTGCAGTGTATGCACATTTGCAATCAAAGGCTTGCTGCCGAATATCTCCTCCAGCTCTTCAAAATAAGGTGGAATACACGGAGTTGCGCCCGTCTGCTTGGCATTATCCTTTGCGCTTTTGTATGCGGTCAAAAGGGTTCGCATTTTCCCTTCAAGCGCCGTGACAGAGGTACTGGAGTCCTGAAATTGAAGACATGTTAAAAAGGAAAATAAAATAAATATTTGCTTTCTAACCGTAAGGTTTTGCGATATCATATCTTCCAATATGTTGCAATAAGCAAATTTTTTCTTCCTGGCGTGTTTAAACTCATCTTTCCTGGCCAGATAGCACTTCAATAGTCCTAATGTCTCCACACGACTCCACTTCTTGCGTTTATTGCTGAAAAACAAAATAATTATGCTATTTTATGTTTGCAAAATAGCTATATAAATTTTAAGAGATCTTACCAATCATTTGTAGCCATTTTCGTTCACATACAATATTTGTTTCTTATTGCTTATGATGTTTTCTTTTTGATTTGACAGAAACATGGTTGTTTTCCAAAAAGTGCTGCCAATAAATTTCATGAACCATGATTTTTTTTGATCTGGCAATAGTGTTTCTATCGACGACTACGAGCTAAGCGGCTAAATTTATCCTGTCTTAGCTAAGCAATTTTTTGTATGAAAAATATTGTTAAGCGTATATAGCGATGCCAAAAAAACACACCTAAGAAAGTAATTTGCCTACATGTGTATACCAACAAAATATGCACTTGAAAGAATTAGTGAAAATCTTGTAATTTAATACAACTTATATTACAAAAATATTTATCAAAAAGATTTTATTAAAATACTTATGTTTATTCAAATCACAAAGGGTATTTTGTAAAGCTACTGAGATGACAGAGTAGATCTAACTTCGCCTAGCCCACCCAGAAATAATAATATATAACAATTTTTATCGATGCAATCGATCGAAACCTCAAAAATTTAGTTTTATATTAATTTACAAAAATTTGTATACATAGCCTGAAATCAAAAATGTTTATCGATTAAATCAATCGAAACCTCAAATGTTTTCGAACCAAAGTACTGAAGAAAAACATGATAGATCAGTTTCCGTTCTCACTTCACGCAATTTGAAGTTACTCGATTACGTTTCTTTATTCATTTTTCCAGCACGATAGAGAAGAAGAACAAGCAAAAAGTCACTCTCTATTACTCTAACTTTACTTGAAAAATTTCGCCGAACACGAATCTCGAGCTTCCAATAGCTGTTGTCAAAGTACCAAAATAAACCAACAAGGCAAATAACAACAACGCATGTTGTTTTTGAATACTTCCATACTTTTTGACAAATTTTATCATTTTGACAGATAATGAAATTACTCTCAATTACTCGTGCTTTACTTGAAGCAAGTACGGACTTGCTTTTAATTTTTTAAAAAATCGGCCCAATTCACGAACAATTTTTGAGAATCATCATAAGTACTAATATAGTGCATTTACCCTACAATATTCTTGAGAAACAGTTGAAGAGCTACAAAATAAATGACCATTAAATTAAGGAGATTTAACAACGCGTTCCAACATAAAACGAGGCACCATCAAATTTTTCTTAATTGTTCTTACCTCATTGTTTATCCGCTTTTAATCGGAAGTCAAATAGTCAGACAATTAAGTTGTTAAATTTATATTTAATAACGCTTAATTCACAGCTTCATGCAAATTACCGGCGATGGTTTGTAAACTTCAGAAAGCACTGCAATACTTGACTTCTACATGCTGCCACCTGTTTGAGTTTACACGACAATCTACCACTGGGTAAATGTAACTTTTATTCCTTTTTATGCATCTCACTATATCAATGTTCTAATACTGTACCGTGAAATCTGTTAACTTTTTTTTTAAGTATCATCAGCATTCTATAAAGAAATACCATCAAAATTATATTGACTTTTATTATTTTACAACAAAAAATACCACAAAATATTGGTTTACAAATAAGTTTTCATACATATTTTGCACCTTAAACTAAAAATTTGTCTATTACAAGTTTAACGTGCTTTGACACAATTTTCAAGGCATTTCTTTTATTTTCTCTTTTTTTTTTTTTTTTTTTGCAACAAAGGGAAATTTTGAACTCATGTACATTAGAACAAAAACCTCGAAAACTAAAGAAAAAGTACGTAGAACCAGCTTAAATGGTAAAAGCATTTGGTCAAGTATTTTTATAAACAATCGCCACGTTTATGATTTAATTACATGATTGATAATGAATTTATAATACTTATTATACATACTTTATAAAGTTAAAACAAAAACGGATAAAATTTAAAGATATAGGTACATATAGATAAACAAAAATTGATCGTTTGTATAACTTTCATATAAAAAATTAGGCATAATATTTATATTAAAACTTATAAAAAATTTAATTAATACTAAACAAAAGCGCAGTTGAAGCTTTGAGCAAAAATAAAGACGCCGTTGTACCGCCACCAAAAGCAGAGATAAAAGCTATATTGTGCTCGCCCATTGCCTGCGTATTGCGGAATAAACTTTAAGATTTACTGTAAACAGAAAAAAAATTAAACAATTATAAAACAATATTGTTAAGTTAGCTCATTCTACGCACATTCCAAATAAAAAATAAATCACAAGTTCCGGCCACCACCTTTACTTCTTTACTACTCTCCAATCAGCGTCGCTCACTTTCTTCGCTGCGTCAGCAACATTCGCGATAAACGATTGACGACAAATGGCCAGACAATAAGTAATGCAAACCAAGTTGGTGAAATATCATCGAATGGCCACCATTTAGGCCAATTCTGACCTCTACTGCTAGTCTTCAAAGCTTTTTGCGCTAGTATACGCACATCCTGCACACCTCTTTCCAGCACAGTCATGCGCTGCTTCACCATTACTAAATCGGCATTCATGCGCAACACAGTGGCCTGTATCTGCTTCAGCAGCTCAGAGTTGTGTATAATGCCTTCGGAGAGGTCGTGATGCATATCAACTGGATCAGCGTATTCATCGTCGGACTGATCAACGGTACCATTGCTTGTAGCATACTTTGTTTTTTGTGTTGTTTCCAAAGATGTGCGAAGCGCGGTACCATCGAGTACCGGGTCTACATCATTTATGTAATGACCATTTAGTGAAGCAAGCTTGGCAACGGTGGCATCAGCAGTTGACGAGGTAGAAGGACTCTTAAAAAAATTGCAACATGAAATAAATATTTTAATGAGTAGAAAGACTCAGATACCTCATCATCTGGAACTATAGCCATATTTGAGCTGGAACCATGTTGTGGGCTGTTTGTGCGTGAATTGAATGGTGAATCTGGATGTGATTCTGCTATTTCACGCATACCTGGTGCTATCATATCCAACTCATCCAAATTTATATTATCTAGACCGCTGATGCTGCCCACAAAATTGGCAACATTGTCTGTAAACGACATTGTTTCGATAATTTCGCGCAAGTTCTCGACATACTTGGACATTGCCTGCTGCTTTGTAAGATGTCGATTTGAGTTCCAAGCATCCCACTTGGCCTTGCCCACAACATCCCAGAAGCCAGGTTTCTTCTGTGTACATGGACCTTCTGTTGCCTGTTTGTAATAACCATAAAACTGCAGCATCATTACAGTGCTGGGCTGATATGGGCCATTTTTAGGCAGACCCTTGATAACATTGACAGCAGCCTTAAATCGCTCTTCAACTGAGGCCATTGTTCAAATATTGACACAAGATAAGATACTAGAAATACATAATCAAATTAGAGGACTGAAATTTTAAAATTGCATAATTTTGGAATAACAGCTACAACTTAGGAAGACTTAACCAAATTTGTTAGTGCATAACATTGAAAGTTTATAAACATATAAAGATTATTTAATTTGCAATTTAAGTGTAAAAATAAAGCAATTTAGCGATGAACTTCAACCAATACTTATTTAGATTAGATTGCAGGGTGCTAAGGTTCACTTGCTTACTGTTTAAAGTGGCCGATACTCAACTTGAATATACACTAAAATTGCTTTTGCTTTTTATTTTTCTATATTCACTTAAAATCAATGCAATTATTTTATTAGTCTTTAAAAAACACTAGCTTAACGACAGTAACCTCAAATGACTGTACATTTAATGTTCCAAAAATCAGCGATTAAAATTTTTTATATGATACCAAATTTAAAACAACAAAAATATGCTTAAATGCATGACTGCGCTTCAAGTAAGTAAATAATAGCAATTAGACAAAACAAGTATAGAGCAACAAGCAAGCAAGATGCCCAGCGCTCGTCCGCCTCCTAATGGAATCGTTTAAAATAAAGTTGAAACACACACTACAAGAACTTAACAATTAAAAGAGCTTGACGCTTGCCGTTGTACTTTCCACTATGAAGCTGACCAAATTACCTCTTGTTTTTTATTTGTATGACTGGCAGTAACCCAATCAATCAATGCAGTGTGTAGAGCAGAAGAAACACTTGTTGGTGGCTCTGACAGTGATTACACAGGTGATCCGCTGATTGTAGTCTTGGGCTACTAATGGATTATGATAACGAGTACTTTCTTTCTTTGTGTTGTTGTTGTGTTCACTGCTGTTGCTTCTGTGTTTGTACTTTGAGCTTCTCTGCTTTTGCTTCAGTCTTCAGCGGCGCTAAGGTGCTTTGTGTTACCTCTGTATTGTCGTTGCCCTGTATGGAACTTTGTTCGAACGTGATTAACGTGTTGGTGTGACTACTTCTGTTGCTGCTATGGTTGCGAAACTATTTGCGCTCTTCGACCAAGTCAACTGATATCACTGTCTACGTAGACGTCACCGTCGTCTTTTTCAATTGTAATGATTTCCGACTTTAATTTGTGGTTTTTGTTGCTGGTTTGGTATATTTTGCTCCACTGCGCATTGTTTCTAGCAATCAAAAAATTGTTCAATTCGTTTTTATTCCTTCTCTCCTGTTACTGCTGATAACTTGTTTCACCCTCTCTCGGCCCTGTAATGTTTTAAACAACTATTGTTTCAATTTATTATTAAAAATTATAAATATTATCCGGATTTACATGTACTTTTTTATTTTTCTCCCTTATCTGCAACTTTTTATTGTAAGCGCTCACTCACAACCAGTGTTGCTAAATTTTCATTAGTGATAACAGGTCAGGTTTGTTGTTTTAGTACTATCCAAAACTGTAGTGCAATAATTTATTATAATATCGGACACATCGATACCATGGTATTGAAACCATGAACGATTGGTCACGATTACGATTTCCGGGGCGCCGCAATTTGGAGATGTTTTTTGGTAGAGAACATCAAAAACCATGATTCGCCAAACAAAAAATAAAATATTTAAGTTTATAATTCTTAAAAAACATATTTTTTAAGAATTATATTTTGAGCTTTTAATGCCAAATAATTCATGAAGTAACAGGTTTTTGCTACAACAACAAAATTCTTAGCAGAACAACCGAGCAGACTATACCATGGTTTCGTCGGACGCTACTCCGACTCATCAGTAGTCTCTGGTGGTTCATGCAGTCCACTAACTTTGAGAAGCTAATAAATGCAACTGCCGCAAAACCAAAATGGAATTCCGATGCACTTTTCACTTAATCAAAGCAGTGTTTTTCTACTCTTCTGCTAGTCGCAGAATTTCAAAAAGTTGACTGCATTGATTCTGCAAAGATTTTGTTGTTGCGCTTTTTGTTTACTTCTTTATCACGTGTCCATCTAGGTTCCAACATTTTGTTGGTAATAAACCATAGAAGGCGTGAAGAAGGTTTTTTTGAAAGCAGATGTTTATTATATGCGCAAACATATAATTACTCATCACGTTATAAAATAATAAAATAGTTAACAAAAAAATTAAAAAAAATTAGAAAAGTTTTAAAAAATTTTTAAAAACATTTTTTGTTAAAATATCTGTTCAAAAAACATCTATATCTTTGCCGTTACTCAATGGATCTTTAAGATTGATATGTCATTTGAAAGGTCATTAAATGATCTTTCAAATATATTTATTATATATATCATTGCCACAATATTTTTAGTTTTATAAGCGAATTTACTCCAAAGTTGAATTTTTTAATAAAAAGAACAGTTATTTTCTAAAAAAATTACATTATTAAGTTACTAAAATGATATTTTTTTAAAATAAAAATATGTATCTTTCATTTATTTTCACACTATAATACATAAAATTTAAATTTTCCAATATTTTTTTTGTTAAAAGAAATGTTCAAAAAATTTTCTATATCTTTGCCAATATCCAATGAAAAAAATATTGACATGCTATTCGAAAGGTAATTAAATGCCTTTTCAACTATATATAATTTCACAAATATTTTTAAATTTATAAGCGAATAAATATCAGATTTGTATTTTTAAACTAAAGGAACCTTTATTTTTTAAAAAATTTACGTTTTTTAGATACTAAAAATATATATTTTTTGAGAAGTTGAAAGTTTTACCTTTTTTTCGATAGATACAAATATGTAAATTTTTTCTTAACTCATCGACTAAAAATTACAAATTTTTTCACTGGCTCGAAAATCTCATTGGTTCATATAAATATTATAGCTTCAATGTTGCCTTAAAAACAATTGTTTATTGTAATGGCGATAATCGAAAATATGGAGTAAGAAAGCAAAACATCTAAAGTAAATATGAGTGAAATAAGCAATTTTCCGTACATGTGCAAATCATTATATCATAAAAAAACACCACAAAAAGTCAAATGAAATATATATATTATATACCAAATAAAAGATAAATTTGCAACCTCTTATAATTTACTCTTTATAATTCATAGTAATAACGGTAATTTTTGAGAAAATAACGGTTTTGTGAAAGAAAATATTTTTTACTGCATAAAAATACCTATAAAATACAAAGTACTCATTCATTTAAAATTTTTCTAAAAGCCTTATATATAACCTTTTAAATAATACCTCATTAATATCGGTGATATATTTAGAATAATATAGCCAATTTTTTTTATAGACCTTATAGCAAAAAAATTTTTTAAATCGATAATTCGAAAACAAATTGATAAATCAACTTTTCCTTTGACTATTCCTATTTTTATTAACAGTACTCTACGAATCTATCGTCAAATCGCGGCGCCCCGAAATCATAATCTCCCCAACGATTGTATACTATGATATAAAAGTAGTGACATATTGAAATAATTTTAATTGACAATGTGTCATATAATAATTTAAATCCTGCAATAAATAACAGCTTTTAAATATATGGTTATTTATTTCGTTGGTCGCGCAAATCGCCTGATTTATTGTTCCATAGACCCATTTTACATTGATCAAGACTTGAAATCAATTCTGTGAGCTTGTAGGCAATTCGCCGCACATCGGAAGCGACGGAAGGGAAAAAGAACATTGTAGCTGTACCGTCAATTTTTTGGTGTTCGTTATGTTATTTTCGCGTTGTTGGCTGTGCTCTTTATTTTATTTTTCGCATATCAACGTGCGTTTGTTGAGTTGCAGCTATAAATGTATGATATTTCATTTATGCAGAGCATTTTTTTTGGTATTGTTTTTATTTTATGTTTAACAATTCAATATTTGTTGTATTTAAGCCACAACAATTTTTTATTTGCTTCTATTTGCTGTTTTTATTTCATAGAAAGCAAACAAAGAAGAAAAAAACTTGAATTCAAGTCTTGAACAATGTAAAAGGTTTCGTCAAGTTCAAAAGAAAACGTCAAAAAAACTTGCTTTCAAGTCTTGATCAATGTAAAAGGGGTCATACATAAAAAAATAAATTTAACAATTTGAAAGAGCTTTTTTCTTTTCGTTTTCAACTGTTATTTTTTGATATTGCAGTTTTTTCAAAATAAAAATTTTAAATATTATTACATTAATGTAGTTTAAAATTGTAACGCTCTATCACACTGGCGCTGATATCAGATAAAATATAGCATTATCAAAGTTGAAAGTCGAAAAAATGTTTGTTAGCATGGAAAAACCATGAAATTTGTTGTGTTTTGTAAACATTTTTTCGAAACTTATATTGAGAAACCAGTATTCAAAAGATCCTACATCCAAAAGGATTTCGGGTTTGATTTGACAAAAGCAGTTTTTCGGCAAAAATCATCCTTTTTTCGGAGTAACTTAATTAAGAAAATACCTACCCAAACCAAGATGTGGATTCCAAGTTAATAGGAGCATGTTCTCGCTGCAAATTTGTTCCGAATTACGTAGATCGCCATACAAAATTTGACAAGCTGAATCACTCATTCGAATGTAATTAATTTTGAATTAGGATACGAATTAAAAAAACACCTATATTGTGGTTATCAACGCCCACATCGACATCAATTATTTTTTCGAGACATCACTTCGTGTCGCCGTCAACATCGCATCAAGACAATTCATCCATTTACTGTTGTCAACGTCAACATTTTGTGTTGACGTTTTATCGATAATTTAAAAATAATGAATACCATCAAGAGTTTTTCGTTTGAATTTGTTTTAATTTTAAATGTAAATCTGTGCACAAATATGGTTTTTGCTTTTTAAACTGGAGAAGATTGACAACTCCTAATTCTAGTTGGCTTAAAGCCATTTGCTTACAAATTTAATCTCCTGTTGCTCGACTTTCGGCTTTATTGTGTACAATTTTTTTTTTCACTTAAATATAAAAACATAGAAATTGCATCAACGCTGATATTTGTTATCTTTTGCCAACCCTCACTGTCTCTTAGCGGTTGCCCCAAACCATTCAATTTTGTTGATATATCTTCCTCTATTAAATCCTTTGGAAAGTCTTGAATTTTTCCCTAATTCGGCAAGTAACATTTCGAATGATTATTGATAATGCCATTACTTATCAATAGTTATTGATATTGACAACGCCAATACCAATTCGTCAACATTGAGGGGATTTATACAGCGAAACTTGTCGCATGAGACTGTCAAAAGTGAGGGTTTGCAGTATGAAATGAAAAAGTCTCTCGGGCTGTGATTTCATGAAACTTTTTGACGTTATACTTTCATATTTTCGTCGTTGACTGAATTTTCAGAGCAAAGTCTCTGCAACTCAGTTTCATCATGTAATTTGAAGATGAAACTTTAAAAGAAAATCAAAGAAAGTTTCATGCGACAAGTTTCATTGTATAAATCCCCTCATTGATATTAATTATTATGACCTTGGCAATCACAATAAACCGTTACCATGATCGATGTTTTTTCAAAATCAAACATCCCGAATGAATCGAATACTACGTTCACATTACGGCATAAATTACTTAATTTGTCATAAATTACTTTCCTAAATCGTTCATACTAGCTGTTCGTCACGTTACGTTTTGCATATTCAGATACACAAATCTCGTTTATGGATTTGTAAGTGACATTTGTCTTAACTGATTTACGTGAAATAATTTCGAATAATTGGACCATAAATCTCTATATACGTAATCAGGGTTGTATTGAAACATTAGTCTAGTGCAGCGATGGGCACACACATACTATCACATTCTTTGATTGTGTGTAAAGCAGAGAAAAACGAAGATCAATTTTACGTATTTCCTCGCTATATTTTAAAAATTGCGCAAAGAGATGTTATTTCAACAAATGCTGAAAAGCAACTGACTTGATTTCAGGGCTGCCACTCTCAAACATTTTTTTCTACCAAATTTCATGCAAAAATTTACCAAAATGAAAAAGAATTTACCAAACACAAAAAAATTTTAGTTTGTTAGTTAAAGAAACAATACATTTATACATATTTTTTAATAAAATCTAAACAGAAATAACATAATCGCTTAGAATATAAATTTTAAGAAAATAAATGTATTAAAAATTTTAACTTACTTATCCATCTAAGCCATGATACAATAATACAGGTAGCATTGACAGCATTTTCTCTTGAGAAGGGAACTAGGTGACGAAATGTTAGTCTATGTACTATTTATGTATAGCCTATTGCAATAATCTATATAATTTATAGGCTAAGGTTTTTTTTGTGACTTCAACTCCACTCAGACCAATGGACCGGTTCTATCGATTTAGATGTCATTAAATCAGGTTTAGGCTGTATATGTGCAAACCACTTTTAAAAACTGTGATTTCACTTCAGGGGGTTCCCAACCTTTAAAAACATAAATAAAATTTTTGTACACAAATGCGTTATTTTATCGATTTGAAATTAAGTTTGAGAAGAGCTTATGAATTGATCAAATTTGAATTTTTTTCAAAACTAAAAATTTTTAGCCATAATTATCTTATATGCATTCCTCAAATGTCAATTGTCCGAAAAATGCAGTTCCAAAATCAAAAATTCCACTTTCCGAGCAAACAAGTCAGTCAAATTTTAACGGTTTTCAAAAAAAAATTTTTAGTTTTTTTATCTAAATGTGTCATAAATCGATGTTGTAGGTGTTCTGTAAGTATCTTTTATTAATTTCTGAAATATATCTTAGTATTATTTCTTAAATCTATTTTTTAATGCGTTTTTTTTTAACATAAGTTATGTTTTATAGCTGGAAGAGTTAAGCTACGATGTTTTCGAATAGTAATAATGTTTTTCTCAGTAGTTATATTAGTGTAAGTCCGTCTTCGTATTTTGACAGTTACATTAAAAAATTTTGTGTCAGATCATACGTTTCAAATCAAACCATTCAGATAATGATCTTTTATATCATTATTGAGACTCAATATATCGTTATTCGTTATAACTTCTTGAATAAAATATCATAAATTAAACCTCTTTAATGTTTCTAACACTTAATTTTTATTGAATTGCTCGAATTCGGGCAACAGGTTTACTAGTTTATACTATTTATTTATAATTTTTCTATTTTAAGTGCATATGTATTTCATGCGCATATCTTCGTTATTAAGTACTTAAAAAATATCTAATATTAAACTGCACTCTAAAAAAACTCATATACAAATTGTAAGTATTTTCCTATATGTTGAAAATTATTTCCCACCACCTCAGATTGATGTATATGTAATTAATTAACACAGATTCAAAGTTGAATTTCTGAACAGTTAAGACAGTAGCGTACATTTTAGCGTCTCCCACCTCATCAGTTTTACTGAGCGCATGAATGTGCCCTTTGTATTATGTTGTTTGCTTATGAGCGGTCTTTTCTTCGATATATTTTTAGACAATTTGAAATATTTGACAGAAACGTCAATACTACCTGTATTTTTGTATCATGATCTTAGCCATCCATCAATTTCTTTCCTAAGCCGACGATCTAAGCAACTGCCAAATTCAAATTTTTGACATTTTGCCATGCGTGCAATTTTCACTTTATGGTTCAATTATATATTTTCAATCATAAGGATGGTGCTGCATAATGAGCATGATTGATATAATTTTTATATTTTTTTTTTTTTAATTGCAACTTATTTTAAATTTTCATTGATTTTAAATTTACCAAACCAAAAAAAAATTTACCATTTTACCGAGTCGAAATCTTTTTACCAAATTTGGTAATATTTTACCAAAACGGCAGCCCTGCTTGATTTGCTGCCAAAATAAAAACAAAGCAACAGCCGAATGCACACGATCGTAAGCCACACGAAGTAGCTTACACTGTTTATCAGTGTGGCCACGACCTGAAAAAAAGGAAGCTAAATTGGCCAAAACAAAAAGTCAAAAAAGCTAAAAGTTTTGAAAAAAGAAGCTAAAAAAAATCCAGATTTTTCATACAACTTCAAGTTTTATTTTCGTTTTAACATAACATTCATTTTTAATTTAGGTAGATCAGTATCATAGGTACAAATTTGTAATAAGCAAAAAATCATATGGTATATATTTATAAAGCAAAATAATACCAGCCTTTTTAATTCAGAATGACTTACTTTTCATTAACATACCTAACTTTTCATTGCATTAACTTTCATTTGTTCATTTAAATATAAATGAAAATAATATGTATATTTTCACCACCCAATTTCAACATTCACCACTAATTCTGGATACAATATACCATTATTAAATATGTGTAAGTGACATCACTGCAGCTAGCTTCCGCAGTCGACTGGCAAAAAAATCAAAACATACGAATATAGTACTATGGTGCAGTATGTTATAGTGCACATTCTTTCTACTTCAGATTTGTTTACAAGTTCCAATGCTTGAATGTTATATTAGTTGTTTATGCAGTGCTTGTTTTAATACCAAAACATATCTTACTTTAGTGCTTGGTTTGAAATGCTATTTGATAGTATTTGAAAGCATGGCAGATGCTTGCAAGTCCTTTTTTCATGCTTGTGCAGCTCTTTAATATGTATATTGAGTCCTATTAAGAATAATTTGCTCATGGGAATTGTAAAAGGGAGTTCTCATTTTTAAGAAGCAGGATACAGACATCATATGTTATGTTGTATTTAAAATTTTCCAAAATTTCTTGAGCCTTAAAAATGAGAATCTCCTTTTTCCAATTCCCGGGAAAAAATTTTAAATGAAATTGAAGGTTTGAAAAATTTATCACTGTCGTGCTAGGAACTTATATTATTTCAACATGGTTTATATCTCAGATAAAATTATTTCTTCTTCATCAGATAAATCGGAGGAACTACAGCTTGCATAAGCACTACGTGAATCTGACAGACGAATAAGATCATCAGTTACCTCAAAGTCGTGACAACATTTTTGTAATCTTTTCAGTGAACATCGAATATTAAGCAACGAGTTAGGCATTTTAATTTTAAATCTATTTCTTTGCTTAGTTTTAACAATTTTCATTGCACAAAAAATTCTTTCAACCTCAGTGTTACTAAGTGGTAAAACTAAGAAACTGAAAACCAAATTGACAAGCTCAGAAAAAGGATTTTCAGGCAGCGAGTTTTTAAAGTGCTTTCCTTCTACCCAAAACTCAATTGTAGAAGACAGGCTTGACCATTTACGTCTCAATAGTTTTCGCCATTGAAGCTCAATCGTGGTAACTTCGTTTGCGGAATATTTGGACTTTTCATTTGCAAAATGAGAAAATATATTTGGCTTAACAACGTTATGAGAATTTTCAATAGAAAAAAAATCGATCTAACATTTATTTATATGTGAAACGAGAGAGCTCTTAAGGGCCCAGCGTTGCTGCCAGATGCAAATTTTCATGACTACACACGAAAAAGTTTGTATAGAATTTTTACACCGATCGGTGTTCCAGGGAGTCCTACACCGATCGGTGTGAAAAAATGTCCCCTTTCACGGTGTTTTTTTTTAACAAATTTGTAATAAGCAAATATCCGAAATATCCGAAGGATGTTTGTGTCACACCCTGTCAGGTGTTTATTTAGAATACGCAAAATTATGATTTGTTTCAACACCGAAAGGTGTAATTTTTTACTATTCGGAAATATGTGTTTTTAGAATTTTAATTTATTCATTCAAAATGCTAAAAATAATGTTATGCCAAATATAATGGCATTCATGCTCGAAATTTGGATTGGATTGAATTCTATTTAAAGCGTTTTTTTATTTTATTACTTTAATGTCAATTTTGGCCAAAACTGTTTTCACGAACATGACTTAAAATTTACTTACATGGACTTTTATTTTCAGTCATGTGAAATTTCAATTTTCAATTTGTTTGCCAATGATAACGTAATTTCCATGTTGCTTTTCTTCAATGCCTTTCTTATTTTACACCGATCGGATAAGTTTGTCATATCACACCGGGTAAACAGTGTATATAAACACCGTTCGGTGTAAAAATTTAAATATTCGCTCACCGGTGTAAATTTATTTTTGCCTTACAGTGTTGCATTAAATCAGCAATTTTTGTAATCGTTAATAAATCTAAAAAAGGTTGTTTTCAAAGTAAAAAAAGGCTAAAAACTCACGAAGCTAAATCTTAAATTTCGAAGCTAAACCGCAAATAAAAAGGCTAAATCTAGCCTCGAAAAGGCTAAAATGGCCACACTGCTGTTCATGTGTCGACGTCGCGCAAGCAGCATTTTGCTTCCAATCCCATGGGATAAAAAATTTATTTTGTGCCCTTCTCTGGTCTAGTGCTATGTGGAATACATTTTGATGATTTAAGTACGATGTGAGAAATGTTTGGTACTTTTTCATTTCAATTTTGGTAGTATTCTATGTAATACTATGCTCACATCATCGTAATTTATGGCTCATTCATATGGTTTTAAGCATAAATTAAGTAATTTCACAGTGGGAAATCTGTCAATGAAATTACTTCGAAATTAAGTAATTTATCATAAATTACCATCCAAATTAACATATAATCTGTGTCGGCATCATGATACAAGAACTCAGGTAGACTTATTAGAGTTGAGTTCCTAGAAATCAACCTGCCATTGCTGTCAAGCTCAGCGTCAATATTGCCACATCTTGAATTTTGTGGGAAAAATATTTTTTTTGGAATTTTTTGTATGGTACAAAAGGGATAAAACTTATATAATAATATACAAAGCAACTATAAAAAAAACAGAAAACAGTCAACTAGAAAAAACAAAAAGATTTTTATAGCAATATTTTCACTAATTAGCCTTCTCCTCTTTCCTTCTTACGTGGAGAAATTATCGAAAACATCCTTAAAAAAATCACTCATCTCTAATCTACTACTTAATTTGTTCGCAACAGCTTAACTTATTTCTTTCATTACCTCTTCCTTATTAGTTTTTTATTATAATTTTTAATTCTATTATAATTGTACATTCTATTTATTATTAAGATTTACATATACATATTTTACTGAAAAGATGGATTTTGGAAGTCTACCTGAGTCCTTATATCATGGTCGGCATTAGTAATTTTTTCGATTAATAATCGACACATCACAAGGTGTCAATAAGGCCATTTCCTCACGGAGCAATTCAAAAGTAATGCAATTGCAACAAATGTTGCTAACCCATGTTTCTATACCGAAACCTTCTCATGGAGCAACTTTTTCAAAACTACTTGGCAACATGTTTGCGATAAGTTTTATGCAACGCAGCATGCTGCAATTTATATCACCAACTTGTTGTTTTTTCTTTGGTCATTCTGTACAATTGTTTTGTTTTGCCGTGTGTTTTTTCGCGTATAGTAAAGGAACAGGACAAATTGTAGTTTGGGGCCCACACCACTTGTTTTTTTGGGCCCTTAGATAAAATTGTGTCCACTTCAATAAAACTAATCAATGTTGCGTTGTAACATGTCTTGCTCTCCTGAAAGCATAGGTTGCAATTATGTTTTGAATTTCAGTAGTTTGAAACTTTATAAGCAATTGTGTTGCAATTGCATTACTTTTCCATTGCTCCGTGAGGAAAAGGCCTAACAATATAGAATAAATTGAAAATAAAATCATGGAGCCTGTTTAGATCGTCATGCCCATGACAAAAAGTGTGAGCAAGAACGGATAAGAATTGGGTAGTGAAAGTGAAATGAAAGATTTTTAGCCGAAATGCCGTTCACATACTTAAGAATTGGAAATTTTATGAAGTTTCAATTTCATTCAGTTACAGTTTGACAATTAAAAAGAAAAACAAGACAATGTTCTTTAATTTTTTTGTGAATAAATAAATTAAAAAATTCAAAAATAACATGAATGGTTGCTCATTATTAATATCAATACATCGGTATAAATATATTCGATTGAATTTATTAAACTGCAGATGCCAGTTTATATTTCGCGTTTCTTATAACAAATAATATTCAATAAAGTTCAAGTTCAGCCAGATTGTTCATGACATGACGAGCTGCGAACAAAAAAGACTCTGGCCAGGAATTTTTGATATGATTTTAGTTTCTGTATTCGTGTTTTTTGTTAAAGAATGTGTTGTTTTATAAAGGTTTTTTCTTAATCAAAGCAAATAATAATATTTTGTTTTACATATTAAATATTTTGCATTTTGTCTTTGTCACCTTTAAGTTATTAAATTTGTTGTGTTTTCTATTATCCTGTAAGCAAAGTCTTTTCAATTACATACTTTTTAAACAATTGCAGCCATCGCATAGTTGAAGGCGTTCGATTCTTTGCCTTTTCATAGTTAAAATAAAAGTCCGGTTTTCTTTATCTATGGGCTGTCAAAAATGTTTCATTCCATAGTTTCACCTCTCATTATGAAAAAGAAACAGGCATGTCCATGCTCAAGTGTGGACACAAAGGGCATGGAAACTCCAAATTTCAATGACGAATCTAAACAGGCTCATGCAAACAAAATAATATAAGGTAAACAAACATGCGAGATGTCATGGAAATTTCAAAATAAATAACGAACAGCTAGTATGAACGCAGTTGATTTAAGCCCGTGTGATACTTCATTGTTTTGTCCAATTTTTCTTACTGAAAATAAGTGGCTCGTGGGCAAGACAATAAGTGTATTTTACGAATAAGTGTTGCGGGTTCGAATCCCGGTCTAGCCATGGTCCTAAGCTTTTACCTTTCCTTAATTCTTTCCTCATTTCTAATCAATTGAAAATAAAAATCCGTCAATATATACCACTTTGGAAGTTGTAATTGGTGGTAGAGATGTTCGTGGAATGAGATTGCTTAATAACTCGAATTGACTGATGGAAAGGCATAACATTTACCTCAGTTCCGAATTCACATGCGGATATAACGCTCCGCCACACAAACAACATTGTACACTTGTTTCTCTTGGTTTCACTTTCTCTCCTACTTATCTATTTCCCCATTTTCCGAACCAAGGCAGACTTGACTGAATAGGTTTGACACCTCAAATCCTTGGTTCAAATCTCAAAAAAAAAACTTCAGGACGGCGTTATCTTGTATTCTTTCATTCATGACTTGGAGAACATTTTTGCTTTATTTTCGCCGCAAAAGAATAATTTTATTTCGAAGCAATTAATACTTTTTAAGAGTGAATTTCTACGGTTCTTAAATGTAACTCTGTGTGTGCCAAGCAGATTCCGTAATTTGAACGCTTGCTTTCTCGAACACATACAAGGCACCATATTGATTGTCACACGAGTTCACAAATGTGAAAGCCCCTTACGAGATCTTATCAATTTAATATCAACGATAAAACAATGAAATACATTAGGTTGATGAAAAGTGCTGCAGTTTTATTTAATAAGGAACATATCTTCATTTTTGCCTAAAAGACATAATTTAAGATATTTCTATTAAAATTTTATGTTGGTTTCGAAAAATTGAGCAAACCGTATAAATATCAGTGAATACCAATTTATCGAAAGTGCTGTTAAATTTGCACATGATTTGATGTTGCAGTAGCACTGAACACACTACCGTGACTTTACTATTAAAACTCTCATGCGATTTTTTTGTAAATCTTGCACTGAACAGCGCAATCGTGCTGAAAACGACATCTTTTTGTTATCGACCATCGCAAGGCTTCGTCATTCGAGAAAAACTCGTGCGTAAAACCACATCGTGTATACTCGTTTGTGTTTGTGCAAATTTCTATTTCGCCAGACAGTGAAAAATTCAGAAAAAACAGAATAAAATCCAAGGAATTTATTTCAGTTTTTAATTTCATCACTTAACGCGGACTACTATCTGCCGTTTTCAACTAATCAAACGACGAATTGATTGATAAGCTCGGCAGAGATAGTCTGGGAAAAAAGTTATACTTTATACGAATCAAACTTACTGGTCTTTATTTCGTTGAATTGTGCGAATGTGCAATTAAAAGAATTGGAGGAGCATCGATTGGGAACTAATTATTTTGCGATTAAACATGAAATTTGTTGCAACAACAACAACAACATCAACAAACCATTTAACTGAAGAGCCCGAGGAACGCATAAATAATATAGCCAGCTTTAAGTTGTCCCCATTCAACAACAAATCGTGTAACAGCACCAACATTTCGACAATTTTTAATAAAAATTTTAACATTTTGCTGAAAGTGAGAAAGAATCAAAAACAGAAATCAACGGCGCAATTGAATAAAATTTATAAAAATTGGAAAAATCAAAACTTTCGTATAGCTGCGTCTTGATTAAAAGCAAACTCTAGTTAAATACGCCAAATTATAAAAAAATAATAACTTCGACAACATCAAAAATTCTAGAAAAATCAATAAAAGTGAAAAATAACAAAAGAGTGAGCGTGAGTGAATAGAAATCGACATAAAATCACAAAACTTTTCTGAAAATTTTTTGTGCATCTTATTTCATTAAATTACATTTTGATTTATTCCACAAAATCCGCTAAATTTGCGAAAACTACAAATTCTAAAAGTTTTTCGTTTGCACCGCGTGGCTGCTAAACGCGTGCAATTGTCAAAGGTTCTTCCATTTTATTTTCCCGACGTCCTTGTCTGCAAGTGCATTGATCAGCGCGCGCGCGAAACCCAAAACAGACAAAGAGGAATTAGAACCGGATCAGAGGACAACGCTTAAAATTAATTCGCCTGATTTTCTAAAGAAATTCGTAAAAATTAGTCGCAAAGGCGGTGCATCGGGCAGTTTTTTGAAGAACAGCAAAATGCCACGCCGTAATAAGAAGGGAGGCAAGGGTAAGAATTAAAAATGAAAATTAATTTTATTTCTATTACATTTGCGGGCAGCTATCTTATCATTTCTTCATTTCAATGTCATGCAACTTTTTTTGTTCTATCATTGCGGATGCATGCAGTGTTGCATTGTAATTTTAGGTGTTGCCAGATTCTCGAGTAAACACAGAAGCTGAGTCGATAGTCGTGTTTTCGATAGCAGGAATTTATTAGTTGAACCCAGTTGAACCCATTGTAAATATTTGCTCTATGCTGATGACCTAAAAATTTTTACTAAAATAAATAATATCAATGATCATGTTTTTTTACAGAATGAACTTGACAAACTATATATCTGGTGTTGTAAAAATGGTCTTCATTTAAATCTTAAAAAATGTGTATTTATGTCATTTTCTAAAACTGACATGTATCGTCCGTCCGCTTATACTATTGCTGATTCTGCTTTGTCCTCCGTACAAAATTTCAAGGACCTAGGAGTGGTATTTGATAGAAAATTTACTTTTATTCCTCATTTAGACTACATTATACCTAAAGCGTATTCCATGTTAGCATTCATTAGAAGAAACAGCACTTGTTTCTTGGATCCTCATACCTTTAAAATTTTGTTTAATTCATTTGTAAGGTCAAGACTAGAATATGGATCTATTATCTGGAACCCATTTTATGATTGTCATAAATTAAGATTAGAACGAATTCAAAAATCTTTTACGAGGTTTGCCTTGCGTTCCTTTGAATCTGATGGCTCATCTCCTTCATATAATGCCCGTTGCCTTTTATTAGGTTTAAAATCGTTAGAATGTAGAAGAAGTATCTTATCATGCCTTTTTGTTTTTGATGTAATAAATGGGTCTGTTGATTGCCCTGCACTATTGGAAATGGTAAATTTCAATGCTCCAAGCAAAACATTAAGAAACTATGATCCTTTTTATTTGAACCTTTGTCGATCTAATTATTTGGTGAATGCGCCTATTAATCGTACATTACAAATGTTTAATTTGATTAATAAAAATTACAATTTAGATTTTTCTATATCAAAAAATCAAATGAGAAACTTTTTGAATTATATATATTAAATTGCATTTTTTTATGGTTTCTTATGGCGTTTTCGTTTCTACCAAAAAATGTTGCCCTGTCGCAGTGCAAAATGTTTTCAATGTTGCCCGCAACCCTGTAAAAGTGCATGTTTTTGCCTACTCGAAAAATGTCAACTTAAATAAACGAATATAACCATCCTTGTCTAACGCACGCATGTCATAATATTATCGTTTTAAAAACAGCTGATATGCAGGGCAATCATCTACCCTGTGAAAGTTTGCAGGGTAGAAAATGCGCCTTTTTTGCCCTCTGTGAGTGTGACATTTTAAGAAACGAACACAGAATTTACTCACCCGTTTGCACTTATTTTAGAATCGAACACGAAAAAAGGCAAGGGCAATGAAAAGGCAACATTTTTTGGTAGAAACGAAAACGCCATTAATTATTATAATTATTTTTATTAATTAATATTACTCTGTATTATATTATTATAATTGTAAAGCTCTTAGTCTGTAGGAATTATAGGAATAATTTTACTTTAGCGACCATGCCCGAATTTTTTTTTTCTTATTTTTATTAGACGTATATGGACCTCCTAAACCCAATGGTGAAAGAAAAAATTGTCGGTCTCGATTGGTTTAGGAGATAAAATTCGCGAAAGTTTGAAAATTCAGTGCAAATTTGTGTGTGTTTGGAAGCTAATATAAGCTTATTTTACTATACTTACCCAAAAAGGGGGTTTTTTACGGCGTATAAAACAAAAAAAAAAACACAAAATTCATTCATTTTAAGAAAAAAAATATATATATTTATTAAAAAATACATCAGTCTGAGTCGGTATCAGAAGCATCAAGTTCATTCGCAGACTGTGCCTCCATATGAGCTCTAATTTTTCGACATTTCTTACAGGTTTCACAAAACTCAATATTTGATAAAAGAAAAAAGCGCCGCAGGCGAAAAATTGTTATTAAAAATCGCGGCGATTTTTAATAACAATTTTTCTATTCTCCTTCAAATATACCAATTTTCTTTTAACTCAATTTGGTATTATGAAGGTTCAAGTTTTTGTGCTTTTCACGATATCGCATTGTTTCCTTTAATTAGCCCTAAAAATCCACATTTAGGTTAAGAAATCATAATGTAAAAGCTTACATTAGCTTCCACACACGTAAACATTTGCACTGAATTTTCAAACTTTCGCGAATTTTATCTCCTAAACCAATCGAGACCGACAATTTTTTCTTTCACCATTGGGCTTAGGAGGTCCATATACGTCTAATAAAAATAAGAAAACAAAAATTCGGGCATGGTCGCTAAAGTAAAATTATGCCTTTTTTTTTTTTAACTTTCAATTAACAACTTGCAAAATAGTTTTCTCTTGCTTTAAAAAATTAAATAATAACTTGTGTAGCTAAAGTTAATTACAAATAGTTCCTTTACTTCTTGCTAAGTTCATATTTTTTGCAAAAGATTTTTGTTTTGTTTTGCAAAAGAAATACAACAAGCATGCAATAAACTGACCATGAAATTTGCAAAAAAACATATAAATAATTCAATGTGTAGCAAAATATGAGGTTAACCAGTTTCAGTTGAAATTTTATATTTAACATTCAAATCAGGAAACTTCATTCTGCGAAACTCATTTGTCCTTCAATGTAGCTCTGCCACGTGGGCCTAATTTACACGTTTTCTATACTATACTGCAAGTGTTATTTTTACACATTGCTGCTTATGATAAAAATAAGCGTCAGAGCGCAGCTGCTAAAGGGCGGCGGGGTTTTTTTAGCTACCTGTTGTTTCACAAAAACATGATAACAGGTTAGCTCATTGAGTTGCTGACGTTTGTTTCACCATGAACTGAAATGTGCATTAATTTTTGTTTTTGTTTTTGGAATTTAACTTTTAGCAATTTCACAATTATTGGCAGTCGAGTAATAAACAACAATATTTGGCAGTCAGATAAAACTGGTACAATAACTGCTAATGACAAATTATAGTATGTAAAAATACTACCAGGGCTGGCTTTGAAAAAAAAGAAGAACTTCGACAAAACCCAGTTTATTTTCAATTAAATATCTTCAATTAAATTCTTGTTAAAAAGGCAAATTTTTTCTATTTTTCGTTAATTTTCAAAATAATTTACATTCGTATAATAATAGGGGGAGATTACGATTTCCGGAGCGCCGCGATTTGACGATGGATTCGAAGAGTACTCTTAATAAAAATAAGAATACCCAAAGGAAATGTTGTGTTATCGATTTGTTTCCGAGTTATCGATTTAAAAAAATTTTTTTTTTGCTATAAGGTCTATGAAGAAAACCGGCTATATTATTCTTAATATATAACCGATATTAATGATTAAGGTAAAATTTAAAAGGTTATATATAAGGCTTTTAAAAAAATTTTAAATTAATGAAATTTGTTGAGAACTTTGTATTTTATAGGTATTTTTATGCAATAAAAAAAGAATTTCTTACATAAAACCGTTATTTTCTCAAAAATTACCGTTATTACTATGAATTATAAAGAGTAAATTATTAAAGCTTGAAAATTTATCTTTCATTTGGTATATAATATATATAATTTATTTGACTTTTTCTCGTGTTTTTTATGATAAAATGATTTGCCCTTGTACGGAAAATTGCTTATTTCACTCATATTTACCTTAGATGTTTTGCTTTCTTACTCCATATTTACGAATATCGCCATTACAATACAATATTTATATGAATTAACGGGATTTTCGAGTCAGTGAAAAAAATTTGTATTTTTTGGTCGATCAGTTAATAAAAAAATATAAATATTTTTATCTATCGAAAAAAAGGTAAAACTTTCAGCTAATCAAAAAGTATATATTTTTAGTACCTTAAAAACGAAAATTTTGCAGAAACAAACGGTTCTTTTAATTAAAAAATTCAAATCTGATATATATTCGCTTATAAATTTAAAAACATTTTTGAAATTATATTTGTATTATATATCGTTGAAAAGGCATTTAATTACCTTTCGAATAGCATGTCAATCTTTAAGATTCATTGGATATTGGCAAAGATATAGAAAATTTTGTGAACAGATTTTTTAACAAAGAAAACACTTGGAAAATTTTAATTTTATGTAATATAGTGTGAAATTAAATAAAAAATGTATATTTTTATATGTCAAACAAAAGGTCTAACTGTAAGCTTTTCAAAAAAAATATATTTTTAGCAACTCAATAACGTAAATTTTTTAGAAAATAACGGTTCTTTTTATTAAAAAATTCAACTTTGGAATAAATTCGCTTATAAAATTAAAAATAATGTAGCAATGATATTTATAAGAAATATATTTGAAAGGTCATTTAATGACCTTTGAAATGACATATCAATCTTAAAGATCCATTGAGTAACGGCAAAGATATAGATGCTTTTTTGAACAGATCTTTTAACAAAAAAATTTTTTAAAAAAATCGATAACTCGATAACTAATAGAGTTATCGATTTTTTGTTCGGCGAATCATGTTTTTTTGTTGTTCTCTACCAGAAAACATCTTCAAATCGCGGCGCCCCGGAAATCGTAATCGTGCCAATAATAGGGATCAATACATAAATTAAATAATTTAGGTATTTATTCCTCCTGCAAATTCTGCCACAAAACAAATACAAATATTAGAACCAAATCTAAAAGAAATATAGATACGGGCACATCGTACTTACGTTTAAACATGGCACTCAATTAATTTTACATCCAATCTATCGTAAATCTCTACTGCAGATTAACTCGACGCTGTTTCATTCCAGATTTCTGTTCCCTCTTTGTTTTTAATCAAGTTGTATCAAAACAATTTTGTGGCCGATGGAATCGTTGTGCATCTTAATTAGTTTTCGATGAACAACCTTGATGTTGATGAAGTCATTGTTTAAGTTGATTTTAGAATGAATTCTGAACTTTTTAAAGTCGCAAGTTATATTCCTCCTACTAGTTCAATTAATTTTTATAACATTCATATTGAAAATTGTTCCAACCAAATGCAACACTTTATCGTTGCTGGAGATTTTAACTTAAGTTGCAAAATTTTTTTTATTACATATTTCAAAGAAATTTTTTTTTTAAATTTTAATCAAACTCAAAAATACATACAACCACAAATATTAACTTTCTTTCATTCAATGCTTCAATGTTTTTTAATCCGGTTTCAAGGATTTGTCTAGGGAAAAAGGGTTGAAATTGATATTCAAACTGAGTAAAGTTTTTAAACTATGAACAAAAAAACGAAATTTTACCAAAAACTTTTAAAGAAAAATTATTATTAATTAAAGTTTAAGCAAAATACAAATTGAACTCGGAGAGTTTTGGTGAATGCTACATACTTTCCGATATCAAAGATTCGTAATTGTTGAAATGCATGAATCATATATAATTGTTTCTTTGATTAAAAAAAAAAAATGCTGAACTGTTCGTTTTCAAAAACGACTACATATTTCTTTAGCATTAAGCATTTAAACTTCGTTGCAAGCAATACAAAGAAAACTAAATAATTATACATATCTTATTGGCAATGGGATAAACTTAGTGGATTGACTTTGTATTGATTTCATAAAAATTGTTTCTCTTAAAATTCTTTAATATTATTAATTTTTGAAAATTATTAAAAAAAGTAATGTTTCTTATCTCTTGGAATTAATTATAATTCCTTTTTAAAATATCTCAGGTATTATATATTAATATATTATAAAATATTTCAGACACTAAATATGATATAATGATATTAGCTTTGTTTTTGTATTTGTTAAAAATTTATCAATATTTCGAATATCTAAGTTAGTTGAGTATTAAATTATTTATTTGTCAAGCTATTTTATTTTAGAAACGATCTATGTTTTTATTATGTTTGCTTGCCATTAATGAAAAAATGAAATAGTAAATATGTAGTAATAAAAACAATGTTAAAATAACAACAAAAACGAATATGAAATATCAAAAACTAAAATAAAAATCTAAATAAAATGACGAAAAAACAAGGTAGAAAACATAAATAAAAAACCAATACTAAAGCAACTAAATGTTTGATTTGAATAAGCGTGTTTTAAGTTATGCCATACATACATTTGATGGCTGTTCTGACATTCTCACAAACACATGTGTACGTGTACTCGTGCCAACTTAATATTAAAATTATCTAATCTGAATATGTTTGTTTGTACTTTGTACGTTAACAGTTGCCACATTTGCGGAAAAGGTATACAACTATACTAAAATCATATAATTTAAACGAAAATTCTATGCAAACTTATAAATTCGTTCATTTTGAATCTCACTCTGTTCGGTTAAGACTATGCGAACTGTTATTGATTTTTATAAGATACATTTTTGTTTTGTTTTTGAGTGAGTAAAATAAGATTTGAGAAATTTTTCCAAGCTTCATGGAAAATAATCTAATATTAGTCGGAACTGCCAGTCATTATTTGCACTTTTTTGTTGATATGAATTTGTCAATTTAATTAGAGCTTGTGTTGGCAACAAAAACAAAAACTGATAAGAAATTTTGTTCAATTTAATAATAATTCAGGTATCAGATTGTAATGTAGAATGGCGGAATGTCAATAATTTTGTAAAATGTTTATTTAAATATTAATCTCTATTGTCAGTTAAACGATGTTTGTGGGAAAATCCATTTCCGCTGTTAATACTTACTAATTACATATTTAACTCCTATAAGCAATACTGTTTTATGGTTATATGAATTTATATACCGCCATTTTAGCCTAACCTCAACTATTTGCGCTTTATTAATTTGAAATTATTTTCAAATATACAAATTGTTTTACAAGAACACTTCTATACTTAATTTATGACTACCACAGTCTAATCTTAATCGCTTAAAATGATCACGTTGTTGTCTCGAACACTATTTAACTAAATGTTTTGCAAAATATTGTGAAAAAAAAACAAAGCCTACTGAAGCCTATTTTGATAGTTTTAACATTTATTAAGTTGTTAAGTTTTTATTTCAAACTTTGAAGTGGAAAAACTTGTACTTGACTAAGATCCTCTCTCCAATTTGTTTTTTTTTTTGCTGAATATGATGTGATCTACTTTAACAAACAACTTTTCCTGAATTCATTTTGTGTTATGTAATTTCATGACTTCAATAAAAAATAATAAAAAAAAAAACTGACGCCTCCTATGCATTAAAAACTTGATACTTTTTTGTATTTATTGATAGCTAACTAACTGAAGACTGCAGTCTGCAGTTTTAACTTTACTTTCCCTCTCTCTTTCTATCTCTGCTGCTAGCTCTCTTCATTCACATGATAAATTATGCCAACGGCCTTTACCACTTACCACATACCACATATCAAGCTGCCAACCCAGCTAAATGCAACCAACTGAATTTTATCAGGCTTCAGAGCTCATAATCAAAACTAAAGAAAAACCAGCTGTTTTAATAGCCACCACAGCCACGCTAAGCAATTGTGAAAGGCGAATAAGCTCTGTTTTTATATATTTCATACAACTGGTTTTAACTTTTTGCACTGTCTACTGCCTCTCTGTAACGCTACCTTGTTTTGCCTGCTGTGCTACTATGAAATTGGTTGCATGTGGCACGCTGAAACGGAAATCACCTTGTCCCAAATACTTTGCAATACAACGGCAAAACTTGATTGTCTGTCTATTATTGGTACGTTAGTTTGTCTATCTGTCTAATGTTGGTTCATTCGTGCATTACTCGTATGCAATAGAAAGCATGTACTTATTTTTTATTTTTATATTTTTATTTCTACTGCAGTGCTTTTGAATTTTATTCCATTGGATGAATTTTTTAGGTTGTCTAAAAGATATTATTTTTGTCAAAATTATTATTTCAACTTGAGTCGTTCTATAATAAAACATTCCATTCCACTCGCTTATCTTGTTTTCAACCAATAATAAATAAAATTGTTCGAGTTTTGTTTGTTTCTTATTTCTTGTTTTTATTTTTATTTTTCTCTCTATAATTAATTCTATATAATTTGTTGATTTTTGTTTGAAATGTATTTTGAAGGCCAAGAGATCAGTGCACATGTCACAAATACACCTAAGAAAAAGTATGAAAATATAAATATATGCGATTCCCAACAGACCGTTTTATTAAGTTTTCGTAAATGAGCTTACAAATATTTTAAAATATTTCGTGTCAAAAGAGAGAGTCATGAGACCAGAAAAACCATTCAGACCAAAAAGAATATATTCTGAGCAGAAATCAAACGTGAATATTTAAGAAATTTTGTCCACGCCTGAAGAGGTGGACTTTTGCTTGAAATTTTTTCGTAGAACGCAATTTAATACATCAGAACCACATCTTTAAACTTTTTATGTATAAATTAGTATATAACATCCAAAAGTTTAGTTTATTATATCCAAAAGCTGAATTCGCACGTGCAGCCCAAGCATTATCCATCAATATTTCAGCTGCCAAGATATTACATGATGTGATGAGAACCAATCTGAAACCTTAGAAAACAATGAAAATATCGCTCTCTGGTGCTGGTGACATCAAAATCACGAAAGATGGCAGTTTCTGCTACAAGAAATGCAAATTCAGCATCTGACTGCATCGTTAGTTGTCAGAGCAAGCACTTTTCAGCATAACCCAACAGGCGATGACAAAACCTGCACTGTGCTGATCATTGTTGAACTTTGAAAGCAAGTCGATATGTTCTTGGTCGAAGACTTACATCCACGTATTGTTACCGAAAGTTTTGAAAAGGCAGAGGATAAGGCTATGGCTGTCGCCAAGAAGAATCTTATGGATGTTGCCAAGCCTAGCTTGAAAACTAGAGTACATGCCGCTTTGGCTAATCTTTTGAGCGAGGTGTGTGTCGATGCCGTCTTGACAATTCGTAAGGAGGACAATTAGGTGGATTTGCACTTGGTTGAGTCAATGGAAATGCCACATTAGACTGCCACCGACACAAGTTTTATTCGTAATATTGTCAGGGATCATGGCAGCAAACAACTCGATCTTAAGACACAATGTTTTTTTGCGTCGCTCTAAATGGTGGAATCTCACTTGAGCTATGCTAGCGTTGTCTATGAACATGTGCTGGGCGAGAACAAATACAAATGTTTAGAGGAATGCAAGAATCCACAATTCGTTAATATTCTCGTTAAAGTAAAAATTCTCTCCCAATCGTGTTCCAATTTTCTGCAGCAGCGTGTTAAATTTATTTTGAAGACAGTACCGAAAATACTGAAGGCTCTTGATTAAGAACGGGTTTCAAATAACCTCACTCAGATCAATTCACAACCGTTAAATACTGTTCTGATTCAAAAATATAGTGCACTAGCCTTGCCCTGGTTTGTTAAAAAAAACAGACTTTCTTCAGAGTTACAGCTAGTAAACGACAGTACTTCAAATATTGATACGAAATTTTGAAAATCAACACCAAGGCACACATATTTTTAGTTGGAAGTCAATGGCCCGGGAAACAATTTCATATTTTGTGTTTATGAAGTAGCTGATAAATGTCCAGTAACCGTGTCGGTGAATGTCCGGCAAGGTGAAACACCTTGGGCAGGCACAGTATACGAACGAAGACCGAATCAGGCACTCGTTGGTTTATTGTGTCCGAATATAGTCGCTCGTTATTTAACACTTTATTGACATAATAGACTAACTACGATACTATTTCAAGTGCCTTGTTGGATATGCTTCGGGTGCATTATAGTTAGAACTTTTTCAGGGAATTTTGAGTAAAAATATCGAGCATATTTTAGTTGAAAAATCAAGTACTTTTCGCAAACCAAAAAAACAAAAAAAAAAACCAATTGGCCATTTCAGCCCTTGAAAGGACTTTGACCGAGCTTTTTATGATCAATTGTGTTGTGTGTGTTATTAAATGTTTGCACACAATTGACCGAGAACTGGACCTACATGTTTTATGCCGACTCAGAACGGCTAAAGTTCATGTTCTCAAGAAGCTTTATATGGCATTATTTATTCTCTGAGGTTTGCCATTGTCTGCAGAGAGGTGGTGACCGATCAGAAAAATTTTTTATTGAACAAATTTTTCGCCGCGGCTGGGGATCGAACCCGGGCTCCGAGCATGCTAAGCCACACACTTAACCTGCATGCCACGGTCACCACTATTCGCAAACCAATCAGTAAAATAATGCTGTCCTATGTGCTGGAGCTCGTTTGCAGTCGGCTTGATATCAATGTGGGATTTTTTTTTCATAAGCTTCGCAGTTGTTCGTTGCTAATCGTAGCTTTAAAGAAATAAATTTGTGTCTGATACTTCGGACTTTTGTGCCTGAGCACTTTCGTACGGACACAAATTGTTTCTCGGGTGGGTTTGTTAGTTCTAGAGTTATTGCTTGTTTGGTTTTGGAGTTATATGGAAGTTATACTGTTTCAAACCCAACAAATTTTTACTCTTAGCTCAACATAAATGATAAATAAATTAAAAATAAGACTTTTTGAAACTTTTGTACTTATGTGGTGCATTATTTAAAAAGAAAATAAATAAAAAATTCACATCTATTTTTGTTACTTCTCTGATGAAATTTTGTTTCGACTTTTTTTTATTATTTGAGTTTTATCAGCTGTTAAAAAAACAAATAAAAATATCGATAAGTCCTTAACCTTTAAAAGTTGATTAAGTACTTGAACTTTAAAAAGTATTGCCACATTAAATAGCCTTAATTTACATTTTATGAAAATCGGAACTCAACGCTTGTTTATTTATTTAATTTCAGATTAATTTTGAACTACGTTTAATTTGCTCAAGTAAACTTGTTTAAAACCAACGCTGAAAAGTTGGCCCTGAGTAAACTTAAAAAGACATGTCCATCGCTATCATGCTCGTTAAATGGCTCGATGCAATTCGTTAATGGTTTTTTCACGTTAACCACCGTCTTCCGTCAAAATTTTTGTTCAAAACCATTATTATACTCTTCCGATTCTTTGTGTTATTTCTTCCCCTCTCTATTTCTCAAATTTGCTAGTCGTTTAGTTCAAAAAATAGAACAGTATGAAAAAATTATCTAACATAGCAAGCAGCTCCTTCTTTGAATATCACCATTTATAGAAAATCGCTTTTGAATTTATTTAAAGCATTGCTTGATTTCCGTTAAATAAATACAATGGCGGACATATACAAAGCGTTGTTTTCATTTTTCAAAATTTAATTCACAAATTGAACTCTATGTCATCGACTGCAGTTCAACGTGCTTTTAAAAAAAGAACAAAACAATACCCACAGTTCATTCTGGAAAATATAAAATTACTTCGTGTTCAATTTTTTTTTAAGTTAAGTGAATTGAATTTGATTTTTTTCCTCCTTTATTTTGCCTTATTTCAAGGCACCTCTTTAATATTTCTCTCAATTGGCTGACATCCACTTGTGCTAAATACTGTCTCGCTGATTCATGCAGCATGTTGATGTAAACACTTTATTTATAAGTTGACGTCTGTAGCTGGCTGGCTGGCATTGGCTGAAAAAAAAAATTTAATTCAACTAATTGCAATTGTGTGTGACGCGTACATGACATGACGACATCAAGACTCTACTTTCCGCCTTCATGTTGCTTTCCAGATTTTCCTTTCAGCTGATCATCATATGATTCATTGAGAACTTTCATATAGTTCTAGCGTTTTTTTCCACGTAGTTCTACGCCAACTTTGCGTTGTATATTTATATTTTTGTACCCACTCAACTTTTGCTATATGCTGTACTGTTAACTCCCTTCACTTGGTTTGGCATTACGCCGATGCTCTATAAACTGTGCAAATGTTGTTTCAAGTTTCTTTGTTCAAAAAAGCATGCACAGCTGTTGTGTATTTGATGTGATAACCAGTCGAGAGGTGCTTGGAGCAAGAGGTGCACCTATTGCGCACTCTTGTCACATGTTTTCACAACGAATGTATGAATGACTGAAAGTATGAGTAATTTTTTTTATTGGCTTTCCTTCTTGTGTTGGCATCGATGGCATAAATTCCTTTGATGTGTGGGCTGCTTTGATGCTACACACCACATTAAAACTTATTTCAATTTCACAAGATTCAATTGCATGTTAAGAGTAGCTAGTCAAGATGACGTAAATGACGACTTTGCTTACTCTGATTTCTCTCATCTTATTTTATTTAAAGAATTCTTTAGATGTAACGCTTATTTATATTGATTATTTTATTATTTATTTTGCAGGTCGCGCTGGCGATTCCAATTCTGAAGACGAGTCTTGCAATGACAACGCAAGCGTTTATTCGTTTCTCTCCGAAAATGAGCCATCATCGGTCAATGACTCGGATGAGCTTTCTTCGAACGAACGCTTTGAGGAGAAATTCATGCAAGCCTTGGAAAATGCCACTGAGAAATCAGCACAAACTCGTGCTCAGGCCTTGCAAGCTATTTGCGAAATTCTCATGCATCGTTATATGCCTGACTTTGTAGAGGATCGCAAGGTAACACTCATCGATTGTATCGAAAAGTCGATACGTCGTGGCAAGGGCGCCGAGCAAGTATGGGGTGCCAAATTAGCGCCACTGCTTGTTTTACAATTGGGTGGCAATGAAACCATATCGAAAGCACTCAATCAATTTTTGCTCACCACTGTGCAGGACAAATCCGTTTCATTTGATGCACGTGCCAAGTGCTGCACAGCCTTGGGACTGTTGAATTTCCTTGGTAGCGAGGATATTGGCGACCTTTTGACACTGATGCAATTCTTCGAGAGCATATTTAGTGCAAGCTACTTGCGCGGTGATGACAAGTCGCCAGTTTCAGTGAATGCAGAGGCTGGCACTTTGCATGCGGAAGCGCTTTCCGCTTGGGGACTGTTGCTAACTCTAATACCATCTGGTGATTTTGTCTCCTGGATGACCGGTGGACAATCAATGATGCCGTAAGTTGTTTTTTTACTCGTGGTTTTAAAAAATTGCTTACAATTTAGTTTTTTGTTTTTATACTCAACAGATCTGTTAAAAAATTGATGGGTCTTTTGCAATCGGCTCATCTTGAGGTGCGCATAGCTGCTGGTGAGACACTTGCTTTAATTTTGGAATGTGGACGTAATCACGATGATGATTTTCTGACTGAATATTTGGACGATTTGATTGATGCCGTCAAGCAATTAGCCACAGATTCACACAAATATCGCGCCAAGCGTGATCGTAAAGCACAGAGAGCCACCTTCCGCGATGTACTCAGATATTTAGAGGTAAGTTTATATTGACAAAAAAAATTGCGTTATGTATTTCAACAAAATAAGAGACTATTCTTATATTCTTAACTCGGTTCTATGGTACTAGAAAATTTCAATTAGAAAGATTTGAAATACCAACAAGAAAAAGATCATGAACTCAATTCTTCAATTCAAATTCAATTAATTCTACAGTTTCCGCCAAACATACAAGCTTAACTTTCTTACACTTTTCATTTTAATTTATTTCATCTAAGTTTTAACTAATACAAGTTTTAATGAAGATTCCTCAGTTAAAATTGATCACGTTTAAATCCGATATTCCTTCATTTAGAGCTATTAGATAGGTTCAATGAGTTACGGATACTGCGAATGTGCTTTATACCGTGTCGCTGAGATGAAGATTGTTAAATGTTCAAAGGATTTTTAGTTAAATGCAGATCTTTTCATAAAGTAAAGTTTCTGAACATTTTGTGGAAACATGAAATCACTAGATAATGCTACATAATTAATTTCTGAGTGAGATATTACAGGCACAAGCTTTACTGCTTTTGTTTTATAAACAGTTGAGGCAGTCAACAACCTATACAAATATATAACAAAATGTAACGAACATTTATATGATTTATGTAGGCGAAGAAAGTAAAGCTGAGTTAATTTTTCAACATTCATTCATGAATGCAACTTAAAGGAATAATTTCACTATTAAGCGAGCTTATGCAGTTAGATCAAATACTGAATAAATAAACTGGAAACACTTTTTGAGTTAATCTTTTTACACTTCTTTAGATCGACTCAAATTATAAGTTGCTATTATATAGGCATATATATTAATTTTACGTGCTGTTATATAAGTTTACATTCTCTTAATAACTTTTGCTACTAATTTGAGTTTTTCATGAATATAATATAATATAGACAGCTCTTGGTATTTCGTGACAAGATATCTAGATATGGATCTTTCTTGATCTTTCGGTCAATTACCTACCTACCTACCTACATCACCTCTTTCGTTCTCACCTTCAATCTACCACACAGAAACTTTTCTTCTCCAAACAACTCTCCCATTAAATTTGTCGTTAACACCATTGTTTAATTTATTAAATGTTCTTTACACACATTTCTACAATAATGTTTATAATTTGATAAACGCATAATTTAGGAATTTTTTTTCGTTCCTTTACAATTACTTAAATGGAAACACTTAAAAAACTTAATTTAGAATATATCGCACTAAACACTCGAAATAGTCGATGATTACTTATTGGTGCACACATGTATCAACTTATGTAGACAATGAGAACCACTACGACACTTGCTGTGATCATGTATATTATTTTTCATGATCACACAACCGTTCTTGTTGATTGTATCCATGTACTCGCTGAAGTTGGCACGCTTGGAGAAAACATTAGCGCGCCAATGCGAATAACCACCAGAACCAATAAAGCGCGTGCTGTCAGCAAATGAGATTTTGAAGGGTTTGTAGGCTTTCTCGCAGGGATCTGTTTGCATGTTAAATGCTTCAGTTCTTTCCTTGTCCAGCTCCTGCATGACATTAGCGCGGAATTCTGAACATGGTCCCTGTACCTGTAGCAATTTGTTTGAGTTCATTTTTGTGGCGCCGTCCTCTGGCTTAAGGCTTTCATAAACGCCTTCCGGATATTCGTTAACATTACAGAAGTCAATTTGATATGTTGTAAAAAGACGTTGACGATCTAAACGTCTGTTGAGCTCATCCTTGGGCATTTGTTTGAGACGCTCATACAGATCGGGATAGGCAGTGCGTAGAATTTTAAGAAAACGATTAGGCTGCTGCTTTAAGCAATCGTCACTCTCATTAGCACCGGCCATGTCTGCAACTTGCTCGGGGGAAAATTTTGTAGGTATAATGCGTGGCTCAACGAGGCGACCCATTGGAGCAATACCCGTCCATTCAATATTAGCGCATTCATCGCGCACCGCCTTGGGTGGCTCCACGCGGGACTCATCAATGCATTGGCATTCGATTTCTTCTTTTTTTAATTTTTCGCCTGTGTGACCTTGTAGAAAGTCATAGCGTTTCGTATGCGGTGGTACGTAATCATGTTGATAAGTTGTTACAAGCATGTTAAATTTAGCTGGTTACGTTTTTTTTAGCGAGTTTTAAAATTTTGCAATTTTTTTTTAATTTTAAAAGAATTTAACCGAAAAAGTTGTAAAATTTTAGATTTGAATCAAATGAATTTTGTGTTTTTAATGATAGATTTTGAAAAGTTTAGCGCAAGTTTTTTGTTTTTCAATAATTTTTTAAATTGAAATTCAAAAACAAGTTTTTGTAAGTTGCCAAGAAAGTAAATATAAGGACGGTATGATCCGCAGAGTGTTGAATTTACTTATTTTCGCTGATAAAATTGATAGAACTAGATCTAACTTTTGCTTAATTTAAATTTAAGGAGGATATTTCACCGGAAATTAATATACGTTTTGGAACTGAATGCCTTGTGCTAGACTCATGGGCCATACATCATCAATATTCGGCACTGTGTGTGGTTATGGGTCCAGGCATGACCTCACAACTGCAGGAAAATGATTTCATACGTGAAATCTTTCAATTGGGCGAAAAAGTTGTATCCAACCCAGCACTCAAGGGCGCCAAACAATCGAAATTGGAACGCGTAAGTTGTTATTTAATTGCACTTTTATATGCTCTTGTACTAAATAAGACTTTCTTTCTTTTTGTTTTTAGCACCTGCTGAATGCTGCTGCCTTCAAGCAACGCACACTAACGCGCGGCAAAAATCGAGACAAACGTTCTGCTGTTTTTGCTTAATATTACAACATAACTATATGAACCGCATATATCTTATCTAACTTAACTTAACAAAACATAACTTAACCTTAGGCTAAGTAGGCTTCACGAAACATGATATAGCTAGCACATTTTTGCAAACGGAAAAGCTGAACAAAATCCATTCGCATATCACTTTTTCATTATGAAATAGTTTTATTTTCTTATTCAGTTGCGCTCCTTTTTCTGTTATTTCTGCTCTATTTAAATATGTAGATTTTTTTAAATGAATTGCAAATTAAGGGTTCAGACAAATTTTCTAGTTAAAATTCTTATTTTTTTGTTATACTTAGTTTATGCATTAGTATAAATTGTTAAAACAATATTTTTACACAATATGGCAGCGAAAACAACCTCGCGCGCATCTTTAACACAAGTATATTTTTTTTGAAAATTTAGTTTGTTGCTGAGTTAACAACTATCTTTTCGTTGGATTTAAATAAACTGTGTAATAATTGCGCAAAGCATACCATTGAAATAATCGTAATAATAAAAACTACATAATTATATAAAGCATTACCAAACGTGTAATCAAGATTATTACTAAAACCAAACTTATATATACGTACATATATATTTAGCGCATACAGCTATCAAGCAGTTTATATATGCCTAACATATGTATGTTAATGAAAAGAAAGAAAAAAATGACAAAAAAATTAGATGGTTCAACTTATGACAAAGTTTAAAAAAACAAAATTTTTGTAAGCATTGTTATGTCTATTAAAAGTTCAGTTTTAGCAGTGAACATACACATACGATGAGCTCTTATTTGTGAAAAAATCAGCTGTGGGCCAACTTTGCAATAACAATATTTGAATATAAATAAATACAGTTTTGTCACTGTGCTTTTATTGTTTTAGGTCGCTGATTAAATTGCTGCTAATAGAGCTTATTGTGGGTTTTTATATTTTCACTGTAAGTTTTTTTCTATCATCTAGCGATGCACATTTTTATGCGTTTTATTAAAGCACCAACTCATCGTTTAGCTTAAAATGCTAAACATTAAAATATAGATTTTTATTGTTTACGATCATTTATATAAACAACGCCTTGTAGCTTTCGTAGAGAAAAAAACAAAAATAGTCGATTTAAATTGAATTTAGTTTTGGTTTTATTTTTTAAGCTAAGTCTGAAAATCTCGACGACTGCCAGTTAATAAAAAAGAAAACTTACTGTAAGTTTATTATAAAATCAAATATTTAATAATTTTTAATACTTTAATTTCGTTTTATAATAGAATTTCTATTTTTAGTTTCATGTTTTAAAAGTTAAAACAAAAAGAAACAATTGATTTAAATTTAAACAATACAGCGATCGATATAACTCAATACCGAACTTCGTTTAATAAAGTCAATATAAATTTTGAATAATCAAGTATTTGAAGCATAAACTAAGGGTGCAGTTAAGCAACTTTTTCAACTCATAAATGTATCTTTTTAATTAAAATTATTTAATGTAATGAGAGTATAACAAGATAGACTCGTTTTAAAATGGCTGCTCCGAAGTGAATGACATTTTTACAATAAAAAAAAACAGTTATTCAAACAGCTTCAGCGCTTTTTCTCAAAACGAGCCTTACCTGTTATGCTATCACAATAAATGCGAAGAATTTTTGCTGTTTATCCTTAGACAACTAATATATAAACATAAAAAAAAAAAAAAAAAAACAATATAAATAGAAGTCTGTAATAATATTTATTAATTCTAGTTGTTGTAATATACATTTATATTAATTTTAATTTAAATTAGTTTTTAATAAATAAAAACAAAACAGCGGGCTAAACAAACAGCAAATTCTTTTTATTTTCTCTCACATCTACCATCGAGAGACATGTGTCACAATTAGCCAAAAACACTGCATTTCTCTTTTTCATATTTTCTATAATTCTGCTGCAGTTTCAATTCAAATTCTTTTAATTTTTTCATATCCTCCTCACACATAATATCATCAGCTTCTTGCTGCTCATTCTTGTCGCTGTTGTCAGCAACGGCTTTCTCCTGCTCTGGCGCTTCTTTATCTGCTTCAGTTTCTTCTACATCATCTGCTGTGCCGCATATATTCGTTTCTTCGTATAATTTCCAAAGTCTTGCTTCTTCGGTCGGCGTCATATTTAAAGGTATCATCTTTGGCTCTAGCAGACGCCCAAAGGGACCGATACCAGTCCATTCTGATCTAAACAATAACTGTTTGAATTTTGCCTCCTCTAAAGCCTTGTCTAGCTCATCGGCATCGTCTTTTGGTGGTGACTGTTCTTGGTTAACTTCTTCAATCTCATTGAGCACTGGCAGTTCTTTTTTCAAAACCTCAAAATGCTTGCGTCCTTTGCGTTTGAGAAAATAGCAAATATCACTATCATCACCACGTCCGGCTGGTGGTTGAAATTCGAGATTATAAGTAGTAAGCATCATTTTGACTAAAATTTCGTTAATTTTTAATAAAATTACACTGAAAATTTTGTTAAAAAATCATATAACAAAAGTATTTATATTGAAGGTAAAAGCTTAGAAACTTTATATTTGAAGATTATTTTTCAGGATCACAGCTTATTATATTAAAGTGCTTGATGCTCAATCTAAAACAACCCAAAAGCCCATCTGTGATATTTAAGATAAAATTAAATGAAAGAAGGCGTTAATTCATTAGTAGCTGTCGAATTCTCATAGTCGCAATTTTGCTGTTGAAGGAAGATTTTAAGGTCTGGATGCTGTGAAGAATTGTGCAGAATATTTCTGTATATTTTATCTTTAACGGTAATACACAACCAAAAAGTGATAGATTGTCAAATCGCAGCTCCGTGGATGCCAACTGACATCACCAAAACCGCTCATTACAAGATTATGGTGCAAATGATCGATTGTTGAAGGACTCGTGCTGCTGGAAGCGTAATCTTAATAAAACTAGAGCTCACACACATTCAATTCTTGAATGTGCTACCAAAAAAAAATTGATTAACAACTCCTTTAGATAACTCCCCGTTGACCGTAAGGATGTTTCCGCTTTAATTTTCGAATTAAACTGGGGAAATAATACCGCTTCCAAAAGCTTATCCATACAGTCACACGCTAAGGATGCATTGGCTACGACTTCGGGTGGGTTTTAGCAGACTCAAATTTTACTTGAAACTTATCCGCTGAGTTAAAGATGTTTCGCCAACACGGCATTCATTTTGGAAGTAAGTTCTCCATATTCCGGAACGTCGTTCGAGTATAACGGATCCATTTCGTACAGCGGAAACAAGCTGCTGAGTATCTCTAACTTTTTTGAGCTCGAATTAGCCGACCATGTCAAAATAACATGTAATTAAAAAGGAAACCAGCAGATGACTCACCATTTTGTTAATACAAAAATGTATATATTATTTTCCGTAACGATTTGCTCCAGGCTAAGCAATTGATTGGTAAAGTATCAGGCGCACATAATTAAAGCAATTAAATATATTAAAAAAAAATAACATTTGTAGACAAACACAATTCGCAGATATATTTTTATTAATTTTCTTCAATTTGGCCCCAACACTTCAATTAAATAATTCAGCACAGTACATTGTCCATAAAAAAAAATCAAACTTCATCATCAGATATTCGAAAATCGTTTACTCTAAAAAAAACGATCTTGCGGCTAAAAAGTCTGCAAACTACCAGGTGAACATAAATCAACAGCAGGCGATCGAATAAAAACACAACCCCAAAAGTATGCTTTAAAAAATGGTAGAAACTGACGATACACAGGTGCTCGCATAATTTTAAATTCAAATTATATGTAGGTCAAAATAATTTTCGTCAATAAGCCACACACACTTCAATTATATTGAGCACAACAGTAAAAATTTAACATCAGTTTCGTCGAAAATGGTTCTTTCCTGAGTTAAAAAGTCTGCAAAGTACCAGGCGAACATAAATCACCAGCAAGCCATCAAATATGAGCATCCCTAAATGTATGTTTTGAAAATTTTGAAACGGTCGACATATTAAAAGAAACAGCCTGCGAGTATGCAACAAGAAAATAGCGCACTGATTGTACAGTGGTGCTAAAGTAAAATTAATTGAGAAATGTATAAAACGAAAACATGCAATTTTCCGATTATTTTCAAAAATTAATTAAATGCCCTGCTTGAGGTGGATTTTTAAATGTTTCAATATCAATATGTTTCATGAATTATGGCATAATAAAAGTTGTATGCTTTTTTCAAACTCGATTCACATGAGCCAAAACTGCAAAATAAGTACAATATGATGCTGGTGATGATTTTTTATTAAGATTAATTTTTGGTGATGTGTTTCCGATTGATAATGAGATGATAAGAATGCCAGGTTATCTTGGTGTAGAATAGTTTGTTAAATATTCAGCAACAGCATTCTTAACACTCAGAATCCACGATTTCTATGACTAAAAAAAATTGTTAGTACTTTGATTTTATTAAAACTTTTTTATTGAATGAAAATTTTTATGCAATAGCTTAATACTAGTTAAACACTACGTATGTATGCGCATGTAAGTAAGTATATAATTATGAATCTTATTGTTAAGATTGTAAAACTATTATTGAGTAAATTATGAGTTCAAAATAAGAGAATCAAAAATTATTGTTACGAATCAAATAATTCTTATTTTCAAATGAAATTCTTTACTTTGCAAGAGTCAACGCATGTAAATAAATTGTATGGCTTGGAGTGTGATGTGTGATAGTATAGTTAAAAACTACGATATTTGTATGTACATGTTTATATAGACTATTGAGGTGAGAATATTAAGTATGAGCTTAATTATTTTAGAATTTGCAGCAATTTTGCCTGTATTGAGCAGTTCTGTATTAAATGTTTATTTTCAGTATTTTTCAGAAGCTTAAAAGTACAACGCAAGGTTTTAATTTATAAGCAATTTTTCGGAAAGTACATATAACCAAAAAAATGTATGAAAACGTACTTCAAATTGACTTATATACTAAGAAAAGAAATAAGAGGGTTTATTTTATCAAAGAAAAATGAATTGTTTGTTAAAATCTGGCTGTTAAAATTTGTCTTTTCTGTAACTTGGTAGCTATCCGGCAATTGCAGGTTATGCAAATGTGAGTTAAATTGCATACGGGCTCAATTTTTTTCAACATGTCAGTTATTGTTTTGTTTTTTCATATTCATATTAAAATATTGCACTGAAATTACTATTTTTTGTTTTTTATTTTTTATAAATATATTTTTGGTAAAAAACAAACAACCATTTGAAATTGCTTTTGAGTGAAAATTCTGATGAGAAGCTATGTTTTGCCAAATTAACTTGGCTAAATGCTCGTGTATCATTCGTATAGCATTAATCGCTGTCGTTCAAAATTGTTTGAAAATTGAAACTTTTAAATAAAAGCGTCTTTTTCAACACAGAAAACTGCTTATGAAGTGCTTCATTTCGCATTGTTGTTTCGTCTTTCATCGTTCATGCAATGAATAAATTAACAACTGATTTATTTTGTTTAAAACTGTTGTTCTTGTAAACTACTACTTTTATACTTTATAAATATGTATTACATGCTTGTTGGTTTTTAATTTTATTATTACTCTTACATTTTCGTATCACAATAATTTATTTATTTATATATGTTTGTATATACTTTTTTAATAAATATAAATATTCGCATATAAATTTAGTTCTTTATATACTATTTTGTAACAAAAAGAAAAACAACAAAAAAAAAGACATGACTTGGTTGTACAGTATTTTTAAAAAATAAAAGAAAAAACAAAATAAAATAATAAATTTAATATTCGTGTTATTATAAAGTTCTTTTGCAAATTTTTGTTTTTTGTTCTTTCTTTTCATAAATTACTCTTAAATGCTAACCATAGAAATTTTGGCTTTTAACTGATTTTAATCATTTCTGCAAATTTTAATCTATACTTATTGCTAATTTCTAAATATAATTTATATTATATATTTATATATATGCATGTATAACTACAATATATTGATTAATTTAAGTAAAAAAATGCTGAGCAAAGCATTTACAGAGACACAAGAAATAATCTACAAACTATGCAGCTTTTACTGTTTTGTAATAAGCTGCTGCTGCTAACGTTGATAGCACTTGATGCTGCAACAATTAATGATCGTTTGTTATATGTATGTATTTGTATGCAACGCATTTTGAAAGCAATTTTATATGTGTATGTTAATAATCTCGTTATTTAAGATACTGTTGTAGTCACTCGACTTGACTTGACTTGATTTAATTTGAGTTTAGTTGTGTTTCGTTTTTGGCTTCTTTGAGGGACGTTTAGATTTTTTGTTTTAGAAAATTTTAGCAGTCCAGCTGTTTGAATATAACTAAAGTTAACGCGAATCTGCTATTCATCATAAAGCAAACAAACATGACAAATTTTTTATAAAGCGAAATTCAAATGAATTTTTATTCAACTGCGTGACAAACATTCGCTAACCGTCCAACATCCTTTTGGCTGTCACGCTAGTCACTTTAAACTTGTGTTTTTAGCTTAAACTGCAGTCTAGTAGAAATCGGTTTATTTCGTTCCGTTCCGAAATGAGTATAAGTAGAAATAGAAGCATATCTGGAAGAAGACGGTGGAAAAAACAACAACTATTTGTTGTTTCTTCTCTGCAGGCACTCAGGTTTATGACGTGCAAAGATGTGTTTGTGGTTTGTGGAAGATGGATTAAGTGACTTTTTTTTGTTTAGCTTCTTCAAAAACTTCTATGCATGAATTTGATGGTCTTGTCTTTATTAAGTGAGTGAGGGTGTCAATTGCTGCTTTTACTTCTCAAATTTTATGTTAAACTTCGGTGGTGTTGTTGTTGTTGTTGTTATTAAAAGAATGTTCTTCTTATTGGCGTCATTTGATTAGTGGTGGCATCTAACCATCATTGTCGTTGGCTCTGTTGGCCTACATTTTCGCAAATCGTATGTAATTTTTCCATTTCCGAACTGGTTACTATATTGATGGAGCTAACTTTGGCACGTTGATAGGCGACTACCGTATTTTCGCCCAGACACTTGATGCAAACATAACCAATGAGCACCGCAATGCCAACCGTGAGTACACGTATGAGCGGATTAATGTATAGCTGTATGACTACCCATGCGCCAGCGCCAGCGATGCACATGAGCGTTATCAGTATGACTGTTTTTGACCAATGCTGTATGGTAAAACCTTTCTCCCATTCAAGTCTGTATAGCAAATTAAAAAAAAAAAAAAAATAAAATAAAAAAACTGTTCTTTAAATTCCTCATTTATATGACTTACTTTCTTGATTTCTCTATTTCATATGGAAAGCCGCAAACCTTACACGACAGTGGCGCATCTGTTGTACTGCAGCTCTCCACCAGCCAACGCTTAAGGCACTCGTGATGCACTGAGCTAACATCGCCGGTACACTTGCAGGGCTGTATTAGCGGATCAGTTTTATCGCTGTCATAGCAAATCCAACAATCCTTCTTGGTCAAAAACGATTGCCCTTCTTCTGGCGACAGTGTCTTGGTCTCGGCCGAGGTGGTTGGTATTGAGGGATCAATTTGACGACTTAACAGCTTGCGTGGATTTAAAATCCACAATTGTTCGGGTGCCATGGAATTCCATAAGCAGCATGGAAACCACAAAGCAACGCCTATTTCGACAATGCGAAAAACAATATCGTGCCAGTTGCGTGAGTAGACGGGAACTCTGTGAATGTACAATAAAATTAAAAATTGTCTTTTAAAAAAAAATTTTAAGCCATGGGATGCCAAATGAAATTAATTTTAACTGTTGCTGGAGCCAAGAAAAAGTATAAAATCAATTGTAGAATAAAACACTATTTACTAAACATACAATTTAGGAGGACATTTGGTTCTGAAACCAGAAAAATCATTATTGAAACTATTTAATTAGCAAAACATTGACTCTGAAAGCCAATAAAAGTAATTCAAAAAAGCTATTTTTGGACTTTGACCCAACTTTCTATTAAAACTTGAAAAAACGAAATTTTGAAATTTTCACAAATTTTGCATTTCGATTTTAAATTAATTTTATATATTGCTATTTTTTTTGTGCAATAAAGTCTAATAACAACTGAGTGTTCACTCAATCTATCAAATTATTGCACTTAGAGGGAAGTGAAATTAATTTCATATGACTGTTTTTGCACAATCCACTCACTCTCTTCACTTAGTTTTATTAAAACCACCTTTTATCTATTTAAATCATTCCAACCTTAACGGAACTATTCTCACTCCATTTTGGCTGTTTCTTCGATTCGTCAAAAAATCCATTTAACATTTTTTTCTCGCTAGGAACTTTAAATTTTCTGGCTAAAGCAACAGTTCAAATTCAACGAATTCAGACGTAAAAGAATTATGAAAAATACATTACTTTGTCTTCCAGAAATCGCCCAGCGTCTCCGATGCCAAAAATCCCACAATCACAATCAGCATTATAGCCTGACTGAGCAGTCCAAAACGCGACTGATGCAGCTGCGATGCATTTACAATAGCCTCGCTGGGACCAAGTATTTTACCGCTTTGGTCATATACAAAACCGCCTCGCAGTTTGAAGAATACTTCTACGCCATAGATAAGAAAGAATATGACCACGATGAGTAGAAGGGCAGCATAACAGCCGTTGAAAATGTATGCATATGTACGGCGATCGGAGGTAATCAGTGAGGAGAATACTTCAACGCCGAATAGGCTGTAGAGAAAGAAATTGAAGGCCACAAAGCCTAGAAAACTTTTGGATAGAAACTGTGATTTTTCCCAGCGTATGTCGCGCAGGTGGAATATCTAAAAAGAGAGAAAGAAAAATATTAACATTAAGTAAAAAAATTAATAAATAAATAATATATTGTTAATTAAGGCTACTGTCAGTCATTTTAGATAAGATTTACTATTAATTTTATCAAAAGTTCTGATGTTAGCATTGAAGGTTTCAATACGAAATAACTTTTTAAACACTAGCAAATCAAAGTTACCACGTTAACAGCTTTAAATATTAACAACGGTCATGTGCTAAAATGTTGAAACTTTTCATGAAATGTCGCTATGTTTGTCAAAATTTATTTAACATTTATTATCTATTATTCCAAAGATCCTATTGCGTCCACGAAACAAATTGAAATGATATCTCATAAGTAAAATTAGCTATATTTGTGTCTACGAGTACAAGTGCACCCAACATATATACAACTCATATCGAGAGATAAAGCCTAGGTATTAATAACAGCAACTACGCATGTTTAAAATAAGGTTAAATGGGTAAAATGATAACCAGGTTATCTTTTGAGTGGCTGGAGGTTTGTTAGAGCGTGGTGAAATATATAATAACTTCACCATACCTGCAAGTGCAGAGAAAAAGAAACACTTTTAATTATCAGCACTAGCAAGATCATTAGTGAGGTGCTCCTTGATAAGGGTAAAAAGTATGATTTAATTAAGCTTTCAACCAGAATTTATGGCAAATGCTCATTTATTTTATTGAGTGCTTTTAGCACAAAACAAAAAGTGAGGTGGGAGCTAATGGTTAACAATAAATAACCGAAAAGGTGACCTCAATATTTTGCCCATCAAATAAAGGAAATACACATGAATTAATAAAATTAATAAACTCACCTCAGCCCACAGGCAGACGACCAGCGATGAACAAGTCATCAGTAATGGATAATACGCCGACATTAGAGTAACTGCCCAGGAGGGCTGCAGATCACCCTGTTAGATAGAAAAAAAACCAAAAATATTAAAACATTATGCTTATTCATATATTGTAGCAAAAAACTTACCGGCGTTGTAAAGTAGGCGCCACGCAAGGAAGCTGCAACGAAAACCATAAAATATAACAACTTTTGCGTTGTCAGACGACACGCTCGCAGCACGGAGGGTTGCTTAAGTCGTTGGTATTCCGCCACAATGCAGATGAGCAGCTGTATCATCGAAACCAGGGCCACAAAGTAAAAAACGCCCGATATTCCTGCATGATAGGGTAGATTAAAGCCGCTGCACTCATCTCCACTGTAGCGTATTTCGCAAAGGCAGGTTCCATTAAGACAATCGCCACGTCCCGAACATGTTGCACTATTCGCATCATCATCGTCGGCATGAAAGGGTAAGGCGGGTCTTTTGGATATGCTAACAACGTCATCGGACGACGCTGTTAGTGCTGTTGTAGTTGACTTCAGTACGCTCGAAGAGCACCGCATTAAGGTATGAAAACTTGGTAGCATTCTATGTTGAGGTCACTGCAAAGAAAAATCAAACAGAAAAACATATAAGATAATGCGTAAAAAGAATTCAAGATAATTTTAAAAAAGGGTTGTTGAGTTGCAAATTTCAAATATTGGTGCCCACAAAAAAAAAAAAAATTATATAACAAACTTTTTCTTAATAATTGCATGCTTAATTCGAACAAAATCTACATCATTCAGAACAAAATCAATTTAAATTCAGAAATTTCATCTGAAAATCAGAAAGTCTGTTTAAAAATTAGAAAAAATCATTTGAAATTCAGAAATTCATTTTGAGAATTAGAAAAAGTCATTTTAAATTCAAAAATTTCATTTGAATTAAAGAAAAATTCAAATGAAGTTCGGAAATTTCAATTTAAAAACCAGAAAAGATAAATTTAAATTTAATAATTCAATTTAAAATTCGGAAAAGGAAAAATAAAAAAAAAAAATCATTTGCAAATCAGAAAATATCATGAATATATATATTTAAAATTCAAAAATTCCATCTGACATTAAGAAAATATCAATTGAAATCTGGAAATTCTATTTGAAAAGCAGAAAAGATAAAAAGAAATTCGGAAATTCCATTTTGAAAGTCAGAAAAAATCAATTGAAATTCAGAAATCATTTGAAAGTAGAAAATTTCATTTAAAATTCAGAAAAAAATCAATTCAAATTCAGAAATTTTATAAGAAATTCAGAAAAGATGAAATGAAATTCAGAAATTTATCGAAAATAAAATATAAATCGAAAATCAGGAGTTCCATTTGAAAATCAGAAAAAATAAATTAAATTTCTGAAACTCCATTGATACTCCGAAATTCTAGTTGAAAATCAGAAAAAATCATTTGAAATTCAGAAAAGATCAATGCAGTTCGCATTTCATTTTGAAAAACAGGAAAGGATTAACTGAAATTCAGAAATTTCATTTAAAATTCAGAAAATATCAATGAAAATTTGAAATTCTATTTTGAAAATCAGAAAAAAATAATTTGATAATCAGAAAGAATCAATTGAAATTCCAAAATTTTAGATGAAAATCAGAAAACATAATTTGAAGTTCAGAAAATATTAATTGAAATTCAAAAAAATGAAATTCCAATTCAGAAAACATTAACTGAAGTTCAATATTTTAAAAATTCATTTGGCTTTAACTGAATTTCAATGGATGTTTTTGGAATTTGAAAAGTTTCAATTGATTTTTTTCTGAATTTCAATTTATTTTATCTGAATAACAATTGGAAATGAAGTAACATTTAAATTATGTCGTAATGAATTTGTGGGTTCCAAAAGTGGCAACTTAAAATTTGTACTTTTATGGTTCCAAAAAAGAAAAACGTCACTGATTCTAGTCAATTTTCACTCATGCTTTTGAAAACTGAAACAAATACTTTTTAACGACATGCTTACAAATTGTGATAAACAATTAATAAGAAAAAGTAAATAGTTGTGGAATATATCTAAAAAAATTTAGAAAAGATATATTCGATATTTTGCTGAAGATGTTTTAAAAGTACTATAGAATTTTAAATATTCGATCACATATTCGGGTACATTTGTTGGTAACATTAGTTTGGTTATTTCTGTAAAGAAATTACTCTTTAAGAAAGTAATACCAATAATTATTTAATTTTTTTTATAGCCGAGAAAAAAGCAGAGTTTTCTTTGGAAAACAATTCATCAAAGGGGGCTTGAATTCAAGTCTAACAATGAAATGTATAAAGGATCCACGTTGAAATATTTTACTCGTCCACACAAAGGTTATAAAATTTTAATTTTTTTTTTATTGGACATTGTGGCGTTTAAGTGATAACTTTTAGATGAGAGGGCGAAGATACAGCGGACGTTTCTATGTTGTATTGGACGTATTGGATGAGCCGTTCAGCAATAACAATGAGCAAAGAGAGTTTTCTAAAAACACTTTACTTTTCGACAATTTAAATCAAAATTAAGCTTCTCTCCTCCTCTTCCATTCCTCCTGTATGAATGAATGAAACTTGTAGACTGAACCAAAAATGTACACAATAATTATGAATTTTAACATGATCTCCATGAATGGCATTCATGCATTTTGGTCGAGTAATCAAATACATGAACCACATGAACTATTTATAATATCAATGTACAAAATGCGTAAGAAAAAACACGGGAACATTAATACTTATAGCAAAGATCATATAATACAAAGATACGCCACCGCCATACAACCCAATGGCACAGTAAAAATTTAATGTGGATTTATCATAAATCCACATTAAAGCTTTGTGAGAGCCAGCGAGCGAACGATGTAAAGCTTTTGAGAGTGAGAGACGAGTAAGCAACGATGTGAGCATAATATTGGAGAGCAATAGAGAGCATATGTTAAGTTTTAATGCACAAAACATCTCATAAAACGATTTAACCACAACGAAAAAGTAGCTGAATTTACTTGCGTTTTAGCAAAGAAATTGTAGGCATGTTTTGTTCAAATCTACCCTACGCACATTGTAGGCATATGTTTTTCACAATTATAATTGTGTTTCACTTTAATTATTATAATATGATCTCTGATTGAAATGAAGTCGCAAATAACGTTGTAAGAGACCTTTCTAAAATGGGTTTTTGCGGTACTATTTTATTTGATTTGTTGATTTTTTAATAAGTTATTATTTATTTATTGATATATGGGCATTTCCACAGAATGGTCTACCGGGACCGAAAATGAAAATTTCAATAAACCAATAATTTTTTTTTTATTATATAAAAAAAATGCTTGAATTTTTAGATGACTTTACAATTTATTTCAGTTGTTATTCTGAGAAAATTAACCTGATAACTGAAAATATGTTTTTCCTACCTTTAGCTGCCTTTAAGGGCTTTTTCTTTTTACAATTTTTCGTTTTTATATTAATGTTATGTTTGCACTCTTCTTATAAAATTCTTTTATCAATTACAAATAAATAATAAAAAACTAAAAAGATACCAAATAAAGCTCGATTAACGGTTAACTTTTATATTGCTTTAATTCTTGTTCGAATGTCGCGTATTTGTACCTAAATCATAATTTGTTATCAGAACTTCACGATAGTTCTAAGCAAGTGTCTGAAAATTGTAACTTAAATCAAATTTGGTTAAAGTAACTGCATGTAAAAATCACACTAAAAATTTAATTTTGATTTGCAAAGTGCCTCGCGTTCGCACATTAAATTTATTTTAATTTAAGGAGGGACATGACACTCGCGGCAGAAAAAACAGACTTTTTTAAAAATTCATAACTCAGTCAAAAACAAACACTTTTCCAAAATTTTTATTTTTGTAGAGAATTGAACAAATTAAAAGAAAAAAAAATATTTTTCACTCTAACATGGTTTTATAGAGCTCCAAACTGGCACCAGAGAACAAAACGGGGCCTCGTTTGCAACGCTGGGAAACGCAAAAATTGTCCGATCTGAAAAAAATGACTTTTTTAAAATCTTAGCAAAATTGGTTATCGTATGACAGGAGCTTTTTTTTAAATTTTTTTCAAATTTTGGTGATGTTCCAAATTTGAAAGTGTTTTTTCGAAAAAAATGTTGACTTTAAAAATTCATAAAAAATCGAAAAAAAATTTTAAAAAATGCTCGTGTCATACGAAAGCGAATCAAGTTAAAAAAATACAAAAAAAGAATTCCGTCAAATGAACCCGCTAGTGCCGCAACCAGTGCGAAAAAAATGGTTTCGAGATAAACGCGTTCAAAGTTTGTAAAAAAAGAAAAAAAGGTGAAAGTAAAAAATGCACTCTCACTAATCTGGCTGTAACTTTTGACCACGTAGGAATTTTTCCATGAAATTTTTTTCTTAGAATTTTAAGAATACTTACAAAATTAAAAATTCAATTTTAAAAAACGGCCAATGTCATGTCCATCGTCAATTGAATTTTATCTTAGTTAATATGATTTAATTTTGTTTTATTCAATTTTATATAAAGTAATGAAATGTATTTATATTTAATTTCAATGAATTTAATTTAATTTAATTTAATTTAATGTAATTTAATTTAATTTAATTTAATTTAATTTAATTTAATTTAATTTAATTTAATTGAATTTAATTTAATTTAATTTAATTTAATTTAATTTAATTTAATTTAATTTAATTTAATTTAATTTAATTTAATTTGATTTAACTTCGTTTAATTTAATTTAATTTAATTTTATTTAATACAATTTAATTTAACTTTATGTAATATAATTTAATTTAATTTAATTTTATTTTATTAAATTTAATTTAATTTTATTAAATTTAATTTAATTTAATTTAATTTAATTTAATTTAATTTAATTTGATTTAACTTCGTTTAATTTAATTTAATTTAATTTTATTTAATACAATTTAATTTAACTTTATGTAATATAATTTTATTTAATTTAATTTTATTTTATTAAATTTAATTTAATTTTATTAAATTTAATTTAATTTAATTTAATTTAATTTAATTTAATTTAATTTAATTTAATTTAATTTAATTTAATTTAATTTAATTTAATTTAATTCAATTTAATTGAAATATATTTTTAAAATTAGAATTAAAAAAATTCATAATCACAAAAACGAAAAAATGCTGAAATCGCAAAATTCAAAAACTAGCTTCATTCATTAACCATTGATTTTTGTGTAACAACAACAATAACCGGTTTCATGCAAAAACTCTACAATAACAAAATATATGGTAGCAATCGTGGTTGTTGCGGCAAGGGAAAGGGACACATTCAAAACAAATATAAACGATACTAGCAACAACAATGCGCATGCGTCGTAGCACTGGTAGCCACCAGTGTTGCCAGAAAGTTTTGAGAAAAGAAGCTAGATGGCCTTTAAAAAATGGCTAGAAAAGGCTAGATGGCTTTAAAAAAAAAGCTAAAAAAAGGCTAGATTTGTTAACGCTATTATACCCTAAACATGTAAGGTCAGGGTATATTGACTTTGTGCAAACGTTTGTAACGCATAGAAATAAGCGAGTCCGGTATAGAAAAGTATATATTCCTGATCAGTGTCACCTCTTGAGTCGAGCTAACCATGTCCGTCCGTCCGTCTGTCTATGTGTTATCTGTTAATATAGGTTAAGAAGGAGATGAGATTGGTACACATGTTCACATGAACCCAAGCATCTACACTATTGAATATTTTTAGAATCCGCCCACGGACACGCTTACTTCCCATACAACTAACAATAAAAATCGCTGTATAGATGGTTGTAATTAAGCTACCGAAATAAAATTTAAATGTATTTATTTTGTATCAAAACGTAGACGTACACAAAAAATTGGCGTGCTCTACCCATGAACATGCCCACCTCCCATACAACTCCAACATTGAAAACACTATTATAAAGACCCTTTTATTTGAACTACAGGGATTAAACTTATCAGATATGTATTTTATATTAAAACTTAGATGTGTACTTAGATGTAAAATAGTCGTCATTCGCCCTTAAACACGCCCACCTCCCATACAACCCATTATAGTAAAAACGCTATAAAGAGGTTTATATGAGCCAAAAATATAAAACTTGGTATTGAGATTGTTGTATCAAAACTAAGATGTGTTCACAAACTGAGCGACATCCGCCCATAAACATGCTCATCTCCCATGAAACCCACAATATGGAAAACACAATAGAAACGTTTATATTTGGCCTACAGAGATAAAACTTGGTATGAGATCATAGTATATAAAACTAAGGTGTGCTCACAACAAAAGGCGTAATCCACCTACGAACGCGCTTTCCTCCCATACAACCTTCATTAGTAAAACCTATATAGTTCTATAAATACAGGAATTTTAAACAAAAATAGGAAGTTACTTCTATTTGTTTTAGTATTTTAATATATAGTTTATTTAAATATAATAGGAGGTCTAGGGTATTTCATAGTCGGACTAGACTTTCTTTACTCGTTTTCTTTTAAGAACAGTTGAATACGGTTTCTTTTCTAGTTTTTTTTTTGAAATTTCGTTGTACTAAGAATTCTTTCTACCTCAGCGTTGCTTAATGCTAAAATAATAAAACTAAAAATCAAATCTGATAGCTCTTGGAACGGATCTTCATTCAATGAATCTCTAGCTTCTGCCCAGCTAGATTCCTATTCTACTTGTGATTTACAATTTTTTGCCATTATATTTCAATTATAGTTATTTCTTCTGTAGAGTAACTGGAGTTTTCTTTCTCTATAACAGAAAATATTTGGGTTTAACCACTATAAAAGAATAAAAAGAGCAATAGAAGATTTACACTTTCAAAATTGCAACGTCAGAAAAATTGGATGTAGTAATGCATCTTTAAGCAATATATTAAAAAAGGCTAGAAAAGGCTAGAAAAAAACAAAAAAAGGCTAAAAAAAAAACTAGAGGCTAGATGGTAATTTTCGAGGCTAGACAACAAAAAAAAAGGCTAGATCTAGCCTCAAAAAGGCTAGATTGGCAACACTGGTAGCCACAACGACACACAAACTGACGATCATTTGCATACAATTTCGATAGAAACACATTTTTATGCGATTTGAGTCCTCTATCTATTATATGCTCAGTGGAATGGCAAGGGCAGAAGACTGAAAGAGCATTGCAGAGAGCAAGTTCATTCAAAGGTCGAAAAATTTTATCTCAAGCAAGAATTTAAAGCTTTTTCGTTTGGCACTCACAAAAGCTTACGTTTTGATCTGAAAAATATTTATTACTTTTTAATGTTCTACGTGGCGCATCTTTATATTATATGATCTTTGCTTATAGTGTTTTAAGTTCATATAGAGTGTGTACATGAAACATAAAAAACTTATGTAAATGCCATGAAAAAATACAAGGACAACATGAATGATTCATAATTTTTGTGAATAAAATGCATAAAATTCATCTACAAATATGAGGAGAGCAAGATAAGTGACAAAAATGCATTAATATCATGTAAATAAACAAGGGAAATGTGAACTACTTTGAGTTTAGTGTCCTAAGTTTATGAAATTCATGTACAAATACGAGGAAATCAAGAACAGTGAAAAACAGTGACGAAAATACATGAAACTCGTGTACTTATAGGAAGCGTGAACTACTTTATGCATTTTGTGACCAAAATTCATACATCCTATGTACATTAGGACGTGTCGGTCTTCACACAAGAAAAAAATTGAATAACTGGGTTCAAATATTCCTTGGCTCATTTTAATAACCTCCACGAAACAACAATTTCGCGATGCATTATTACTTAGGCATTAACTCCTACGGCCTTCTGGAATTTTTAAAAAAAGTGTCTTTATATTCTTTTTAACGTTCAGCTGCAAGTTCGCACTAGAGTTACCAATAGTTGTTAATAATTGCATATAAATAGTATGCTAATTCATAATCTTACATCAAGATCATGTACAGTTGCATGAAGACGGCAGTTCTTTATACACAAACTCATGAACAGAAACTCGATATATGAGTTTGGATATATTTTTATTTCCGTGAAAAAATGTTTGCCGTGAAAAAATACCAGGCCATTCTGAAATGGTTCAAATCACTACTACGCCATAATTTTTAAGTTTTGTTTTAAATGACAATTCGTTTTTTTTTTTTTTTCAGGACAGCAAGAAATTTGCATGCTGAAATGTTTGTATCTATAAAGTTGTTTTCAATATTCAAATACTTTTTGTATGTGAATACTTTTTTGGAACTCATAAGGTTATAATGACAACATTGAATTGAACATTAATAAGGTTGCGCTGTGTTAATGAATATATTGCCTAAAAGTATACTGAATAAAAATGTAAATTTTACTTTTTGACATAACGATAATGAAACGAAAATACACACGCACTATGCAGTAACAATAAATAATTAAAGAATATAGCATAAAAATAGAGCTGAAGGTGACCAGATGTCAACATTTGGAATGTTAAAAACAAGATCAAGTGTTGTGGTATTTTAAGTGAAAATTCATGTTCGAATTGAATGTCTTCACATGTACAATAAATAATTTAATAAAATTGTTACTAATTTACAAGCATTTGTAAGCATAACAAATCAATTGAGGCTACCGCCTCAAGTCATGCAAGCTAAATAATTTATAAGCCGACAGTTAGGCTGTTCAATGTTCATAGTGATGATGATGTTGACCAGTGTGGCCACGACCTGAAAAAAAAGAAGCTAAATTGGCCAAAAAAAGAAGTCAAAAAAAGGCTAAAAGTTTTGAAAAAAGAAGCTAAAAAAAATCCAGATTTTTCATACAACTTCAAGTTTTATTTTCGTTTTAACATAACATTCATTTTTAATATAGGTACATCAGTATCATTGGTACAAATTTGTAAAAAGCAAAAAATCATATGGTATATATTTATAAAGCAAAATAATACCAGCCTTTTTAATTCAGAATGACTTACTTTTCATTAACTAAACTAACTTTTCATTGCATTAACTTTCATTTCATCATTTAAATATAAATTAAAATAATATGTATATTGAATTGATGTATATTGAAGTATATGTATATTGAGTCCTATTAAGAATAATTTTCTCATGGGAATTGTAAAAGGGAGTTCTCATTTTTAAGACAGCAGGATACAGACATCACATGTTATGTTAAAAGTTTTAACTTAAAAGACTCATGAATATTCATGGTTGATTAACAATTTGTTCAAAATTTTCCAAAATTTCTTGAGCCTTAAAATGGGAATCTCCTTTTTCAACATAGTTTATATCTCAGATATATTATTCCCTCTTCATCAGATAAATCGGAGGAACTGCAGCTTACATAAGTACTACGTGAATCTAACAGACGTATGAGATCATCAGTTACCTCAAAGTCATGACAACATTTTTGTAATATTTTCAGTTAACATCGAATATTATGCAACGAGTTAGGCATTTTAATTTAAAATCTATTTCTTTGCATAGTTTTTACAATTTTAATTGCACTAAAAAGCGTTACTAAGTGGTAAAACTAAGAAACTGAAAACCAAATTGACGAGCTCAGAAAAGGATTTTCAGGCAGCGAGTTTTAAAAGTGCTTTACTTCTACCCAAAACTCAATTGTAGAGGACAGGCTTGACCATTTACGTGTCAATAGTTTTCGCCATTGAAGCTCAATCGAGGTAACTTCGTCTGCGGATAATTTGCAAAATGAGAAAATATATTTGGCTTAACAACGTTATGAGAATTTTCAATAGAAAAAAAATCGATCTAACATTCATTTACATGTGAAACGAGAGAGCTCTTAAGGGCCCTGCGTTGCTGCCAGATGCAAATTTTCATGACTACACACTAAAAAATTTGTATAGAATTTTTACACCGATCGGTGTTCCAGGGAGTCCTACACCGTTCGGTGTTAAAAAACACACCGTGTCAAAAAGCTAGAATTTTATATCCGATAGGGGACATTTTTCACACCGATCGGTGTTAATAACTAAATATCCGAAGAATGTTTGTGTCAAACCCTGTCAGGTGTTTATTTAGAATACGCAAAATTATTATTTTTTCCAACACCGAAAAATTTAATTTTTTACTATTCGGAAATATATGTTTTTAGAATTTTAATTTATTCATTCAAAATGCTAAAAATAATGTTATACCAAATATAATGGCATTCATGCTCGAAATTTGGATTGGATTTAATTCTATTTAAACCGTTTTTTATTTTATTACTTTAATGTCAATTTTGGCCAGAACTGTTTTCACGAACATGACTTATAATTCTGGACTTTTATTTTCAGTCTTGTGAAATTTTAATTTTCAATTTGTTTGTCAATGCTAAGGTGATTTCCATGTTTCTTTTCTTCTATGTCTTTCTTATTTTACACCGATCGGATAAGTTTGTCATATCACACCGGGTAAGTGGTGTAAATAAACACCGTTCGGTGTAAAAAATGTAAATATTCGCTCACCGGTGTAAATTTATTTTCGAAAATTTTTAGTGTGTACTTATTTTTGCCTTACAGTGTTGCATTTAATCGGCAAATTTTTTAATTGTTAATAAATCTAAAAAAGGCTGTTTTCAAAGTAAAAAAAGGCTAAAAAAACACGAAGCTAAATCGTAAATTTCGAGGCTAAACCGCAAATAAAAAGGCTAAATCTAGCCTCGAAAAGGCTAAAATGGCCACACTGATGTTGACAAATGATGACCAAAAACAAAACAAAAATAATGTAAAAAGCATGATAGAATAACAAGGTAGGCGCTTATTGTAGAGAAAGTGAGCTAGATGTCAAAATCAGCTGTTCGAATTCTAGTTGTTCCAATTGTTGTTGTTGCCTTTTCTTTTGACGTTCATAGCACTCACAGCATTGTTTATGTGAAACCAGCCATTTGAGCAGTCATATTAATATGAGTCTACCTTATTATTATATCATGGTAAAAAGTAAGTCAATGCTGAGCTTGGAAGGGTGGGTGAACAAGTGATGTTTAAGCGTCAACAGCTGGCAAAGTGCTCAAAACATCATCATTTATAATAATTGGCCGATTGGGGGGGGATTGGGTAACATAAGGCAACTGTTGGTTTCAATTACAATGGCATTAAAATAGTTTTGGGTTACATTTTATTTTTAAGCACAGGAAGCTGTAATAAACTTTAATTACGAGTACAATAACCGAGAAGATCGCATAAAATTACTGCTACGAGGGATAGAAAATAAACTTTGTGAAGCAGCGTTTGTTTTAAACCAGGGACAGAAAACAACTGGTATTTTTCAATAAAAAATTGTCGAAGGACTTTTTCATATATACCATTATGGTACAAATGGCCTCAGCTTCACGAATATTAAATTCCTTTTAAATTTTCGACTGATTCTATAAAAGTTAAAAATGAACTGTTATTTTTTGCCTTTTATTTTTTCGGACAAAAATAACGGTTACTTTTGACTTTTATTTGATCAAAAATAACAGTTATTTTGTAAATTTTATTTTTTCGGTCAAAAATATCAGGCATTTTGTACTTTTTTGAAGGCCCTTTGACCTATTAAAAAACTATTGATACCATAAGTAAATTGCGCGCACCGATGAGACGAAAATAATGGTATAAAGAGTTTTTTAGTCGGTAAAACAGCCTTTGAAGAAACACAAATTGCCTGATATTTTTGACCGAAACAATAAAATGCAGAAAATAACTGTTATTTTTAACCCATAAAATAAAAGTCAAAAGTAACTGTTATAATTGCCCGAAAAAATATAAGGCACACAATAACTTTTATTTTTGTCGGAACAAAAAAAAGTTAAAAGATAACAGTTAATATGTGACTTTTTCGATAAAAACCATAACCGGTACGGTCCCTGTTTTAAACAATGGCTTGCTCTGTATAAAAGATTGTAAATTGGATATTTCTACAATATAACGCAAAAGTCAATTATGCAAACGATGAACACATTTTCAATATTTTTTTAAGATGGGTTTCAAGAGTAAATGAAGAAATAATTGGTTTCGAAAACCAATAAATCAATGCAGTTAATTTTTTGAAATTTTGCGACTAGCAAAAGAGTAGAAAAGCACTGCTTTGATAAAGTGAAAAGTGCCTGGGTAATTCCATTTTGGTTTTGCCGCAGTTGCACTTATTAGCTTTTCAAAGTTAGTGAACTGCATGAACCACAGAGACTACTGATGAGTCGGAGTAGCGTCCGACGAAACCATGGTTTAGTTTGCTCAGTTGTTCTGCAAAGAACTTTGTTGTTGTAGCAAGCCTGTTACTTCATGAATTATTTCGCATAAAGCTCAATAAAAAATATTTTTTTTTAAGAATTATTAACTAAAACCAGAAGTTCTGGAATGTTGCTTTAAATCAAGATTGCTTTAAATGAAGATTTAAAAGTTTTATGTACAAAAACATTCTCCAAAATGTTGTGTTGCCTCATGAGTTGGAATAAATGTCGTTGAAGTGCATCTGTCAGCTTAATGCTTAACTTAATTTGTTTATAAATTTTAAATTGCAAAAACTAAACATGACGAATACAGAATGACATTTTTAAAGGATTTTCGTTTGTTTGACATTTTAATATAAGCTAAAATAATTTATTTTAATAATTCTCGAGGTGAATTTATCTTTTTTTCATGACCAATGCTCACACATTTAAGCTATCAAATTTCACATCAAAGCTTTGCTTACAAATAAATGCCATTCAATTTAAAAAAGTTCAGAGACCACAAGTGTGCAGATAAACATATTTAAAAAACCGCAATTATACACTTAATGTTAATTCGCGTTATTTTAAGTGCACTCACTGTTTAATTAGTAAAATATTCGTTATGTGGGAACAAAATCTAAAGTGAAACAAAAAACAACAACAAATATTAAGTAGTTAAAACTTAAGTATTTAAATTAACAGTTGTTTAAACGTCACAAAGGCAGTTAAAAACTAATAAATTTACGACAAATTGTTGCAACTCACTACAGTGTTGTGCAAAACAATAGCCACTTAAGTGGTACTTAAAATTCTTTCGCACTGCTTTTAAACGTATTGAAGAATTTCTCTAATCAGTTTTACTCAATGAAATACCGTGGCTAATAAAGCAGCAAAAAGCATTTATTGCAATTGTTGCAATAAGTATAAATTGGAAAAATTGAATTTTTGTTTTTGGAGAGATTTAATAACATTTTTAAGAAAAATTATGGAATGAAATAAAATTTAAGGTCGTTTGCTACTTTCGAATCTAATGAGCTAGTGGAATTGTTTTGCGGTACTCAGTTAAGTACAGTGCCGCCAAATGGGTTAAATATGTTCTGTTTGTCTCTAATGTCTGTCTGCATACCAAAAAGCTACTAAAATGTAATAAGCAATATTAATCAACTGCTGTGTATGATAATTGGAAAACGGATTTCGTTGTTACTACTGAGCTTAAAAAAATTTTAATTTTTGCTCGGATACTTAAAATATTTGTACAAGATGTTGTTGTAACTCGTTTACACAAAATAGTAACTCTAATGCGTTTTTTAAATTTTTTAAGTACAATTTAAATTTTGCTACCTTTTACTTACTGAACCCATGCAACGCTGCAATGTAATTAAATAAATTAAGTTGGCAACTCACTGTTTCGTTTCGCACTGGTTTTCAGGGATGGAAAAATATATGTTGAAAACAACCCAATCAGCCAAACAAGCTTGGAATAAGCTTTAAACAAGCTTACAAACGTAAGCCTCAAGCTTGGATAACGCTTTCATTTACTATTGTAGAACGCTTGCATGTAATTGTAGGATAAACGAAAGTGAACCCTTGGAATAATATTCCTTACTTCAAGCTTAATCCAAGTGTTGTTTTTACAATGGGATATAAGTGTTTTAATAAGCTTTTTCCAAGAGCGCTACACTCAAAAAATCAATTAGCACTCGCGAAAAATTTGTATTCCGTGGCTCAGTTGGTAAGCCACTTGTTTATTTAATTTTTTATGATTTGGACATCCAAGGTTCAATTCCCAACCGGAACATTTTTATTTTTATTTAATTTTTATTTTTGTTTTTAAAATTGCATGCCATCAAAAATGATTGCTTGCCATCAGCAGGGATCAAACGCGCGAACCATCGCATATGAGTCGGACACTCTATGACCGTGCCGTTAGCCTTATGGCTGCTGAGCGAGCAAAATGAAAATAAAATATATTTATGTATGTATATATGAGAGCATCACAACTTTGAACAGTTGTAAAACTATTACCGTTGTCAGCGTTTTCTAAGTATGATTGCAAAACACTTACTTAATGCAAGCCTTTCCAAGTATTATTGTACTTTTTGGGTTTTACGTGATAGTTAAACAAAGCAACTTGGAAATTTATTACCCGGGCAAGTGTTTTTCAAGCGTGCTTGTATAAGGCTTGCTGTTTGTATTGCATGTAAGCTTAATCCAAGCACTATTTCTAAATGGCTGATTGGGAAGAGTGACGCTTTGAGGTATTATTAAGCTTAAGAATTTTCAAAATATAGAAATTTTTTATTTGTTTTATTCGAATTTTATTTATAAGAACATATTTAAAAATCACCTGGCAAAATGATTTTGAAAAATTCGATGATTTGGCGAGAAATAATATTCTAAAAATATTAAAAAAAATACTTTAAATGCGTTTTTCTCGAATTGAGATTTTTTCGAATGGCGAACAGCTCAACTCTGGAATGGTTGCGCCGATTTTGAAAAATCTAATTTCCAAGTTGCGTTTTTTGTGTTGAAATGTCCTATATGCCAATTAAAAACAATTTGTTAAAAAATATATTTATTTTAGCAAGGGTAATAGAGTAAAAAAGAGGCCTATTTTGCATTTTTATTCTCAAACATATAAAATTATTTGTATTATTTGGCAAAGAATTAGTCGTAGTTAAATGTAAAAGAAATAGTTATCTCAGATAATTTTCACTTTAAAATTAAGTATACTACGAAGAATATATTTTCACTTTTAAAATAGCCTAGCACTGTAAATTTATTTCAATTTTGATTGCGTTGTTTTCTCGGGCCAACTCTCATTAGTCACAACATTAGATACAAAAACTTGTTTTCTATGTATTAACAGGTTTTGGTTTTCTTGACTGTGAGGTCTTCTTCCTGAATTCTACTCTGAACAGCCCCAACATTTTTTGTTAGGCGGGTTGGTTTGTGGCCTCGGTAGTTGAGTTGTTAGCGTGCTTGACTGCCAACCCAGAGGTTCCGGGTTCGAATCCCGGTCTAGCTATGGTCCTAAGCTTTTACCTTTCTTTAATTCATTTATTTCTAATCAATTGAAATTAAAACTTCATCAATATATATGACTTTGGAAGTTGCAGTTGGTGATATAGATGTTTGTGGAATGAGATTGCTTAATAACACGAATTGACAGATGTAAAGGCATAACACTTGCCTCAGATTCAAATTCGCCAGTTGACATAGCGTTTCACCACACATACAACATTCTACACTTGTTTCTTGACTTGACTGAATAGGTTTGACAACTGAAATCCCTGGTTCAAAGCTTTAAAAAAAAAAAACGATCATAAACCAAAACCGTACGAAATGTAGAGTTCTTTCTGGTGTTGTTTTCGAGCAATGGCATTTTAAAAATTTGATTTAGGACTACGTTTTTATATCGAGTAATCTTTCCAAGTAGTTCTTGGCCTTTATCGTTCCGTTTTAGAGATATATCCCCTTTTTTATATTTTTTAAATATTTTTGGTGTAATTTTTAGTAGAGTGTGGACCCCCTCTATCTATGCGTCTCGATAATTCCAGCCGATAATTCCAACGATAATTCAAATAACGTATTATGGTCAAGCAGCACTACGCTACCTTTATATATCGCTCTTTTTCTTGGCGAATTAGAATGAGTAGAAGAGCGAAATTTAAATAAAGCGGAATAAAGGTAGCGTTCTATTCAAAAATACCGTATCTCGGCCATTGCACGCATAATGCAAGTCGTGATTGGCTTCATGCTCTTCTATTTGCTTGAAATTTATAGGTTTCTAGGCTATAGGTTTCTTTTCCACTTACAAGAATATAAGTTATTTTCTTGTTTATCGCCATTTTTTCAAAAGTTATGGAGATACCAATTTTGATAAAAGTAAATATTTTGAAAATGGAGTGAATTCCAATAAAGCATATCTCCTTAATCTGTCACTCTATTTTTGTAAATGCATTTGAGAAAAAATTACATATTTTTGGAATATTTTTGCTAGTTGCCAATTTTTGAAAAAAAGTTATTTGCTCATTTCTCAAAAAATTTAAACTTTTTTAAAATTTTGTAAATTTACTAAAAAAAAGTAAATAAAACAAAAAAAATAAAAAGTTTTTAATTAAAAAGGGTTTTTTCCAGTTTTATGGGCCAAGGTCACGTGTGAGATCATTACTATACATAAAACAATTATTGGCCTTAAAAAGGCAAACATTTTTGTTGAAGATTTTATATAAATATCTCAAACGGCATAGAAGTTATGAATGATAAAATTAAATGTATGTCAGAAAAAATGGAGATTTCGAAAAAACGTATCACTTGGCCATCGTGATAGCGGTCTCGACCGACTTTAGAGTTTCCTTGCTTTTCATTTTTTTTTTTGTGTGTGTCAAAAATTTATATTTAATTTATGACAAATACAAGAATCAACACATCGTGAATTCTACTATTTATTTTCAAACAAATTTTTATCTGACTCGAAAACTATTTCTGTCAACAAGTAAAGAAGAGATAAGTTTTTATAATTATAAAAGTACTTTTTATAATTATAAGTATAACAGTTAATTTTTATGATAATAAGTATAACAGTATTTATACTTATTGTAAGAAGTATAAAGATTAAAGTTATTTTTCTGTAAATAATCAATGCAAATATTTCTTTAACGACAACATTTTGAAAAGTGTTACAAACGTAAGTGTAATGCGTTAACTCAAATACATAAAGTAACAAAAATGTGTGAAGAGAGAAGGTCAGGCAAAATAACAGCTACGGAAACAAGATGTTAATTTCGTATTTATTGTCTCAAGAGTCAATGAAAGAACTAGTTTTTATTATAACTCTAAGTATTTGTAGTTATATTTTTTTTTTAGTAAAACAGACGTTAGGTTATTTAAAAATAGTTGAAAAGAGATGGCTAGAGCTGTTGTTGTTGATGGTTGTTGATTAATAGACTAAAAGAGTTATCATTCAAACACAAAAGCTAACAAAATGAAAACTGGTTAAACCAGATATTTTCAACAAATTTATTTTGGAGATCAAAAATATGAACTTTAGCAGTTTTAAGTAGATATGTATGTATAAAAAGTTGTTTGTTTACGGGTCAGTAAAGGTGCATACAGTGGGAGAGGGAGAGTGGGAGTAGGTGTAATAGAATTAATGGTGTCATAACGAAAAAATTGTGCTGTTAAGTGTTAAGTTTTGTTATATTTGATAGAAAGAAGCACACTGAGTATTATTTATAGGGTTACCTGGTTAAATTAAAATGAAATTTCACAAGCTAAAATTATAGCACTTTCACATATTTTGTAGGCAAGCAACTTATAATGTTAAAAATTCAATTCGCAACACTTCTGTGATTTATTTTTGACGTTTTAAAAACTTTTCTGAAACTAGGCAAACTTAGTTTTGGTTACTTTTTTTTAAGCTACTTGAAGAATTTGATAAGCTTGTTGTGCAGATTTAATCAAATAATACATATATTTTGAAAACATTTTTGATAACGAAATTAAACTCAAGTCACAGTTGTCGCGCGGTCAACCCAAATAAATTATTTTAACAATAACAAAAACACAAATTATAAAAATAATTCTAGGAATTGAATTTTTTTCTATATTTTTCTGCGACAGACAATGACCACATAATGGGCGATACAAGAATTTTGAAAAAAAAAAACAACAAAATCCACTTCATATTTTCAAACTACAAAAAAACAAAAGCATAAATAAGAGATAAACTTAAAATTAATCGTTTAAGCATGAAAAGTTAGTTCAATCCAGACGAATGAACTGAAATGCGTTGTCGTCTGCGAATTTGAGCGAGGCAAATAAATGTGTAGCATTTAGTTAATAATTTAAATTATGACTTTATTTTATAGTCGTTAAAATAATGTTTATAAACAAATATGTTTTGTTATATTTTTTTTTTTTTGAATAGTCAATTCATATAATTTCAACACTAACCGTAACATTTTATTGTATTTTGAGCGCCACTTTCGATTTTTTAATTTCGATAGTCTGCGTTCAAAATTGAGTTGTTTTTTTAAGAAATCCACTAAAATTCAATGTTCCACAGCTTATTTCAGCCTATATTTTTATTTTGTACACAAATAGATTTTCTTTTTATTTCGCTAAAACAAAGCACTATTTTACATGATTAAAAATACGAAACGACAGCTAGAAATATTTATTTTTTTTTTTCTTAAGCTCTGCGACTTCGTCCAACGCTGCGTTAGGATCGCGCAACACAGACTGGATCGTCAATATTCAAGCAAAAATTAAAAATAAACGAGTCTAGATAGTGAGAACCAGCCAGCCAGCCAGCAAGTCAGTCAACGAGCTAAAATGAGTCAAAAGCACAGCGAGAAAACGTGAGCACAGAAGAGTAAAATGTTTGAAAAAATGAGCGTTTTTAACAATTCAGTGCAGATATTTTTTAAACAAATAGAGGAAGGGAGGCTCTTTTGTTCTAGAGAGCACAATTATTTAATTTATTAAAATTATGACGTTTTTGCAGTTTTATTTGAAACAATGAAATGTTAAAAACATTTTTTTGTCGTCTTATCATTCATGAACTTTTTACTGTTAATCAACAAATTTATAAATTAAACATACTGAGAGCAAAAATAAAACAAAAACAAAAAAAAAACATGTGCCACTGATGTTGTTAAGTAGCTTTTCTATAAAATTACTCATTGTTAAATTTGAAGTTAGATTGAATTTTATGAGACTAATAAAAGTAAAAATTTTCATTTTATTCAGTTCAACTTGAAGGAACTTTAATTTTACGGTATGTTTAAACTCAGTTTTGAAAAAAAAGGGGCAATTCAGTTTTCAAATTATTTGAAGTTTCAAACCACGTGCTTAAGATCTTCTGACGCACGCGCTTTTTACAAAACATATTTTATGTAAAAATTTGTATACGAAGTGTTTTAAGAAAACGAAGAAATGAAGAAACGCGGTACTTAAACTATTACAGCATAAAATTTTTTCTTTTAGAACTTATAAAATCATATATTTAGATTTTGTTTTCAAAATTCTACAGCGTATCTGTAAACACATTAGCAACAGCAAAAATGTTGATAGCCCCAGACTTTTGCTACTGTTAACACCAACTTTTTCTTTAGTTTTTTCAGTTTTCCTCTGGAAAAACTCTTGAAAAGGTATTAAAAACAACTTTGCACTCTGTTTAAGGGTAAACTCCCAAGGATCTCAGTTTTAAAGTTTATGTCTCGAAAGTATCTAAAAGAATTTAACTCATTTTCTTAGGAGAGTTAAAAAAAGACATTTTAAAACTTCGATGTAAAAAAAATGTAAAAATAACGGTTTTCTATTTGTCTTGTACAAAGGCAGTTTTTGAGCCTCTACAGGAAAAAGCACAGGATTTATGGAAAAACTTATTTATTTTATCATAAGAAACAGAACAGATGAAAACAGGCCTTGGAAAGATGAGCAAGTTTGGTACTACTTAGTACTATTTATTTCGGAGTAGATACTTTTGGGGATTTGGGAATACATACTATTTATTTGGGTTAGGTAATGGAAAGATCAGGTTCTGAAGGGAGAAAGCGTTGGACCATGGCTAGACCGGAATATGAACCCGGAACCTCTGGGTTGGCAGTCAAGCACGCTAACCACTCGACTACCAAGGCTCCAAGGGCTTAAGGTGAAGAGGTACGAAGAATAGAATATGGAATAGCTGGATATGGTACAGTAGTCCGAATTACCAAAAGTTGTATGAACACACACATCATATTTTTCATAAGGAGTATTCAGAAAAAAGTCAAAGACTTTTTGGCTCTGCAGACCAACTCTAGGAATAAAATATGGTTCCTTAACTCGATTCAGCAAAGAGCTCAACTTATTGGCCCTTTGGTATTAATAGGTCTGAGTGACATAGCCAAAAATTTTCGATCGATGTGAAATTAATGTATGGAAAACTTTTTTGAAGACAAAATAGTGATTTTTTGGCTCATCACCTTGAAAGTGAATAGATAGATTTATGAGTACAAGATGGGAAATTTCTTCTCCTATCATTGATTCTAGTAATTTTTAAATTCAGATATTTGTTTTTGCTTAAAATAAAAAAAATTTTTCACAAGTACGATTTCATTCAAATTAAGTGTATTTTTTTTTTTATTTCCAAGAAGAACGAAGAAAATTGATTTCAAGGGAACGTTTTTTTTTTATTCGATGCAACCCAAGGTTGATTTATTTAAGGTTGCGTACATTTTTTGACGCATCCTTATTTTATGTAAACAAAAATATTTTGACGTTTGCAGAGTAGGGTTTTGTGCTGCTCGAGAAAAAAAAGTATTTTTCAGGGTTTTGTGCAGTTTTCTGTTTTATTGTGTACACACTAAGTCAAGATGTGTTAAAATTTTGATTTTTGTCAAAATTGGAAGAAAAAGTGGTTTTTACGATCACCGTTGTCCAATGCAATGAAAGTTTCGAAAATGAAAATATTTATTTGGTCTGTTCTTTCTTGATATTCTTAATATATATTTATTTCATAAAACCTTTTTTAGGGCATAGTACTGAAATCCTTCAATCAAAACTAAAATTATGTGCATAGATCAAACTCAATGACTTAATTTTATCAGGACATCCGAAATAAAAAAGGACCATTAAAAGTACTAAACAAAAATTTTAGTATTCTATTTACCAAATAGTACTACAAAAAACTACCAATAGTATTATATTCAGGCAACCGTGTCAGTTCTTTACTCAAATGACTACGCTCTTTTGCTCTCATTTCAAAATAAGGGTGCCGAAATGAGAAAACGTCAAAAATGTATGCAACCTTATATAAATAAGCCTTGGATGCAACCCTGATGACAAAACTAAACTGAGCACAAATGTAAATAGAGTTGCCAGGTCTGACAACCTTATGACACTTTAATGCTTATCAGAAAATGATACCTCTAAAAAACACGTATTACATCCACTGTTCCTTAAATTATTTAAAGCCGCCATTGAAAATAATTTTTTGCGAAATCTTTATTTTTTACTAATATGAACTGCGTCGTATTGGGTACTTTCAAACCTTGAAAGAACTTTGACCAAGCTTCTTATAAATAATTGTGTTGTGTGGGTTTTTTTTTAATTACAAGTTTGCACACACTTGATTGGTTCAATAAACATATTCTTTGTCTGTGTATTTTATGAACCTTTACTTAAAAACAGTGTATTATTCATTGATCCAATGTTTATTTACTTAGGTTGCAAAAAATCATTTTACACGTCTGTGAAATTAAGTTACAAAAAATAATAAATAAAAAACCTAAAATTTATAAATTAATCAAATTAAATTTGATTCAACCAAATCGGGAGCAACAAAATCGCAAAATATGTATGCAATAACAATAAAGCTATGAAAAATCATGAAAAAAATATATAAAAAATTGCAAAAGCGTGCAGAAAATAAAAAGCTTATCTTAAAAATGAGTTTTTACTCCAGTCTAGTTGAAGAGTTCAAAGTTTGGTGCAAATAAAGCGAAAGCAGCGTCAAGCAACGATTGGCAAAGCTTTATATATATATAAAAAGGCGCGTAAATGGCGCCCGCTCAAGGGTTGCCATATTTGATTGAATGTAACGCCAAATAAAGGCAAGAATTAAAAATGCCAAAAAAAAAAAATGCTATGCAATTATTAAAATCATAAAGCGGTATTTTTTTATTTATTACCCAGTAGCAGAATAAAATTAAGTTTTGCTCTAACAACGCGTTTAATTATTGAGCTTTTTAAAATTAAGCTGAGTTTGGACTATTAAAAATGAGGAATTAATTATACAAACGTGCGAGGCAGCCACCTAAACTGAAGAGAAATCAATTATTTTGGTTTATGACCGTCAGGCTTGGGCTTGACGTTTCTTAATTTAGCGTTTTACTAAATCTAAGAACTAATTTGACATTTTTGAAGAATTTATTTTAATTAATAAAATAAAATAAAATAAAATAAGAAATATGACTTTTTCCTTGAGATGCTTTCTCAGAAAGTGAGAACGCCATTGGTATTTTTGGTGTACAAGATTATTGTGTCTTCTCAAATTTATTAGATAATAAAGATATTTTCATGGGCCATTTGAAACATGTAAACAAACCTTGACACAAACTCAAAAGAACAAATTTTTGTAATATACAGAAATGCGTCGATATAAAAAAAAAGATTAAACAGATGATATTCAATGAGCTGTAAACTGTCAAAATAAGTTTGGAATTCTGTTACAATGAGTGGAATAAATAAATGAAAGCAAAAAAACAAAAAAATTAAATACTCTTTGATATACAATTTTTGAGCTTGTGTCGAAAGTATCTGCAATTAACATTAAATGAAAAGCACAAATATTTAAATACAGCAACAACAACAAAGTGTTAGAGATAATGTAAAGCCTCATTGTATGTTTGTTTATTCATTGATGTTGTTGCGTAGTTCTGACTTTGCGCCCTGAATTAATTACAGACACATGTACACAGACATTTATAAAAAAATTCTAGAAAACGCACAAACAATCAAAATAACAGACAAATAGAGAGATAGAGACAGAGCATTGAAGGGAGTGTCATTTAATAGCTGCTGTATCAGAATAACACACAACACAAGGCAATATACCGTATTATAAAAAAACCTCATCTCTGCATGATTTAAATTTAGACGTGATGAAAATATTTAAGAAATGAAAATTTATGGTTTGTTTTTTTATGAAAATGAAATTCCGCATTTTATAATAAAAAACACATTTTCTACTCTTAACCTTCCCGTTACAAATTGGGCAAAAAATTGAATTATATTTCAATCGAGGTTATAATAAATTTGTTGGGGATTTTGATTTAAAAGATAAATATTTGTTGGGGGCTTCTTTTTTATTTTTGCTTTTTGAGATTTATTTTCTGTTTAAAATTATTAATAAAGAGTTAGCGATTAGCGCGCATTTACGTCACAGCTGACCTTACTAATTTAACCGATACGCCACAATCACTCTCTTAAACCTTTTATCATAACTTTATCTAGACAGTTGTAAAGAAATTAAAACAATAACAAAGCAACTGTCAACTGATGTCAAACTTAATTTGTATAGACATAAGATTGTATAGTTCGCAATTAAAATGTAAACATTTTCTGTTCATCTATATACGTCATAGGTTTATTAACAAGTTCAACGGCATGTTGCTTTCCATATAAATGCAAAAGAATGAAATGAAAAAGTTAACCATCTTAAACAAAGTGCACTCACGTAAAAAAGCTTAATTGATTTTAAAATCACTTGATTATTTTTATTTTCTCTTTTTTCATATATTTCCTACTTTTATTTTGCTTTTGTTTTTTATTTGCAGACTTTTGCCATCACTTTCACAGTGCTGAAAAAAGCGCTTTGTTTACGCTCTGAAAACGCTACGCCAAAAAAGGTAGTAGTCGTTACTTACCTTTAACTTCTATCATATTAGGGCAAACCTTCATTGAAAAATTTGCAAGAAATAACAAAATCTTTTCTATCTTTCTCAGGGTTTCAACGTTAGAAAGTTCTAAATAAGTTCATATATTTTTGTCTAGAATTTTAAAATAAAAAGCTTTTTTAAAATCTCTTTAGTCAATAGTCGAGTCCAACACTAAAAAACGATAAAATGCAAAAAATTTGCATTCACTACCGTTTTTCGCTATTAAAAAAATGGCAGAAATGGAAAAGGTTTTTCAATCCAGAAAGCTCCGTGGCAATCAAAAGTTCAACCGGAGACAATATTGAGCCTGTTGTTACTCAGCATCGTTCAGTTCAACGTTTTCAAATGGAACCTTTGTACATTCAAGTGTAATCCTCCTTTATACTCTGCAATTCAATATTTTACGGTTGAATACGACGGAGCAGAATAATAGTGGTATTCACCACTATGTAGGGCTACTGGTCTGGTAGATGAATAGCAGAACAAATTGTGAACACACTTTTTAATCACACTTTTATAATCATTAAAAATCAAAGTAAAATATAAAGAAACGTCAGACACAGAGTTGCATTTTATTGTGGTAGATTAGCTACTTAAATCTACTCAAGGGCTTGTGTGTTGCAAAATAGTTAATGTGTAGCTAATTTACATCAAATGTATTTTGTTGTTGTTTAGAGTCAATCTGCTCTTTTACTCAAATGCTAGACCAGTTGTCATACATTGTCAATACCACTTATATTTCTTTTGAGCTTTTCTTTTGCACTTTTGTTACGCAAAAAATAATGCTTAATCAACCCACGAAATTCTTCTTTATTAATTTTTCTAAAAATACCAAAAGTTGTTTCATTTAGAACAATGTAACGTCACTATTCATTGACAGATTGATCTGAAATTTAATTTTATCAAAACCAATGAATTTTGCGAAAGCTAATTGTATATTTCATAGGAAAATATTTTACTTTCGGTCACTTTTTTTTTGGCGAATTTTGCCATATTTTAATATTTTTTAAAAAGCTCTCAGAATGCATACTTATTCATTATAATTCTTGATAACATCTGACCACACAACGTATTTCTCTTTTAAAATTTTAAACTTAACTTGATTTTTCATTATTAGATTTGATGATTTGATTTTGATAACTTAACCGTCAAGTTAAACTCAAAACGTTTTTAATAGCTTCACCGTCACTGTACTTGTAGCTCGAAGCGACATTTTTGTTCAATGAGAGCTAATTAAAAACAACAAACTGGCCCTTAATTTGTTCTTCCTTGAAAAGCATTTAATTTTTTGGAACTTAAAATACATATTTTTTTTTTTTGTAGTATACTGTTCACACAAATTACGTTTAAAGCTTATGCATAACAAAATTTCGGAATCTTTTGTGAGTTCTACTTTTTTTTGGCTGTCATTAACATTCATTAAACTGTCATCAATGTCATTTTCTATATAGACATTTTTTTTAAAAAATGTTAATCTAATTTCTACATCTATTCTTATGTGTTTTATTTTTTTTTTTGTTAAAGTAACGCAAAAAAAAAAAATAAGAAAAGACAGCCATCAATAAAGTCAACAGCTCATATATAATTAAGTCAACTTAAATTGGAATAATTTTGCTGATTATCTGTCATTTTTGCTAGTTCTTCTACTTAGCTTCCATTAGCAGCTGAATAGGTGCCAAATGGTTGTCATAATTTCGTTAATCAAAAAGCAGGTGTACGAACAATGGTAAAAAATAAACACATATATATAAATAAAATCATAGATAAGGATTAAAAAAAGCAACATATTCAGTTTGAGCAAAATAAAAAAAAACAACCTAACTCTGGTTAAACCAAGCAATTTAAAGTGAGATTATCAAATTGAAGCAAATTGATACAGTTTTTTTAACGGATAATTCGTCTTTTCGGCGTTTTCATTGAATCACAATTCAAAGAAAACATTAAGAAAATTTAATATTAGGAGATGAACTTCAGATTTTTTTATAAACATTTGATATGTAAAACAATTTATGTCAAAAATAATTGTAACTCTGTTACCCTGAAAAGTACTAAAAATACTACTTTTTTTCTATAGCCAAAATTTAAACTTTTTGGTTAGAAATACGGCTTAATAAGCAAATTTAACAAAAAAAAAAATATGTACAAAGAAATGGAAAACATTCTACTTAAAATATTATAAAAAAAAATTGATAACAATGTTATTTTAAACCAAAAAATATGAAGCTTTTTTAAAACTTTCTATATTTTTTTACTTTCAATTGTTTTCTATATTTTTTTTTGCTTTTATTTTTATATGCGTTCTTAACACTTCAATAAAAATGGTAGTCATGCGAATTTTAAGCAGTAAACAACAAATTTAGACGAAATAAAAGATTTACTTTTAACCATGTAGCTTCTTATCAAAGATTAGATAGTTCAAATCAAGATTCTTTATAAGAAATAGCAAACAAAAAAAAAAACATATCAACAGCTGTGAAGCTGATAAGCTTGCAATGACAAGAACAACAATAAAAAAATAACTGATTCTTAACTATGTATAAATAAATCAACAACAAATTCTAATTATAAAAACGTGCAACGAAATTTAACGCTGGCAATGCTTTAAAGTAAACGAATGACCGATAACTGATAAATCACTCGAACAAATTTACTTTAATACTCTGTGGGATAAGCATGCCAAATTTTTTAACTACTTTTTCTGTACTCACAACAAAATGTTGAGCTTTTGCTAGCGCGCAAGTAGGCTTCAAATTTCTTGAGCTGCGTTTACATTTAAAACCGTTTATTTCTTTGACAAGTATTCACTTCTAAGAATATTCGTTTTTACGTAGATTTTTAAATTAAGTAAAAATTTGGAATATGAAGCACAACAAAAAAGCGGTGCTTGGTGCAGCGTATCTATTTTCTTATTAACACATTTTTGCAAATATCTGAAACAATGGAGAAAATGTATGTTTTAATATAAGTAACTATGTATTAAATATGAAGGAAAAAAACAAAACCTAAACCGCAGACAACATAAGGAACAATAAACTAAAGCTAAATTATCCTTGAAAATTGCAGGACATGGTAATCCAACACCTAAAGTTGCATGATGTTAGCAATAAAAGGCGGAATTTATGCTTTGAAGACAGATATGTTTTGATATTTTTTAAAGTTCAAGGCCAGTTGTCTAGACAACTAAAAGACTGTCTAGTTAATTGCTTCTACTAAAAAAAATATATATAACATTTTGCCACGTGGCAATAATTAAGCTAAAGTGTTAGATTGCTAATGGCTCTTAACTTTATTGCCAAACAAGCGTATAAAATATAATAAATAAATTAACTTCGCGTGCAGCAAATTGTTCTGCGTTAATGTTCTTATTAAATTTAGAATGCACACTATTTCCGTTTGATTACTTACAGTTTTTAATTAAAAACCCAATGAGGAAGGTCACAAAATAAATGTATGTAAGAGCAAAGCAAAGCAAGCAACAACAAAATTTTATATCTCAGAAACTCAGAAGTGAAATTTTAAATTTTGGGTCAAAGTTTTGATAAAATTTCTTCTAAAAAATTAAAAAAAAAATATTCAATCCGTGAAAAATTACCCAAAACTGAATGTAAAATGAACCTTTCATTTGAATGAATGAAAAAGTTTCAATAGTTTTGTTTTATTATAAAAAGAAATTGAAAATTTTATTTTTTAAATATACATTTGTCCAATTAAAAACGAAAAAAGAAATTTTTCCCAAATTTAAAATATGAAAAATTGCCCTAAGCTAAAAAGCGAAAGTTCGCCCGACTAAATAATATAAACGTTAAATTTTGACGTTTTTCTTGTTATTATATAGTTTTTTATATAATTTTATAAAAATTTTGAACCAAATTCAACATAATATTCTATCCCACTTATGATAAAAAATTAAAAACAAAAGCCGGAGAAACTATTTTAAACAACAAAGAAGCAATTTATAATGATTTGAAAATTAAAAATAACATAGAAAAAATAAATTATTTAGGGCTACAATCGAAAACTTAACCAAAGTAAATGCGGACAAACGTTTTTTTTTTTTGTTTTTATGAATCATACAATTTTGAATAAAACTTATTATTTAACTTATTTCTACAAAAAGTTCTCCTCTTCTTCGAAAATGCTCATTCTTCAATTTGATCTATCTTAAGAGCACGCAATTCGGTAACTACACTCTGTAAAGAACCAAAATTTCTCAAAAGCTTATAGTTAGGACTTTTTAAAAAGAAAAAAAAACAAAATCAAAAGAATAAGTTTTTTTGCTTGATTTCCCTCGCCTGAAATGCTCCATGTATATCGCTTTAATATAAAACCTTTAAATAATACATATATATAATCTGACTCATAAACTAATATTATCTACTTAGATTATCTATAATATCAACTGATAATGCGAAATAATCAATCAATGGCTACTAATAAAAAAAGCTGCTTTAAGAAAATAGCGTTAATATTAAAAAATAGTTACACTTATTTTATATTAGAACCATTGTTGTCGTTTCTAATTTTAACTCTATGTTGAAGTGATTTATAGCGTATTTGCTTTTAAGGAGGTACTCTACAATAGGAGGTACACATTTTGGGTGTTTTTCAAATACATAAAAAAAAATTAAGAAAACTTGCCATTATATATCTATTGATGGTTTAACAATAAAAAGAAATTAAATAAATTTGTAAATTACAGGCTGGAAAAGTGAAGGGCTTAAAAAATAATTTTGCGTCCTTCTTGACATTATTCCAAACCTTCTGGTGATTTGAAGAAAACGGAAAAAAAATCTTAATAAATAAGAATGTTGCTATTGTCTCAACTGAAACTAAAATAAATGTACAAAGTGACGGCTGTTGATTTTGTTGAAACAAAATTTATTTTTACCCTTATTTAGTTTTTAAAAAATTAGTAGAAAAACAAATTTATATATTCATGTACAAAATTTTTAACTCTCAGAAAATTTATAACATAATTCCGTAAAATGTGAGTGCGAAACGCTTGATTTTTTTTGAAAAATTTCACAGAATGTTTAAAGCTTTGTGATTATTGAAACTTCAAAACTTTTTTTTTATGTTGAAATTTTTAGTTTTACAAAAAAAATTTTTAAACTTATTTCGTCGTACATACATATTATAGTTTCCGTTTTTCTTTTAAGGTATTTTATAAATATTTGGAACTAAAAACTGTTATTTTCACAATTGAAAATTAAATGTGTTACCATCGCTAATTTCTAATTAGCTTAAAAAAAAAAAATATTTTATGTTTTTTCCTTTATTAAAACCGGGCTCGTCATTTTTGACGGGAAAGAACTAGTATTACAAAAATTAAAGTTCCAATAATAAAGAGATACTAAGAGATGAAGGTCCATACCAAAATGTTAATCGGTTCATGAGAAAAAGTAGTTTCGAGAAAAACGCGTTTAAAGATTTAAATTTTCAAAATTTATTTCTTTTTTTTTCGTATTGTTAAAATATCAATTAATTCCATGTAAAAATTGGCTGGCAAAATGTTTATTTCTTTTTATCGAATTTAAAAACACCATCTAATATGTGTACCTCTAGACTAGAATACCGCTTTAAGCAAAGCCATCGAAAAAGTATAAAGTTGAATGAATGAACGTTAAAATTAATCAATTTAGCATTTGTGATATCATCTTGTCTTGAAATTAAAATTATCTTCAATATGTTAAAATCATGAAAAATGGTGAAAACGCTTAACTTTTTTCTAACGTGCTATCAGCTTTTTCGGATGTGAACTTTAACAAAATGCCCGAACAACCCTAGCAGCAACTGCCGAACATATGCATAAATAAACACTTGCATTTGTGCTCACATAAATATTCACTTAAATATATATTCATATTCTTCTGATATATTTTTACAAACATGTTTGGTTATAAAAAAATGTTAGGTAGTTAAGTAACTTTTGTGTTATCGATTTATCGAAAAAAAGCACAAACGCAACTATACATGCAACCCTGTTTGGAAGTGTCAAAGTGCTGCTCCAAGAATGAGCGCGGAGTGGCGCACATGTGTCGTTCTCTTGTAAGAGTTACCAACTTTTTGATTTGATTTGAAAGAATCTGCTCTAAATTGTTTCAAATGCTTGATATTTAAATTAAAATTTTAGTGAAAAAATATTTATGCTTATGAGCTTAATAAATATTTATATTAAATATTTATATTTAATATTTTATTATATATGTTAAAATATTAAATTGAAACTAATACAAAACTCAACACACTGTAGGTTTGTTCGCGTACTTTTCTAGTAAAATAATGAAAAACGTCAAAAGTAATTAAATTGAGAGAGAAGTAAACGAACGATTTTCTGGTAAAAATCTGAATAATGTCAAATCTGCCTAGTTTGCAACTGCTGTGCCACTCCTCACACCCATGACTCAATAATTATAAGGTTATCCCGATATTTGACGTCTTCTCACGAAAATGGAGATAGATACCCTTATTTGAAGAGGAGAGCATTTTGAATGACACAAAAATCTCATAGGTGCTTGCATATCATACTATTTTTTAGTACAATATGTCTTTAAACTTCTAGTCAATACATTTTCTGCTACTTTTGTATTTTGAAGCATCCATCAGATGATTTTTAAAGGTTCTGCGACTTCACAGAGTCCAAGCTTGAAATATTTTCACGAATTTATTGCCTTAAAAATTCAATGAAAGCAATGCATACTGATTTTGTTTTTTTTTTTTAGCAGTAAAATATTGAAAACACATACTTTTTGTATTAAAAAAAAACACAGCACAACACTGAAACATACATTTTTTTTTAAAAGACCACAAAACCCTGTTTGTCATTAATTTTCGAGAGAGAATATTTTTTTGTTTACAAAAAATAAGGGTATGTCAAATATCGGGATAACCTTATAAATTATTGAGTCATGCTCACACCTACCGTTTGACAGTTTTCATCTTTTTACCTCATAAAATTCTACTAGTAAAAACTTAACTACTACAAAAAACTTGAACGCAGAGAAAATCGAATTTCTCCTCTTTTACACAATCCTCTCAGTAAACGAACGCTTTTCATACACTTTCAAGTACACTTTCCGCACCAGCTTATTTTTAACGCTACCATTAAGTTGGCAACTCTATTCGCTACTGTCAAATTGTGTCTACATCGCCGAGTTTTTTTTGTTTTGTTTATTGTTATATAATAAAATAAAACATGTTTTCTTCCCTTAATTCTACTCAATCGCGAAACTTGCAAATATTTTTATTCGTGTGTTATTGTGGCTTAGTCTGACGTTACATTATCTTCACTAAAATTCTAATTATCAGCTGTTCGCTATGGATAGATAACGTTATCAAGAAAATTGTTCACATTTTTAATATAAATCAATAAACTAAATCGTGTACATCAAAGTGTGAATGCTTCAGAAATCTTTCCAAATATAGTGTTGAAGAAATTAGTTACGAATAACGAGTTGCTATCAGCAGATCTCAAAAATGGCTGAAAATGGTGGAAGCGACATATGTGAGAATTCACATTTCTTTGAAGGCGCAGAGAAGCTCTTAGAAATTTGGTTTACATCGAATAAAGAAGATTCAACTTCCGACCTTCGACAAGTTTCACGCAGTGTATGGGAAACGCTTCTCCAGGCTGTCAAGTGTGAGATAATAAGTTGCTCTAGCAATGAGCACATCGATGCTTACGTTCTTAGCGAAAGCAGCATGTTTGTTTCTAAGCGGCGTTGGATATTAAAGACTTGCGGCACAACCACACTATTGCAGTGTATACAACCTTTGCTCGATATCGCAGCTCAATGTGGATATAACGAGGTGGAAGATTTGTATTATTCGCGTAAAAATTTCGATCGCCCAGAGCTTCAAGTGTTTCCTCATCGTGGCATCAGTGAGGAATTTGCAATTTTGGATGTGCTTTTTAAGGATGGCAGATCCTATTGCTTTGGCTCCATCAACCGCGACTGTTGGTATCTGTACACTTACAGTATGAAAAAGAAGCATGCTACAGCCAGTCGAAAGATTGAAGACAACACAACTCGAGAACCTGATCAAACTATTGAAATTTTAATGAAAAATTTGGATATAAATACCATGTCCGTATTTTCAAAAGCAAATACAGCTACAGCAGAAGAGGCTACTCTCAAAGCTGGCATACATCATATAATACCAGGCATGAAAATTGATGATTACTTATTCGATCCTTGTGGCTATTCTATGAATGGCATTTCGGATAGCGGTCAATATATGACCATTCATATAACACCAGAAAATGAGTTTTCTTATGTGAGTTTTGAGAGTAACATAACATTAACAAATTATGCGGCTCTGATTGGACGTGTTATCAAAACATTTCAACCGGAAAAATTTATGATAACAATATTTGCCAATAAGACATCTGAAGCGTATACATCTTTACAAGATTTGGAACATACAGAAACTTTATCACAATGGAATAGAACAGATATGCAATACAGTCACTTTCCATCTTATAATCTTATTTTTGCTCAATATAAGAAAGATTAATGTAACTAGATGTTTTTAAGTTTACCTAGAACCTAATTAGTGTAAAATAAAAAAAAGTCTAAAACACATGTATGTGTGTATCAATGTGTATAAGCATGTTTAATAGAAATAAAGATTAAAAACTTCCATGGAATAATTGTGTTTAAATAGTTAATAGAAGATGATCTAATGGATGCTATCACTGAGGTATCGCGGTAAAAGAGTTTTAGGAGAGTTTCTAGGAGAATCTGTGACCTTTTCAATTTAAAAAGATTCGTATTGCTCTTCAAAAATACTTTATTGCATTCCCAATGTTTCTATTCAATATCCCAGATAACACCTTTTTAATTATATTATCTTACTTCGTTAACTCTTCATAGGTAATGGAATAAAAACAAGTCTTGGGAATACAGTTAATATCATGGGTAGAAAACAGTCCCAATTCGAATCCCATTGAGAACTTTTGTGGCATTATTAAATACAAAATTTGACCTAAGAAGTCAATAAACTTAGTCAAAGCTGAAAGAGGTAATTGTATCCTTTTGATACAACCATATATATATGATAATTTCAAAAAGAAACTATGAACACATGTCTTCTACTCAAACATACTCGATACTGAAATATTTTTTTTTTTTAAACAGATTGTACGTATATTCTCATTTATAAATAAATAACATATAACATATAAAAAATAATTCTAGTTTTACTGTTGTTTATTTTCCAAAATGAAGCCGGTGAATTGGAACATAAGATAAAGACTTCTGGTCTCGATTGTTGCTTTTTAAGGTACTATTACAGTGTGTAAAAATTGAAAAATAATGTTTTGTTTTTTTTAGAATCTGGTTCCTTAAGGTCTTAAGAATGCGTATATGAAATTTTAGAAAAAAATATCAAATAAAACAAAAGATATAACATACATTATATTCGTATGTCGCGCATTTTTCATATATTATCGTTCATAGAAGAAAATCTAATCGCGTTTTTCTCGAAACAAGTTTTTTCAAATTGGTTTCTAAGATATCTCGAGTTCTGCTTGATCGATTTCGATGAATCTTGATTAATTGTGATCTTCATAAACTCGGTTAAGCACTCTACCTATAAAAAGCAGAGAAACTTTTTTATTTTGTTTTTTACGGCTAAGGATTTCTGCCAAAAAGAGGGGTTTTTTGTAAATTTGTTTTTCAATGCATGCCATTTTTTTTGTTTTATATTTTTTTTTGGAGTTTACTCCTTTAGAATCGATTTGCATGAAAAGAAATTATATTAGGGGGTAAAGTCAAATTTCAACTATTTTTCGTTACGTTTGAATTTTCAACTATTTCTTGCGTTATGCTTGAATTTTCAACTTTTTTTCGTTACGTTTGAATTTTCAACTATTTTTTGCGTTATGGTTGAATTTTCAACTATTTTTGCGTTATGCTTGGCCAATCGAATGCAATGGAATTATCAAGGTCACAGGAAGATCATTGGCACTTTAATGGATTCCATGGAGAATTTGGACAAAAGTGGATGATTCTATGGCAATCAAGGTCACAGGCGGGTCATTAGCAATTTAATGGATTCCATGGATTCCATGGAGGTGACAGGGGAGTCATTGGAACTTTTATTGGTTGAAGCAACATTTGGACCAAAATGGATGATTCTATGGACAATCGGATGCAATAGGATTATCTGAGGTCAGAGATGGGTCATTGCAACTTTTATGGGTTCCATGGAACATTTAGACCAAAATGGGTGATTCTATGGCCAATCGGATGCAATGGGATTATCTGAGGTCACAAGCGGGTCATTGTGTCTTTTGTGGGTTCCAAGGAACATTTGGACCAAAATGGATGATTCTATGGCCAATCGGATGCAATAGGATTATCTGAGGTCACAAGCGGGTCATTGTGTCTTTTGTGGGTTCCAAGGAACATTTGGACCAAAATGGGTGATTCTATGGCCAAACGGATGCAATGGGATTATCTGAGGTCATGGGCGGGTCATTGTGTCTTTTGTGGGTTCCAAGGAACATTTGGACCAAAATGGGTGATTCTATGGCCAATCGGATGCAATGGGATTATCTGAGGTCACAAGCGGGTCATTGGAACTTTTATGGGTTCCATGGAACATTTGAACCAAAATGGGTGATTCTATGGCCAATCGGATGCAATGGGATTATCTGAGGTCATAGGCGGGTCATTGGAACTTTTATGGGTTCCATGGAACATTTGGACCAAAATGGGTGATTCTATGGCCAATCGGATGCAATGGGATTATCTGAGGTCATAGGCGGGTCATTGGAACTTTTATGCGTTCCATGGAACATTTGGACCAAAATGGATGATTCTATGGCCAATCGGATGCAATGGGATTATGTGAAGTCATAGGCGGGTCATTGGAACTATTATGGGTTCCATGGAACATTTGGACCAAAATGGGTGATTCTATGGCCAATCGGATGCAATGGGATTATCTGAGGTCATAGGCAGGTCATTGGAACTTTTATGGGTTCCATGGAACATTTGGACCAAAATGGGTGATTCTATGGCCAATCGGATGCAATGGGATTATCTGAGGTCATAGGCGGGTCATTGGAACTTTTATGGGTTCCATGGAACATTTGGACCAAAATGGGTGATTCTATGGCCAATCGGATGCAATGGGAATTTCTGAGGTCATAGGCGGGTCATTGGAACTTTTATGGGTTCCATGGAACATTTGGACCAAAATAGGTGATTCTATGGCCAATCGGATGCAATGGGATTATCTGAGGTCATGGGCGGGTCATTGGAACTTTTATGGATTCCATGGAACAGTTGGACCAAAATGGGTGATTCTATGGCCAATCGGATGCAATGGGATTATCTGAGGTCATAGGCGGGTCATTGGAACTTTTATGGGTTCCATGGAACATTTGGACCAAAATGGGTGATTCTATGGCCAATCGGATGCAATGGGATTATCTGAGGTCATAGGCGGGTCATTGGAACTTTTATGCGTTCCATGGAACATTTGGACCAAAATGGATGATTCTATGGCCAAACGGATGCAATGGGATTATCTGAGGTCATAGGCGGGTCATTGGAACTATTATGGGTTCCATGGAACATTTGGACCAAAATGGGTGATTCTATGGCCAATCGGATGCAATGGGATTATCTGAGGTCATAGGCGGGTCATTGGAACTTTTATGGGTTCCATGGAACATTTGGACCAAAATAGGTGATTCTATGGCCAATCGGATGCAATGGGATTATCTGAGGTCATGGGCGGGTCATTGGAACTTTTATGGATTCCATGGAACAGTTGGACCAAAATGGGTGATTCTATGGCCAATCGGATGCAATGGGATTATCTGAGGTCATAGGCGGGTCATTGGAACTTTTATGGGTTCCATGGAACATTTGGACCAAAATGGGTGATTCTATGGCCAATCGGATGCAATGGGATTATCTGAGGTCATAGGCGGGTCATTGGAACTTTTATGCGTTCCATGAAACATTTGGACCAAAATGGATGATTCTATGGCCAAACGGATGCAATGGGATTATCTGAGGTCATAGGCGGGTCATTGGAACTATTATGGGTTCCATGGAACATTTGGACCAAAATGGGTGATTCTATGGCCAATCGGATGCAATGGGATTATCTGAGGTCATAGGCGGGTCATTGGAACTTTTATGGGTTCCATGGAACATTTGGACCAAAATGGATGATTCTATGGCCAAACGGATGCAATGGGATTATCTGAGGTCATAGGCGGGTCATTGGAACTTTTATGGGTTCCATGGAACATTTGGACCAAAATGGGTGATTCTATGGCCAATCGGATGCAATGGGATTATCTGAGGTCATAGGCGGGTCATTGGAACTTTTATGGGTTCCATGGAACATTTGGACCAAAATGGGTGATTCTATGGCCAATCGGATGCAATGGGATTATCTGAGGTCATAGGCGGGTCATTGGAACTTTTATGGGTTCCATGGAACATTTGGACCAAAATGGGTGATTCTATGGCCAATCGGATGCAATGGGATTATCTGAGGTCATAGGCGGGTCATTGGAACTTTTATGGGTTCCATGGAACATTTGGACCAAAATGGGTGATTCTATGGCCAATCGGATGCAATGGGATTATCTGAGGTCATAGGCGGGTCATTGGAACTTTTATGGGTTCCATGGAACATTTGGACCAAAATGGGTGATTCTATGGCCAATCGGATGCAATGGGATTATCTGAGGTCATAGGCGGGTCATTGGAACTATTATGGGTTCCATGGAACATTTGGACCAAAATGGGTGATTCTATGGCCAATCGGATGCAATGGGATTATCTGAGGTCATAGGCGGGTCATTGGAACTATTATGGGTTCCATGGAACATTTGGACCAAAATGGGTGATTCTATGGCCAATCGGATGCAATGGGATTATCTGAGGTCATAGGCAGGTCATTGGAACTTTTATGGGTTCCATGGAACATTTGGACCAAAATGGGTGATTCTATGGCCAATCGGATGCAATGGGATTATCTGAGGTCATAGGCGGGTCATTGGAACTTTTATGGGTTCCATGGAACATTTGGACCAAAATGGGTGATTCTATGGCCAATCGGATGCAATGGGAATTTCTGAGGTCATAAGCGGGTCATTGGAACTTTTATGGGTTCCATGGAACATTTGGACCAAAATAGGTGATTCTATGGCCAATCGGATGCAATGGGATTATCTGAGGTCATGGGCGGGTCATTGGAACTTTTATGGATTCCATGGAACAGTTGGACCAAAATGGGTGATTCTATGGCCAATCGGATGCAATGGGATTATCTGAGGTCATAGGCGGGTCATTGGAACTTTTATGGGTTCCATGGAACATTTGGACCAAAATGGGTGATTCTATGGCCAATCGGATGCAATGGGATTATCTGAGGTCATAGGCGGGTCATTGGAACTTTTATGGGTTCCATGGAACATTTGGACCAAAATGGGTGATTCTATGGCCAATCGGATGCAATGGGATTATCTGAGGTCATAGGCGGGTCATTGGAACTTTTATGGGTTCCATGGAACATTTGGACCAAAATGGGTGATCCTATGGCCAATCGGATGCAATGGGATTATCTGAGGTCATAGGCGGGTCATTGGAACTTTTATGGGTTCCATGGAACATTTGGACCAAAATGGGTGATTCTATGGCCAATCGGATGCAATGGGATTATCTGAGGTCATAGGCTGGTCATTGGAACTTTTATGGGTTCCATGGAACATTTGGACCAAAATGGGTGATTCTATGGCCAATCGGATGCAATGGGATTATCTGAGGTCATAGGCGGGTCATTGGAACTATTATGGGTTCCATGGAACATTTGGACCAAAATGGGTGATTCTATGGCCAATCGGATGCAATGGGATTATCTGAGGTCATAGGCGGGTCATTGGAACTATTATGGGTTCCATGGAACATTTGGACCAAAATGGGTGATTCTATGGCCAATCGGATGCAATGGGATTATCTGAGGTCATAGGCGGGTCATTGGAACTTTTATGGGTTCCATGGAACATTTGGACCAAAATGGGTGATTCTATGGCCAATCGGATGCAATGGGATTATCTGAGGTCATAGGCGGGTCATTGGAACTATTATGGGTTCCATGGAACATTTGGACCAAAATGGGTGATTCTATGGCCAATCGGATGCAATGGGATTATCTGAGGTCATAGGCGGGTCATTGGAACTATTATGGGTTCCATGGAACATTTGGACCAAAATGGGTGATTCTATGGCCAATCGGATGCAATGGGATTATCTGAGGTCATAGGCGGGTCATTGGAACTTTTATGGGTTCCATGGAACATTTCGACCAAAGTGGATGATTCTATGGCCAAACGGATGCAATGGGATTATCTGAGGTCATAGGCGGGTCATTGGAACTTTTATGGGTTCCATGGAACATTTGGACCAAAATGGGTGATTCTATGGCCAATCGGATGCAATGGGATTATCTGAGGTCATAAGCGGGTCATCGGAACTTTTATGGGTTCCATGGAACATTTGGACCAAAATGGGTGATCCTATGGCCAATCGGATGCAATGGGATTATCTGAGGTCATAGGCGGGTCATTGGAACTTTTATGCGTTCCATGAAACATTTGGACCAAAATGGATGATTCTATGGCCAAACGGATGCAATGGGATTATCTGAGGTCATAGGCGGGTCATTGGAACTTTTATGGGTTCCATGGAACATTTGGACCAAAATGGGTGATTCTATGGCCAATCGGATGCAATGGGATTATCTGAGGTCATAGGCGGGTCATTGGAACTATTATGGGTTCCATGGAACATTTGGACCAAAATGGGTGATTCTATGGCCAATCGGATGCAATGGGATTATCTGAGGTCATAGGCGGGTCATTGGAACTTTTATGGGTTCCATGGAACATTTGGACCAAAATGGATGATTCTATGGCCAAACGGATGCAATGGGATTATCTGAGGTCATAGGCGGGTCATTGGAACTTTTATGGGTTCCATGGAACATTTGGACCAAAATGGGTGATTCTATGGCCAATCGGATGCAATGGGATTATCTGAGGTCATAAGCGGGTCATCGGAACTTTTATGCGTTCCATGGAACATTTGGACCAAAATGGGTGATTCTATGGCCAATCGGATGCAATGGGATTATCTGAGGTCATAAGCGGGTCATCGGAACTTTTATGCGTTCCATGGAACATTTGGACCAAAATGGGTGATTCTATGGCCAATCGGATGCAATGGGATTATCTGAGGTCATAGGCGGGTCATTGGAACTTTTATGGGTTCCATGGAACATTTGGACCAAAATGGATGATTCTATGGCCAAACGGATGCAATGGGATTATCTGAGGTCATAGGCGGGTCATTGGAACTTTTATGGGTTCCATGGAACATTTGGACCAAAATGGGTGATTCTATGGCCAATCGGATGCAATGGGATTATCTGAGGTCATAGGCGGGTCATTGGAACTATTATGGGTTCCATGGAACATTTGGACCAAAATGGGTGATTCTATGGCCAATCGGATGCAATGGGATTATCTGAGGTCATAGGCGGGTCATTGGAACTTTTATGGGTTCCATGGAACATTTGGACCAAAATGGGTGATTCTATGGCCAATCGGATGCAATGGGATTATCTGAGGTCATAGGCGGGTCATTGGAACTATTATGGGTTCCATGGAACATTTGGACCAAAATGGGTGATTCTATGGCCAATCGGATGCAATGGGATTATCTGAGGTCATAGGCGGGTCATTGGAACTATTATGGGTTCCATGGAACATTTGGACCAAAATGGGTGATTCTATGGCCAATCGGATGCAATGGGATTATCTGAGGTCATAGGCGGGTCATTGGAACTTTTATGGGTTCCATGGAACATTTCGACCAAAGTGGATGATTCTATGGCCAAACGGATGCAATGGGATTATCTGAGGTCATAGGCGGGTCATTGGAACTATTATGGGTTCCATGGAACATTTGGACCAAAATGGGTGATTCTATGGCCAATCGGATGCAATGGGATTATCTGAGGTCATAAGCGGGTCATCGGAACTTTTATGGGTTCCATGGAACATTTGGACCAAAATGGGTGATTCTATGGCCAATCGGATGCAATGGGATTATCTGAGGTCATAGGCGGGTCATTGGAACTATTATGGGTTCCATGGAACATTTGGACCAAAATGGGTGATTCTATGGCCAATCGGATGCAATGGGATTATCTGAGGTCATAGGCGGGTCATTGGAACTATTATGGGTTCCATGGAACATTTGGACCAAAATGGGTGATTCTATGGCCAATCGGATGCAATGGGATGATCTGAGGTCATAGGCGGGTCATTGGAACTTTTATGGGTTCCATGGAACATTTGGACCAAAATGGGTGATTCTATGGCCAATCGGATGCAATGGGATTATCTGAGGTCATAGGCGGGTCATTGGAACTTTTATGGGTTCCATGGAACATTTGGACCAAAATGGGTGATTCTATGGCCAATCGGATGCAATGGGATTATCTGAGGTCATAGGCGGGTCATTGGAACTTTTATGGGTTACATGGAACATTTGGACCAAAATGGGTGATTCTATGGCCAATCGGATGCAATGGGATTATCTGAGGTCATAGGCGGGTCATTGGAACTTTTATGGGTTCCATGGAACATTTGGACCAAAATGGGTGATTCTATGGCCAATCGGATGCAATGGGATTATCTGAGGTCATAGGCGGGTCATTGGAACTTTTATGGGTTCCATGGAACATTTGGACCAAAATGGGTGATTCTATGGCCAATCGGATGCAATGGGATTATCTGAGGTCATAGGCGGGTCATTGGAACTTTTATGGGTTCCATGGAACATTTGGACCAAAATGGGTGATTCTATGGCCAATCGGATGCAATGGGATTATCTGAGGTCATAGGCGGGTCATTGGAACTTTTATGGGTTCCATGGAACATTTGGACCAAAATGGGTGATTCTATGGCCAATCGGATGCAATGGGATGATCTGAGGTCATAGGCGGGTCATTGGAACTTTTATGGGTTCCATGGAACATTTGGACCAAAATGGGTGATTCTATGGCCAATCGGATGCAATGGGATTATCTGAGGTCATAGGCGGGTCATTGGAACTTTTATGGGTTCCATGGAACATTTGGACCAAAATGGGTGATTCTATGGCCAATCGGATGCAATGGGATTATCTGAGGTCATAGGCGGGTCATTGGAACTTTTATGGGTTCCATGGAACATTTAGACCAAAATGGGTGATTCTATGGCCAATCGGATGCAATGGGATTATCTGAGGTCACAAGCGGGTCATTGTGTCTTTTGTGGGTTCCAAGGAACATTTGGACCAAACTGGATGATTCTATGGCCAATCGGATGCAATAGGATTATCTGAGGTCACAAGCGGGTCATTGTGTCTTTTGTGGGTTCCAAGGAACATTTGGGCCAAAATGGATGATTCTATGGCCAATCGGATGCAATGGGATTATCTGAGGTCATTGTCACTTTTATGAATTCTACGAAGCATTTAGACATAAATGGATGATTCTATGGCCAAGCGGATGTAACTGGACTATCTGAGGTTTAGGCTGGGTCATTGAAACTTTAATGAATTTCATATTAAAATTACATTTTTGAGAGAAAACCTTAATTTATATTTAGTTTTTTGGAAGAACACTGGGGACGTCTAGATTTTGTTCAATCATCACAATTTTTAAAAAATTGTGCTTCAATTTTTTACTTTTCGAGTTTTAGTTATTTAAATTTTACTGCCTCAGTTGTGGTTACGACATTACATTTTGGTAATGAAATTAATAATGTTTACTGTTAATGCATAATGAGTTTATATATTTAATCACTTTGCCTATTGTATATGATTATATAAAATTCCAAGGCAATCAATAAGAAGTAAACTCCAATCGCGCGTCGTAGCTGACACGCACACTTTTTTATTTGCGTAGGTAGAGTGCTCAACTACAACCCTTAACTGAAGAATGGACTTTGATTTTCTACTTTCCGGCGCCTTGAAAATGCTGGAGACGAGAAACCAACTTACAACCTTTTTTTAAACACGCCAACTTCAACGACCTCTAGAAAATAAACAACAAATTCAAAAACAAAAAAAAACATTTTTTTTATATCTTCAACTTTAACTATACTTAATGTAAATAAATTTGAATTAAATAAATGTATAATACTTTGTAAAAAAAATTAATAAAAAATGTGTTGTATTTAATAGCTTCACACTGTAATAGTACCTTAACGGAAAACAAATTTTAACAGTAATTTTACAGTCATTACAATAAGTTTATATTTAAAAACCAAAGAAAAATTATTTATGACCTAAGTCTATCATATCTAAAAAGATAAAATATATTTTTTTGTAATTAATACAATAAATAGAAGATTTGTTATCAAAATGTTAAGTCTGCGCCAGCTTGAGTATAAAAAATTATATCCAACACGGTGAAAATAAACTAATACATAATAACATTGATTAATTTTTATCATTCAAACTTTGTATTGTCCAAAGTTGTGCCGCAATTGTTGCAGAAAAGCTCAAATTTATACAAATATAAATTGTGTAACTAGATAAAATAAGATAAGCACAAAAAAGCCATAAAAGTATATTGGTTCAAATTGAATACGCGACAAGAGTGGCGTAGGGCTGATGATGATAAATTGTGTGAAAAGATAATTTATAATAAATACCGAAAAGTGGAGTGAACGTTGTTGAAAGCTCGTGTTTATTTTTTTTTTGTTTTGTTATTCAATGGTACGTAAGGCAGTTGAAAACACAATAAGCGATATAACTAGGTGCACATAAACTTAATTTAGGCACGAGGTTATGACTTATGTTTGGGTTTTCTAAGGCTTTTGTGGGGGTAATTGAACAGTTTTCGCGATTGCAAGCAAACAAACAAGAAAAAAAAACAAATAATCAAGTGACGATTTTAGGTTGTACTCAAAATAATAAATGTTGTTTAAATAAACATTTTTTTCTACATTTAATAATCTTTTAATAGTTGAATACGTATTCTGCCGTCATAAGGAAGAGTGCCGTATCTAGCATGAAAATAAAAATTTATTTTATTGCATTTTCATAGTCAGTCATCCTTCGTCTTTAATATTGATACATTGAAAAAATTTAATACACAAAATATAGCTTTCATACTGAGCTTAAAATCAGTATCTACAGGCAGATACGGCTTTTTTTCCTTTATTTCTGTAGATACTGCATTTTAACTGTGATTTGCTTGTCATGAAAAAATCAGTTTTAATATATTGAATGATTTTTTATTCATATAAAATCAAAATTTACAAAACAAAAAATTTTTCTACTTACAAAACAAAGCATAAAGGTGGTAACTACTATTTTTCCTCTGCATTTTTGATAAGAATGGCAAAATAATGTTATGATTGGTTTTGTGCAGGATTCTACTATTCCGATTTATCAAAAATCGGAAAAAAATAATTTTCCCAGTTTCGATGAACTAGTGATAAATTATTAGAACGTGTCCATCTTTGAATTTTAAAATATGTAGATATGGCACTCTTCCTTATGACGGCAGTATTGGGCGTTGAATAAAAAAAATGCTGAGTAACTAAACTTTATATTTGAAAGCAAGTATAAATCGTCGCCTTAATAAAACAATAGTGTATAATTTTTTTGCCGTTTCGAGATAATAGAGTTTAAAGTTTTTGTGCTATTAGACATCTGGGAAACCAGTCAATTTTTGAGAAAATAATCGACCCACTTTGTGGAAGTAGAATTTCACCAAATTTTGACCACATATAGAATCAGTTATGTAGATTCTTATTATGCAATAAAAAAAATAATGGTGTACATGCGTATACACTATTGTTTTATTAAGGCGACGAAATAACATGTTGTATCAGCAGAAATGAAATCTACGACTATATTAATCTTCGTTGCTTGTTTCAATACGTAAATTTATTAATAATAAATAATGAAAAATCTTTCAGATAAATTGTGGCACTGTGAGATAAATTTTATAATTTACTATAAAATTAAAACTTTCAGTGATGTTCTTTTTTTATTTTAAAGTCTCGGATGCTTTCAATATTTTGAGGTCTCAGAAAGTATTTGACGGTATTTTCAATTTTTTCAAGCCAAAGTCATTCCGATAGTCATCAAAACAACAAGTAAGAAGTGTGTCTATGGATGCAATATCGGCAAAATTAGCAAACTTATAGCTTGTTTTGCGCATCCTTTTGCGTCTCATTTTTGACTTAAGTGACCATCTATGACAATGTTAAAAACACTATGACTGCAAGATGGGCGAATCGGTTTTTGAGGAATTGGAATATTATTCATAGTTTATACAAGCCAACCCATTAATTTAAATTTTCAAACGGCTTTTATACTGAGGACTTTGCAAAATTTTAAACTTTTTTGAAAAATCTAAAGATATTTACAGACGTGTTTTAAATAATAAGAACAGGCGAAGTGAAAATAGAGAACGTTCTAAAAAATTTTATAAGAACGTTTTAAAAGAATGGCTTTCTATTATTTTTATTGTACATATTTTGAGCTTTTAAAAAACACTAAAAGTTATTGTAAAAATCAAATATGTTTATATATAATCATAATGTTGAACTTTGTGCAAAATCAAAATAAGATTTTTCGAAAAATAAGAAAAAATTGGAAAATTGTAATAATTTCAATTTTAATGTTTATTAAATATATAGATTAGTATTATTTGTGTGTAAGTAATTAATATGAAGTAGCCCCTCTACGATTAATGATTACTTCGGCATATCTGGACCTCATAGAAACTATAAGTCTGGCATCTGGAGAGTGGAATATTTCCCATGTATTCTTCGCTGCATGCCAAAGTTCCTCTATATTTTTGGGCCTTGCATCTCTAACACCTTTCTTTACATCAATCCAAAGATGTTCAATTGGATTTAGGTCCGGCAATTGGACAATCCATAACATGGATATTATTGTCCCGGAACCAACGCTTTGCTCTCTTTGAGGTATGCTTTGGGTCTTTGGGTTGTCTTCCTGAAAGACCCATCGCAAAGGCATTTTTTTTTTCAGCGTAAGGCAACATTACTGCTTATAAAACATTATGAACGTAATAGGTGGCAGACATCTTCCCAACGATTTGAACTAGATGTCTAACGTCGTTCCAACCAAAGCACCCGCATGGGACCACCATGCTTTAAAGTTTTGGTTGTGTACTTATCGTTGAATTGTTGATTAGGAGGGCGTCTAACGTACTGTTTATCTTTGCCGCGGTTAAATTGGACTACTTTTGTTTCATTGGTTCATAAGGTATTACGCTTAACAGTGTCAGGTTCATCGATCAACTTTTTGGCAAACAGAAGTCTGTTGTTTAAATGTTTTCTTTTCAACAATGGTACTTTTCTTGGACTTAGTGCTGGCAAATTGACTGCAGTCAAACGTTTCCTTATCGTCTATGTAGCAATTGGGAGGTCTAAATCGTTTCTAATCTGAGTGAACGTTATAGAGGGGTGCTTTTTAACGATCCGACTGATCGCATTACCCTACCTTTTGTTGGGTTTTCTGTGCCTTAACTTTCGATCTACTGTGACCAGTTCTTAGCATTTGTTATCATTCCGTTGGAAATTCCAAGCTGTTCCCTTATGAAAGCAAACGTTTTCCCTTCGCTGAGCAATTTTTTTATTAACTTACGTAATTCGATAGAGCAATGCTTGCTCTATGCTTCCATTTAAGAAGAATTTATCACCAAAATAAGTTTATATTCTGCACAAAAAACGATCAACGACAACTCAACAATTATATTTGCAATAAAACTTTGATCTTTTTTTCACATGTTAGAAATGTAAGTGGGACCAATATGATTTGTTCTTATTTTTTCGAACAACTAATTTTCAATTTTGTGGTGACCGTGGCATGCAGGTTAAGTGTGTGGCTTAGCATGCTCGGAGCCCGGGTTCGATCCCCAGCCGCGGCGAAAAGTTTTTTCAATAAAAATTTTTCTGATCGGTCACCACCTCTCTGCAGACAATGACAAACCTCAGAGAGTAAATAATGCCATGTAAAGCTTCTTGAGAACATGAGCCGTTCGGAGTCGGCATAAAACATGTAGGTCCAGTTCTCGGTCAATTGTGTAGAAACATTTAATAACACACACAACACAATTGATCATAAGAAGCTCGGTCAAAGTCCTTTCAAGGGCTGAAATGGCCAATTTGTTTTTTTTTGTTTGTTTTGTTAATTTTCAATTTTCAACTTAGTTCAACATTATTGCCAGCACAAAAAAATTAAAAGATTTTAACCATAACTTTAAGTATTTTTAAAAAGCTTAAAATGTCTACAATAAAAATAATAGAAAGCCATATTTACAAATATTTCTAAAAAATTTTTTAAAACGATCTTTTGTTTCGCTTTGGATGTTCTTATTATTTACCTAATAAACGAACTTTTAAATCCAGCCTACCTTAAACTGTGAAGTTGTTGATTTAATATTAATCGATTTTTGTTTTTTATTCTCTCTATTTGATTCTCGAGACAGAATTGTCTACAGCTAGTTTTTCGAAGTTGATTCGAACTTAACACTGCGCACACGTAGCATCAACTAGGTACCTCGACATAGTAGTTATTACTAATTTCTAACTAATTTTTGAATTTTGTTGACTTTCTGGCAGCTTTGCATTATTTTTGTTTAAAAAAAAAAAAACAGATAAAAACATATATAAATCAGCAAAAAAAACGGTCACAAGCACTCGAAGTCGTCGACGTCGTCATCATCAGCGCTGTCATTGTCTTTTCAATTGGTTTTATTGTTGTTGTTGTTTTTATTATGGAAGTTTGCTCAATTGTGGCGATTTTATGTGGTTTCTCTGTTTTGTTACCGAGTTTCTGTATTTGTTTGTTTTGCTTTCATTCAGCATTTAAGTGCATTTTAGGTGCACGAGTACCCAATGAACTGAAATACTGCTTGTGCTCACGTTGTTGCTGTTGTTGTAGTATGTGAACCAACAAACTGTGCAAGATTCGGGCGCACCATGTAGCGAATTACAGCTGATGAGTAACTAACTGGTTTTTATTATAAATTTTACGACATTAAAACAGCGATAAAATTCTAGTCTGTCTTTGAGTTGTTAGAATAAGTTGCGCGTTTTTAATTTTTGCACAATTTGCTGAAATTATTTGGCAAATATTATGCATGAATTAATTCGTTTATTTTATAATCAACGGTTCTCAAAAAAAATATGTATATTTTAAGATATGAGGCTATGACTGTTTTTTCGATGACTGATCATTTTTATGTTGGGCACAGAAATGAGTCATGGTCAGAGGTTTGCGTTAAATGAGCAGCGGTGAAATCAACTGGTTAGTGGTTATGTCTAAACAAACCAGCTGATGAGACTTTGATAAGGATATAATTGGCCACTAGCATTTAGTGAACTTGTTTAGTACAAACAAAAAGTTTGATGAGTCTCTTTAAGATCCGATGACAGCATTACAAAGTTTGGAAGTCTTAACTTTTCCGCATAGATGTTTAATTAATAAATGAGAGAAAAACTTTTGATTAGATTTCATAAGTTTCACAATTCTTGAGTTATAAATGTAGTTGTATTTGAGCAGCAAATAAGTATAAAAATATACGAAGTTGAATTTGAAAAATTCATATTTATATACATATCACGAGCTTAAATTCTAAGCAATATAAAATTCTTCGAGGACTCATCTAAAAAATGATAAAAAACTAAACGTAAAAATTGATAAGATCAATTTCTGTCAGCAAAGACGATGTAAATGTTGAAAAACTAAAAATAAGAACTAACAACTGGCTGAGAAATAAGGCTGTGCGAATAATTGCCGAAAACCCAATCGCACAATAGCATGAAATGATAAGTTTCAAAAATATTTTCATAGAAGGTTGGTATTCCAAAAATGTTTCTTGATCTTGGTTCCTACATATCACTGAAGTCAATATTTCGATAGGAACAAGATTTTTCAAATTAAAAATTTTCGAACTTTCCTATTAAAAAATTTATTTTCGAAACACTTATTTTGATCTATCACATTTAGTTAATGAGCTATTGATATGACATATGAATCTATCTCAAGTTAAATGTTAATGTTGTCGACAAAACCAACTTATTTCAGGTGGGCTAAAATGTAAGTACAAATTTTCAAGATAAACCTTGAATTCATATTTAAAACAAAAGTTGGGAATTCGACGTAAATTAAAGGCATTTTTAACATTAATAAACAACAACTACCTAATTTGTATTGAACAAATCTACTTCGATTTGTAACAATTTTCTAAGTGCACAACCTTCAACACCAATGTAGGCAGAATTGTTGTTACATGAATATGATTAGTTCTTTCACCCCCAACCGATACCTTAGGTCGCCAAAAGGTCACGTCACATATAAAATTGGTCCGCATTTGTAACGAAATGCATTCCAGCTTTTCACTGCAAATATTACTTTGATGGGTTTGCCAATAATTTCATTTTTAGTTAACAGTTTAACTCAGTCAATCTAGGACAAATCCCAAGTGCTGTTTAGCATATTATGACTGCAATCACATAAGTTTTAAAAGCAAAATAAACAAAAATAGAAATTAAGATTAGCTTAATGTTTTAACCTACCTTTCAGTACGCTCACAAAAGAAATTAAATAAAAAATAAACAAATGTTGTTTAATTTATATGAAAAAGCGTTGCTGCAGGAAATCAAGTAGGCCTCCACTATTAAGCGATGGATGCCTGTCACGCCTTCAGGTTAAAACTGCCAACCAAGCGAACACAACGCAAAAAAATCGCACGCTGAGTGGTGTCCGTCTAGGGGTTGAATCCTTTTTATCCTTTCTTTTGGCCGCTGTATGCACTCAGATCCTTATTTAAGCTGTGATGCAAGCTTTTAAATTGAATTTCTTGTTTTATATTAGTAATTCCTTTTATTAACATTCGTTGTTTATTCTTATTTTATGCTTGCTGTTGTTGTTCTTGCACAATTGAAATAAATTGTTGTTTATGTGCTACGCCACCAACAAATGCTGCGTTCTTTTTTTTCACTCAGCATCCACTTCCACTCTGATTTAATTCAAATATTTTGCAGTCAGTTCATAATTTAGTTGATTTCACATTTTTTGCGTAGAAATTATTGCAATTATCAATTATTTTAAGTTAAATTTGGCATTCCGAATTTTGTTTGTCACTCGAAAATAAGATTTTTGTTTTTTTTTTTTTTTTTTCTTATAAGCTACTTGAGTTGGTTTTCACAGCTCGCAAGTTTTCCCTACAATACCAATTACGATAAATTTTCTCTACCAGTAAAAATTTTCTGTTTTTGCTTGATTTCTTTTGGGGATATTCGTATTTTTGTTATTGTTGTTGTTGTCTTGTGAAATGTCACTGTGACAGCAACATTGAAGGCCGTGTTGAAATAGAATACAAAAAAGGTGAGTTTCTTTTCGATTGCGTTCAAAGCATTGCCAGAATAATTTTTTGAAACAAACTTTATGCGTTGCCCGATTCGATTTAAATTAAAGTAACAATTTTTTTTATCGAAGTTCAACTTTAAGGCCTGTTTCCAGCCCTCAAGTTATGCCGCGTTTCCATGCAATCTTCTACGATCTCCCACAATCACTTTTTTTGTAAGACAGAATGAGCATGTGAACCCTGTCTTATGGGATTGGCTAATGTAAGTGTGAAACAGGCATAAATTTTATATTTTTATAGCATGTGATATCCCCTGTGATTTCATGAGATACTAGAAGATAGAAAAAGTTCAACTTCTTGAACTTTTCCTATAAAAGTGAATCACATGCTATAATTTTGATATACATTTTTATAGTTGTTGTCGTGGTAACATGGTTGTTGTTTGTTTTCGGTCAAGTTTTGGCAGTTTAAAATTAATAAATTAAATTTTATTTATTTTGTACAATTGTTGGTGAGAATAAATATTTATATATAAACATTTATATATTTAAAACAGTGAACGCAAGTCGTTGCAAAATAACATTGAAATTTCTGAAGAGAAAAGCTCGAAGGGTAAGTATTTAACTAACGTATTGCAGTACAGACTCACAAAATGTAATCTTTTTGTTTTTGGCTCTATCAACTTTTGTTTTGTTTATTGCTTTATCAAAATGAATTGATGGTAGATAAAAAAAAATGTGCGAGTTGCCATCATTTGCCATCATGTACTTATTTACATGTCTTTATTAGCAGCTTCATCAATTATTGAAAGGCGGCAGCTAAATTCGGCCACCATTTGAGACGCAATTCGGCCACCATTTGAGACGCAACATCCCCTCAACTCCCACGCTTGCTTATAGCTAACAGCAGCAACGACACCAGCAAAACACAAGCAACATAACACAACAAGATCGGGAATTTTAAAATTATCTATACTCTGAAATTTCTAAAGCCAACAGCTAAAAGGGTAAGTATTAAACAAACGAATAAACATAATTTACCATCTTGGACATGTCTTCATCAGCAGTTTCATCAATTATAGCAAGGCAGCAGCTTAATTTGGCACTCATTTAACCCGCTACATCCCGGCAGTTCCAAAGCCAGCAGCAGCAACGTCACTAGCAACGACACCATTACAAGACCAACAACGATACCAGATGGACGACAGTCAATTGGTAGTCGAAAAAGGTATACTCATTTCATATTTATTTATATGTATTTTCATAAAAAAAACTGAAAAGTAATCAAAAATTAATTGTTTTTATCGACACTGAATGTCAAGACACACATATATGCAAGTTTGTTTAATACTTCCTAGTAAATTTTTGGCAAACGACATTCATTCGGTCCGTTTTTATCATATAAAAAAATTATCAGATTTAAACTAAATTAACAATATTGTAGGCATCAAAATTAACATTTCAACGAAGAGGTCGAACAGGTTGGGGGCAGATTTCTTCCAAGAAGCCATCGAAAGTTTTACGAATGAATTGGCGGTCTGCCAATTTTTCGCTTTTCTTTATTACTAACTCCTGCAATTCAGCCATTATTCAATAGTGAATTATTTCAATATTTATTAAAATATATTAAAATGTTTGATGAAAACAAATCAGCGTTAGATATCAATATAAAATATCAACAATGCTAAGTAACTTTTTCTTTAGTAATTACTTAAGAGCTGGATATGGACCTTTATGATGAGGCAAAAATAAAACAAAATGCTGTTTTACTGACGCTGTTTTTAAAATCAGGACAAGAATCAATAATTTTATAATTTAATGTTATTTGATTTCGGTGTTTATTTATACATATTTTCTTCAGAAATATTGGATTTAATTGTGGAATACGTTACCTAATAGAATCAAACTTATTCGGAATAAACATATCTTTAAGCATGAAATTCTCAAATTCTTTTCTTAAATCTCTTTTCTTATCTCTTTCTATTTAAAATAATATATAATTAGCAACTAAGTCTCACTTTGAATTAATTTGTATTTTATCGTTAAGTTAGATTTAAGTTTCATTCATCATGTTGTCAAAAAAACCTGTTGTTATCATGTCATACTTGTGCATTTAAAAGACTCTGTCTTACATGTCGACATTTTTTTTCCAAATAAATAAATAAATAAAAAAAAAAAAAAAAAAAAAAAATACAATTTAGATTGGATTGGATATAATACAAGCTTATCTAAAATATAATCGGGGTACTCATGAAAATAGACAAATAGTTTTATTTTGGTGATTGCCAATTATAAATTTATTGACATGGCAATCTTTTATGTGCTTTTTCGTACATGGAATTGAAAAGTCAAAAATTTGTTATATAACTTACTTTATAGCATCCACCAATCACCAAATCTTTCTGTATAGCACTAAAAAATTTTTTTTCGGTTGTTGACAACTATTGTCAAATGATAAGCTTTGAATTTATTTTCAGAATTAGGTATTTTGCGCTTCTCAATAAATTTACAATTGTGAATCACCAGAATAAGGATATAAGTTATAAAAAATAAATTTTTAATCTATTCTGGCAAATAATATAAACATTGTTAAACTTGCTCGGACACTGATAACTTCTATAAAACAAAATTAAGAATTTTTATTTCAGAAATTTCTAAACGGCTTATAAATGCAGTTGCGGAAAATAAATATATTATGAAAATCAAAGATTGAAAGCAGTAGAGAATTTCGACAAAATGAGTTCAAAACCGTTTGTTGGACCTATTTGGACGCCTATTTGGACCATCTAGGATTGTTTCCTCAGAGTACTGGTAGATGCTTTACGAAATACACCATAATTAGTGCAGTTCAGAGTACAGTGACAGAACATGTCATAGATTTTTTTAATGAGGTTAGTAGCTAAGTTGGAGTACCAATACAAATATGAACGGTTAGAAAAACGGCGTTTACAGCACAAGATTTTAAAAATTATTGCCATGAGAATGATATAAAATATATTTAAATGTATATATTAAAAAATATATTTAAATGTAGTTCGCACACGCAGAGCAAACCATCGAAATCAAGTCATTGGTGATCTTAACTGAAAATGAACTTATGAGCACTGTTTTCAAGAAAATTTGAACCACATTACAAAGGTCCTTTCCAGGGAACTAAAATTCTGGGACGGCACGGATATGTTGCTGAAGATCTTCCTGATTCGATGAATTAAAACCATTTTGCTGTTTACCTATAAGGGATTGAAATCCCTTTCGGAGCTTACCGAAATCATCGTTACTATTCAAAAATTATTTAATGATTTAGCTAATGGGCTAAGTTCGGCCGACGACCAGTACAACAATTGGTACAGTTCAGCAATTTGCTCTCGTTTTTAATGCACTGCATTGTCAAAGGCTTTCACGACAAGATCTTTTACCGCAGCACACATTCTGGTAGCCTCTACAGTTTTTACTGTGCTACAACAAAAATCTTTTCTTCGTAAGGCCCACCTCCAGTTTGTTTTGTTGTCGCCTTGTTAATTTAAGTCCTTCCTTCACATTGTGCTTTTAATCAATGTAACCAAATCAAAAACACATATTTTTCCAAAATTTTTTTTATTATTGTAGAGAATTGAACAAATTACAAGAAAAAGAAATTAAAAAAATATATACAAACTGGCGGCAGAGAAAAAAAACAGGGCCTCGTGGTTTCAGCGCTGTGAGTCGCAAAAATTGTCCGATCTGGAAAAAAGATGACTTTTTTAAATCTTAACAAAATTGGTTATTGTATGACAGAAGCTCTTATCAATTTTTTTTGTCAATTTTTGGTGATGTTCCAAATTTGAAAGTGTTTCTTTTGAAAAAAAGATTGACTTCAAAAATTCATAAAAAATCGAAAAAAAATTTAGATAAAGCTAGTGTCATACGATAGCGAATCAAGTTTAAAAAATACAAAAAAAAAATTTCGTCAAAAAATGAACCCGCTAGTGCCGCAACCAGTACGAAAAACATGGTTTCGAAATAAACGCATTCAAAGTTTGTGAACAAAGAAAATTAAAAATGCGCTCTCACTAATCCGGCTGTAACTTTTGAACTCGTAGGAATTTTTCCATGAAATTCATCTTAGAATCTTAAGAATATTTACTTTAATACATAATTATAAAAAAAGTCGATTTAAAAAAAAAAACGGCCAATGTCATATCGACCTTTAAATGGGACAAATTGGGAATAATTGAAAATGAACGGAAACTTAAATTTTGCAGTCAAGGTTTGTAGATTACATTTTGACCTTTATATAGAATGTACCTATCTCAGTAGAATATTGGAAGAAACTTAATCAACTTTTATTGGTATTTCAACAAAAATATAAGTTTTATAGTTTTAAATTTTTGAAAACTCTTTTTTTATTAAAAACGTTAGCAACGCAAAAATGTGTTTGACTGTAGAATTGTTTTTTTATCTAGTTTTCCCTGTAAAGTAAAAACAAATTAGAACTTTTTTACACTGAGATAATGATATGTATGAAGACCTTCTAAGTCCAAATTTGGTAACATTTCATATGCTTCTCAAAATCTTAAAAAAGGCCATTCCCAGTCATATGCAATTGTGCCTCAAGAATTGTTGCAATGAAGAAGCATTTCAAACGAAGTTAAATTTTCATCTCGTTTTCACAAAAAAGTTCCGATATGATTAAGAATAAGGCACGATTACGATTTCCTGGGCGCCGCGATTTGACAGTGTTTTTTTGTTTAAAACAACAAAAAAATAGGTTTGGTCGAACAAAATATCGATATCTCGTTTTCGATATATATGTTATATAGAATATAAAAAAAAAAATTTTGGAATAACTACACTTAAGGTGGCAAACCCAAAGATTTCTTTTTATATTTTTTTTTTATATGTATTTGGACTTGCGTACTCCAAAAAAATATATAAAAAACCCGTTTACAAATTCTTTAGGATATAAAATTCGTGAAATTGTGGAAAAATTACCTTTTTACTGCCAAAATTTACTACCAAGCTTGTTTTTAATTTTTCGTAAAAGGGAAAACCACGTTTATCTAAATATAAATATTATCTTAATAAGATATTAATAATATAAATCTAATGAAAACCTTCAATAGAAATCTTCGCATTGTTCTTCTTCATTCTCTTCTTCCTAAGATTCTATCTCCTCCTGGGTAGAACTCGCTGACGTTTTTCGGGAACAACATGCTACGAATTAATACAATAAATGCATTTTTTGGAAAATAGTCGCATAAATGACAATTGACCGTGACTACATTTGCATTTATTAATGGTATAAGCGAAGATCAACTGTTGGATTTAATAAAACCAAAATTGATCAACTTAAAGTTACGAATTTTTTTCATTGCTTGGAAAATCCTATAAATTCACATAAATATTACAGTAACAATGTTTCATTAAGGGCATTTGCTTATTGCAATGGTGATTGTTACAAACGCATCGATTCAACATCAACATTATTATTTAGTTTTATTTATCCATTATAATTGATTTTATTACCTTTGAAGTTTAATGGCAACCCTTAAGTGCAAATTGCATCAAGTGCTTAACTTGAAACTTAAGAAATGTCAAAAGTAAAAGTTAACCTGCATTACATTTGAACAGCGATTGCACGAGGCAGAAAAACCAAATTTTTTAAAGTTCTTAGGTAAATATTTGTAACCTGAAAATCATTAATTTTTATATTAATAAATAAAATTCTTAGCTGAAAAGCAAAAACTCAAAAAGTGGAATTTCTGTCCCCAACATTTCTTTAAAAAATTTGATAGCTGAGTTTGTGAACTATAAAAAAGTAATTAGCGATTCTGCGAGCTTCACAAACTTGGGCCAAGTGATCGCCATAGAAATGGGTCGTGCAAAGAAAGTTGCAACAACAGATTCCTCCTGTCCCAAATGCAAGCAAAAAGACACCGAGCGCATGGTTCAGTGCGACACATGCGACTTATGGTTCCACTACGAGTGCGTCGACGTCGACGACAGCATCGCCTCAGCCGACTGGGAGTGTGACGGCTGCAGCGCTGCCAAAAAGCACACAAAAAGTAAAGCAGCCGTAGGTATGGGGCCGAATAAGGAAGCAGATGAAAAAGCGAGTGCGCATGCGGCCAACAATGAATTTCAGTCTCCAACTGGTGACATGATGGGAATGAGGCATTATATGGAGCCTGAGCACAATGAGGGTAAGTTCGTATCATCTAATGCAAGTGTGAGTAGTTCTGCAAAAGCAAAGCGAAAAATGCAATTAGAACTAATGCGTCTCGAAGAGGAACGTAGATCAAATTTGGCGTATTTAAAGCAAAAGTATGCAATTATGCAAAGGTATGAGGAAGAAAATGATTCTGACTTTGAGTGTGACGATGGCAAAGGGGGTGGCGGTAATGACAACTGCAATGATGGTGACTTGGACGTACGTAACTTAATTTTAGGCGACCGTCGTAACTCTGAAAATGTTGAAAAAAGAGTCGGCAACTGTGTAAGAAACGTTCAGTCGGCACCATCAGAAAGCAAAGGTGGTCCACCACCAACTACAGCATCTTTGTTAAATATTCAACAAATTAACGCGCGGCACGTCATTCCAAAGGACCTTCCTACCTTTAGTGGTAAATCGGACGAATGGCCACTGTTCATAACCAATTTCGAGAACTCGACAAAGGTGTGCGGGTTTAGTAATGATGAAAACTTGTTACGCCTGCAGCGTGCTTTAAGGGGCAAGGCACTTGAGTACGTAAGCAGCAAGCTTATGATTCCAGAGTTAGTACCAGAAGTGATTTCAACGTTACGCATGATGTTTGGTAGACCAGAACAGATTATTCGTAACCTGGTTATCAAGTTGCGGGCGTCGCCAAATGTTAATGCAAATAAATTAGAAACACTAATCTGCTTTTCATTAGAAATCAAAAACCTTGCCGCAACAATGCAAGCGGCTGGTCTTCAATCACATTTGAATAACCCAATGCTTATCGAAGAGATGCTGGATAAACTCCCAGCACAAACACGTTTAGAGTGGGCGCTATATGCTCGAACTCTGCCAGATATAAACCTTACTGTTTTCAGCAATTGGCTTTTTACATTTGCAGAAGCTGCAAGTAGCATTGTGACTCTTCCGGTCGCTAATGTTGCAGCCACAGACCCAGAAAGGCGTAAGGCAGCTCGAGTGAATTTTCACGAGGATTATAACAACACAATCCCACGATGTTTTATATGCAATGAAGTGCATAAAATTGAAAATTGCGACAAATTTAAAAAACTTAACTATCAAGAGAGGTGGGGTGAGGTAAAGGACAAAGGGTTGTGCCGCACATGCCTGAAAAAACATAATGCAAAATTTTGCAAAAATCGTAAGGAATGCGGCAGCTACGGATGCACTAAAAAACATCATCCTTTCCTCCACAAACCTGAAATAAACACGAGCGCGAACAATTCAACGGATGTTGTGGCTGCTCATCACATGCAAACCACGGAGGTGCTGTATAGAATCGTGCCAGTTACAATTTACGGCGCTAACTGCTCTGTAGATGAATTCGCATTCTTGGATGAAGGTTCGGGCCCGACATTAATAGAAAGAACTGTTTTAGATAACCTTAAGATGAAAGGAAAACCTTCTGATTTATGTTTGCGATGGACAGATGGCACTCTACGTGTGGAGAAGAATTCTGAGCAGCTAAATTTACAATTGTCAGCGCAGGGCATTAATCAAAAGAAACATACACTTTTTAATGTGCGTTCTGTGTCAAAGCTTGACTTGCCTTCTCAAACCCTAATTTATGAAGAACTTACGAATAAATACAATCATTTAAAGGGCTTGCCAATTAAATCCTACAAGAATGTAGTACCAAGACTCATCATTGGCGTGGGTAATAGAAGTGTAGCCATGCCGCTAAAATGTCGCGAGGGGAAACCAAAAGAGCCTGCCGCTACCAAGACACGGATTGGGTGGACAATTTACGGTCAGCTCGGTGACAGCGCTTTAAAAAAACCAAGTAGCATAGGTGCGCACCTGCAACTTCATGTGTGTGAATGCGACGACGATGTGGCACTTCATAAGTTGATGATGCAAAGCATGCAAGTCGAAAATGTTTCATCAGAAAACCTACGCAATTTGAAGCTAAATCAAGCAGAAGAAAGTCGTCTCAGAGAATGCGTTATACGAACGGGAAAAACATTTACCACGAAGCTGCTCTGGAAATCGCTTGATTTAGAAATGCCAGACAATTATTCAATGGCCTTGCGTAGATTGAACTGCTTTGAAAAGCGGCTAGACAAGGAGCCTGAGCTTAAAATTCAAGTAAAGCACAAAATAAAGGAAATGCAAGATAAAGGCTACATCCGAAAATTAGGCCCAACAGAAGTCACCGCACCTCACCCAAGAAAATGGTACTTGCCAATTTTCGCTGTAAAGAACCCAAACAAGCCGCAAAAGACAAGGATAGTATGGGACGCAGCCGCAGAATGTAATAGAGTGTCATTGAACAAGTGTCTGGACAAAGGGCCAGATTTATTAACATCTCTAATTGGTGTCCTGTTCAACTTTCGTGTAGGCAAGATTGGAGTGTGCGGCGATATCTGTGAAATGTTCCACAGAATATTTGTAAGCAAAGAAGACACGCATTCACAGCGTTTTTTGTGGCGAAATGGCGAAACTACACGTGCACCAGACGTATACGCACTTCAAGTACTGAGCTTCGGTGCAAGCTGTTCTCCATCTCTGGCACAATACGTCAAAAACAGGAATGCCAAAGAACACGAAGTTGAGTTTCCGCGCGCTTCAAAATCGATTATCGAGCGACATTACGTCGACGATATGTTGGATAGTGTCGACAGTGTCCAAGAAGCTATTCAGTTAGCATGCGATGTCCGAGAGGTGCACAAACGCGGAAATTTTCATATTAGAAATTGGTCTTCAAATTCAGCGGAGGTTGTAACTGCTCTTGGTGAAGTAGATAGAGCAGACACATTTTGTAGAGCTGGTAAAACAGTAGAAAACATCGTCGAGCCCGAAAAGGTGCTTGGACTGTGGTGGAAAACAGTGAACGATTCATTTACATTTAATTTAAAATACACCAAAGCCACCAATGAAATCTTACGCGGCATTGCTCTACCGACTAAGCGTGAAGTCTTGCGATTATTAATGTCAATATATGACCCTCTAGGTCTTATATCCTTCTTTACAGTCCATGTCAAAGTGCTATTACAAGACGTTTGGCGCAAAGGCATCGCATGGGACGAAGCCATTCCCACTGAGTTGGCACACTCTTGGACAAGGTGGATAGCAGCTCTAACAAATATTCACGATGTTGAGATACCTAGATGTTATTTCGGCCTGGCAAATAGCAACACTAGCAGAGTGCAGCTACACATATTTGTGGATGCTAGCGAGGTTGCATACGCTGCTGTGGCCTACTTTCGTATTGAAAGTGAAAACGGAGTCGAAACGGCGCTGATATGTTCAAAGACAAAAGTAGCACCCCTACGACCAATTTCGATACCCAGAATGGAGCTCTGCGCCGCTGTAATGGGTGCACGCCTGGCTGCAACAGTACACAAAGGTCATGACATGAAAATTCAATCAACATTTTATTGGACGGATTCAAAAACAGTTTTGTTATGGCTGCGCTCTGATCCAAGGCGGTATAAGCAGTTCGTTATGTTTCGTATTGGAGAACTTCAAGAGTCAACAGATGTGACAAGCTGGCATTACGTCCCCTCGAAGCAAAATGTAGCTGATCTCGCCACAAAGTGGATAAGCCACTCCATATGCAACCCTGAAAGTCCATGGTTTACAGGACCAACCTTTTTGAAACAACCTTTAAACACATTCTTAAATGATGAAGTCAGCAACATTACGAGTGAAGAGCCGCCTGATTCAGAATTACGTGACGGACAACATGTAGCCACCCAGATTGCACAGCAATGGCCCTTAATACAGTGTGAACGATTTTCACGTTGGGAACGCTTACTCAGGTGTATGGCATACGTTAAACGGATTATAACACTTTTAAAATCCACTGCTAGACATAAGTCTCCGAGAATCAACATGAATTTCAAGCAGATATCCAATCTCACTCAAGCAGAACTGCTTTGGAGCCAACAATTTCTATATCGACACGTCCAGTCCCATTCCTTTGCAAATGAGATAAAGCTTTTACAACGAGATGCCACACTCCCAATGCCAAAGTCAAGTCCACTCCGAAAACTTTCGCCATTCATAGACACTGATAACATCATTCGCCTACGTGGACGCCTTGAAAACGCATCAATTATCGATGATGCAACCAAAAATCCCATCATATTACCTAAAGACCACTACATCACATTATTGATTGTAGAGTGGTATCATAGAAAATTTAAACATATAAACCACGAAACAGTGGTTAACGAACTCTTTCAAAAGTATCACATCCCGAGTTTGCGCAAACTTCTGCGCACTGTTCGCAGCCACTGTAAGACTTGCATGATACGAACTTCACAACCACATATTCCAGAAATGGGGTCTCTCCCTCGAGGTAGATTCGCGGTATATACGAAACCATTCTCCCATGTTGGAGTAGACTTCTTCGGCCCTTTTTTAGTCTCAATCGGAAGACGAACGGAGAAACGATATGGGACTTTATTCACCTGTCTGACTAGTCGTGCAGTTCACATAGAGGTAGCCCATAGTTTGTCTATGAATTCATGCGTCATGGTCATTCGTAACTTTATTGCACGCAGAGGCCAACCCGTACAGTTCTATAGTGACAACGGCACTAATCTGGTTGCCACCGAAAAGGAACTGCGCGAATCCTATAAGCAAATAAATTTCGCTGACCTTCAAGGAGAATTTACGTCCCCAGAAACCAAATGGACGTTTATTCCCCCAGCAAGTCCGCATATGGGCGGCGCGTGGGAGCGCCTCGTGCGATCCATCAAGACTGTACTATACCAGGTCATCACTCCATCGACAAAGCTCACAGATGAAAAGTTAAACAACTTGTTTTTAGAAGTCGAAAGTATTTTGAACTCTCGACCGTTGACATACTTATCACTCGATACTGCTGAACAGGAAGCTCTCACGCCGAACCACTTCTTGTTAGGTTCCTCGTCTGGACACAAAACGCCTGGAGACTTCGATGAAACAGACAATTACACGCAAAGGTCTTGGAGACATTCCCAACTCCTTGCTGATCAATTTTGGAAAAGGTGGTTAGTTGAATTTCTACCAACGCTGACACGCAGAACTAATTGGTTCACCAAAGCGAAACCCATCGAAAAGGGAGACGTCGTTATTATTGCCGATCCGAATTCACCTCGTCACTGCTGGCCCAAGGGAATTGTGACGGATATAATCACAGGTAAAGACAACCAGGTCAGGAGTGCAAGGGTGCGCACAGCAAATGGTGAATACCACCGCCCAGCTGCTAAAATAGCCGTGCTTGATGTCAAACCGAAGACCGTCGACAGCGTTGTTCAAACTTGAGGTGTATTCCTTCCCGTTGGTCAAGATACGGAAGGGGGAATGTTACAAACGCATCGATTCAACATCAACATTATTATTTAGTTTTATTTATCCATTATAATTGATTTTATTACCTTTGAAGTTTAATGGCAACCCTTAAGTGCAAATTGCATCAAGTGCTTAACTTGAAACTTAAGAAATGTCAAAAGTAAAAGTTAACCTGCATTACATTTGAACAGCGATTGCACGAGGCAGAAAAACCAAATTTTTTAAAGTTCTTAGGTAAATATTTGTAACCTGAAAATCATTAATTTTTATATTAATAAATAAAATTCTTAGCTGAAAAGCAAAAACTCAAAAAGTGGAATTTCTGTCCCCAACAGTGATATAAGGAAATATGTTGTAAGAAAGCAGGACAGCTATTGTAAATATGCTTAAAAGAATAACATTCTGTACAAGGGCAAATCAATTCATCATCAAAAAACACCATAACAAAATAATAAGGTCATATAAATTATATACCAAGTGATAGATAAATTTTCAGGCTTCTATAATTTACTTTCTATAATTCATAGTAATAACGGCAGTTTTTGAGAAAATAACGGTTAAATGTAAGCAATTATTTTACTTTTGCATTCAAACAGTTATCAAATATGAAATAATAAACGGTTTTGATTAATTATACATTTTTCTAAAAGCTTATTAAAATATCTTAAAAATGGTACTATTACCATTAATATCGGTTTAATAATACGAAAAATATAGCCAGTTTTCTAAGAAGACCTTATAAAAAGAAAATCATTTTAAAAAATCGATAACTCGAAAACTAATCGATAAATCGATTTTTCCTTCGGTAATTCTTATTTTTATTTAAAGTACTTCACGAATCCATTGTCAGATCGCGGCGCCCAGGAAATCGTAATCTCCCCAAGAATAATAACCAGTTTAAATCAATTTGTCAATGTTAGACAGCGGTATTCCATCAGGAACCACAACAAACCAACTCCCACTAGATGAATAGAGTCAACTTCATCATAACCTCAAACACTGCAATTGTGTTGCAATTAAAAATGCATTTATTTTTAGGTTTTAAAAATTATTTTCTAAAAAACTGCAACTTTATTGTTAACAACTTTAGAAGTTCCTGTAAGCAAAACAAAATGAATAAAAACAAAGTTAGTTTACCATTTAAAAACCTAATGATCAGTGACAATAGTTTATTATGCACACAAACAGCTTGTGGCACTTGCACTCACTTGCTAATAAGTCCGTCCTTCTTAGCCAAACGCACGATGCAATCGTCAGATTCACCCATACGTCTGATTTCACCGCAGATGGCATAGGTCTTGGAACCAACGGTCATGCGGCCGGTCTCTGCATCAACATCGACGATGCTCAGCTGCACGGAGGCATGATCCTTGGCATGAATAATTCTGTTGGATGCAGAGCTGTTGGAGCAAGAAAAATGCCATATTTAATTATCAAGTAAATACTCTGGCACTGACACTAAGTACAGCGGAGCACCTAGCGAAAAAACACGTGTTCCACACTCACCACTTCCTGGGGCAGTACAAATCAACAGACTCTCCGGCGTCGTTTTCCATGTTTATATACTGCAATACAAGGAGAAAATATTAAGTAAACTTTTTCGCACATTTCACTAGCACAAACTTATTAATTTTGCATATTTTACTCACTTTTTTTGTAGAAATTTACAAAATTGATGACACTCGGCAATGGAGTCGAAAAGAAAAGAACGAGAGCAAGGGTTGGCAGCACTGCTTGCGATGAAGTTGGCTGCGTGTACAACTCGCTGATTTGCAACGATTTAGAAGAGTGCGTTCGTTATGACAGCACTGACTTTGGAAAATTTGTTTAGATTAAGATAAAAAATTTACCATTTTAATTTAAAAAAAAACTAAAATTTCTACAAAATATGTCAAACATTGAAGGTGGTATGACTTTGAAAAGAATAATATATGCATGGAGGTATGTAAAAAAAATAAATTTTATTTTGATAAACAAATTTCATAACTTTTCCATAAATAAATTTATTTCAAACGTTTCTGTGATTCTTACAGCTGTACTAAGATTATGAATCAATTGGTTTTGTTTTGCAATTGCCTTAAACAGTTTTTGATGAATTTTTATCAATTTTCAAAATAAAAAAGATGTTTACAATCTACATTTTTCCCAGCATAATTTGAAATTAAATCCAGAAAATAATGCAATATCTCGAGACCACATGAAAGCACAAGCGTGTCAAGAAGCTAATTATATACTTGAAAGGATTTTTCTACTGCGCAGGACATGCAATGCTGAAAAAAGCAAAAACAAAACTGGTTTGCAATTAAGGAACACGCTAAAAAAAGTATGCGAGAGTATAGGACAGAGCAAAAAAATGTTAGTCTCATAGCAGCAATGCGCTAACTTCTGGCAAGTATTTAGTCCCAAAGTCCTTGCTTTTGACAGTTGATGCGTTACGATAGAAGTGAAAAGTTTAACAGCCTCTACAAGTGAAAAAACAGTGTGCAAGGATTTTATACATCAACTTTCTCTATTTACATCAATTTACATCAATCAAATAAGCGAAAATATAATAAAAATAATTTCCTCACAGTAAGCAATAAGCCTAAAATTATGCTAAGCTTATTGAATAGCATACGAAAGTGTTGTGAAATAAGTTTATGCATCTATTTGATTTTTGTGACGACTTTAAATAGAAACATGCTAAAAATACAAGATATTGATTAAAATTTGCATGTTGAAAATAAGTTTAACCCGCCTATTATGAGGGTTGGTAGCCAATATGCTAACATTGAAAATAGAAAGATAAGAAAAAATAGTAAAAATGTTACCACATGCATGCTACTATGCCTGTCTGCTTTTAGGCTGAACAAATATGGGTGTCTATTTATAGCTTATACAATGCTGTTGCCTATGTTAAGGCTTTGTGACAAGCTTTTGATGTATCGTGCGGTTTTTGCTGCTGTGTCGTTGTTGGAGTAGTTATGTTGCAGATTATTAAAATCTAACGGATTTTTACAATTTTTGTGAAAAATAAACGCTAGAAAATCGGTTAAATTTTTAAGAATTTAATTAAAAAAATTATTTTGAAAATATGTGAATTTAATTGAACCAAATAGCTAGGAGATAACAAAAAATACCCATCGACAGAGAGTGAGAAAAATGTAAACTTCGGCTCATTGTCGAAGATGATGATGAATGGTGCAAAACAGCAACAAAAACAATAATGTTTCTGGGGTGAATGTGAATTGACGTTTATTACTTCGAATTACAAAGAGTAAAAAAAAAAAGTAAAAATTGACATCCGTTGTTGAAAAATCACTTTTTGCTGACTCATTAAAATACTATTAAGGATATTCAAAACAAAAAATTTTTGCTGCAAAAACTTGACTTTATGTCAAAACCTTAAAAAATGATCCTTTTTCGATTGATTAAGATGAATGAAAAATCATTTGATAAGCATTTTTATGGCCGTTCAGAACAAATGATACAACAAAAAAATGGGAACATAAATATTTCAAATCTTTGTAAGAACAAACAGCATCTGGTATTGTGGTGGTTGTTGCTGTTGTTGTTGTTGTTGTTGGCTACAATGTGATCACTTGTTGTTAATCGTGTCTATAATCATGAGGTTGGCGGAAAAACTTGTTGTTAATGTTACTGTTTTTTGCTCTGTTGTGACTAGTTTGAGAAGAACAAAAAAAAAAAAACAAAATAAAAGAAAAAAATGTGGAGTAGCACATGGAAGCCAATAAGCTGCTCTGGCAAGTGAAGATCATCGTGTGCATCAGTACAACTTGTTGCAAGAAGCATTGTAAAGAAAATTAGCAGCATAATCATAATTCGACCAGTTTTACTTTTACAGTTTTTAATGAATGAGCCAGAAAATGTTCGACCACTTATAAATAAATTTTAATAATGTTACAAGCATATGCATCCTGTTTCTAAGCAATTTCAGAAGGGATGTTTTTAAAAATAGTCTGAAGCGGCTTTAAGCATGTCTGAGTGTTGGTCAGATGCTGTTGCTCAGAAAATTTTGACTGAGAACAGAGCAATCGGCAATCTGATGTTGTCAGTTTAGGTTATGGTCGGTTTGATTAGTATCTGCTCAGATATGCGGTCAGACCTAAAAATGAAAATTGCCTAATATTGGCTTATAAGATGAATTTTTTGTACTAAAAATGCTAAAATAGCATACAAAATTTAGACCAGTTTTTTAAAATTTCTTATAAATCTCGTCAAAACGTAACCTGAATACAGCTATAAGTTTTTCTAAAACTAAAAACTAAGCAAATATGATAAGTTTTTAGCTTTAGACTAGTTAAATTTTTGAGAAAATTCTTAGCTCAAAACCATAGCGTACAGATATAGAATTCAGGCCCGTTAACTGATCTCCGAAGTTTAAATTCCCTAACCTCAGATTTCGTAAACAGAGTTTAAATTTTAAACACATTTAAAATTATTTTCGTAACTTATCTCCTTTTTATCGGTAGTTTTCTTAAACTCTGTTTAAAAATTTAAACTGAGATTAAAAAACATATTTGAGCGGCACTGTAGTAAAAATTCTACAACTTTGACGTAGAACATCAAAATATTTCAAAAATTTTTGATAAAATAATGCAAATTGTCAGTTTCATTGGAATATTTTGTTTTCAAAACTTAAAATATGTTTTTTTTTGTTTATTGTTTTGAATTTTTTGAAGTATTATTTTTTTATTTTTTATTTTTTGTTTATTATTGAGAATATTTCAAATGTTCTCAGAGAATTTCTGACAAAATCTAAGTTTAAATTTTTTAAACCTAGAATTTCTGTGTTTAAATTTAAACATGTCTCACCAAGTTAAACTTAGATTTTTTTGAGATGAGATATCGGCGTTAAAATTTAAACTGAGTTTAAGGCATTTTAAACTTTGTTTAAGCTAACCTTTGTTTAAAGGTTGATCAGAATAAGGTTTGGGGATTAACAAGGCCAGCTAAGCGAGTGAATTTTTTACTTTCAAACCAATTTTTATCATGATATGAGGTATAATTTCTCCAGCATAGGGTAAAACGGTCTTCTACAATATTTCTTTCTATACGAATCGAGACATGTTATCGGTAATTCGATATATTGGACCACCTTAGAGCAAGAAAAACAGCCCTATACCATTATATTTCCACCTCCATGCTCAACGGTTTTATTTGGCTTTACAAAAATTCTATGCCTTTGGGACCTCGAACATTTCTTGCTGAGTCGTTTGCGAAAAAATTTATTTTAGTTTCATTGCTCCATAAAATAAAAAATGACGACTATATTCATAATAATTTATGAGCCTCTTATAAAGCTTTTATAAGAAAAATATCAAAAGCAGTATTCATAAACGTCCAATAACGGCAAAACCTCTTATAAAGGCTTCATAAATGAGAAACCTTCAATAAATCCTTGATAAAGCATTTTAAAAAATTTCTGCTCTCATTTGAGCCCAAATATTGTTAAAAATGCTTCAAACTAATTCAAAAAATATGAAAATATTGCAAAACATTTCAAAATATTGAAAATAAACATATTTTTATAAACATATATAAGTCACAATTTTTTCAGAGTAAAACATAAATTACAAAATTTGTTTACTATTTGAATGGCAAAATATTGATAAAATTGTGACAAATAAACAAAAAATTATTATATTAAACGTCCTACAATGACCAAAACCTCTAATAAAGGCTTCATAAATGAGAAACCTTCAATAAACCGTTGATAAAGCATTTTTAAAATTTTTTCTCTCATCTAAGCACAAATATTGGCAAAAATACTTCAAATTATTTTAAAAAATATGAAAGCATGGACCTAAATATCAAAATATTGAAAATAAAAATATTAAGTAACAATTTTTTCAGAGCAAAACATAAATAACAAAGTTTTTTAGAAAGTTAGAATTATTAGTTGATATTATCCAATTCACAAACCATTTCTGACACTGTTCCCACTTCAAATTGAAAGTGTTTCTATTTTAACAAAAAAAGCTGAGACAACATTTTTATGAATAACAAAATTTTAAAAAGAATTTTATCTCTAAAAAGCTTTTTAACTATTGAACATTTCAAATCTATTTTAAGATATTTTTATGAATAAGACCGTTAAAATACAACGCCTTTTTTACTCCTTGGAACCTGATCAGTTTGAATGATTTCTTCCGATATATAACCTTATAGGTAATTTTTTTAGTCTCGAATCAAAAGGAACTTTTCTTGTAACTCTTTTTAGTCTCTTTAAGATTGGCTCTTTGTTGTCTTTTACGCACAGTTTTTGCAAACACTTTTAAAATAAATTTAAAAATAAATTTAAAAATAAAAACACCTAAACAAAAAATAGGAACGTACATTATTTTTCTATTTATTCATTCAATATTAATTTTTAAGTGGAGAAATTTAGAATTAAGGGAAAAAATCTGCGTAAAATTTATAAAAAAGTGGAAATTCCTACTTTTATGACAGGTTAATAACTTGTTAGGTATCTTTTCCTCGTAAGAACCTCTGCTTACCATTTTGGCAAAGATTTTACCAGCTTAGATGTTTCTTCTCTGCCATTCCATTCCTTTAGGAAAACATCTTTAAGCCTACTTTTAGAGGTGATTTGCTCTATTGGATTTAAATCCGGAAACTTTGGTTTGGCATTTTTAGCTGTTTCGAGACATTATAAAGCAACCAAAGCTTGATTATTTCAGCAGTGTGCTGAATGGGTCGTTGTTCTGCTGGAAATAGAAACAATTTCCCAAACCTAGTTTTTCAGCCCTCTGCCTCAAATTTGTTTTGAGGATGTCTAAATAAACTCATTAGTCCATAATGGACTCTATTAACTCTACGCTGTTTGCGGCCATACACCCCCAAACAATGAGTCCACCACCATGCTTTACTGTCGCCGTCAGGAGTGTCATCTTTTCTCTGGACTAATTTACGCCCCATTGTTCCAAAAATGCAAAACTTCCTTCTATCCGAAAAAATCAGTTATTCCCAAAACTATGGTGGTTTGTCTTTGAATTCTTTTGCGAAGGCTATCCGTTTCACAATCATTTTTCTTTCATCTGAACTTATTTCTATTCTGATTCTTTTAAACTCATCTTTAAAAATTTTCAGTAAATTTTTTAAAATAACTAAAATTGAGTATGAAATTGTAATGGTAATCAAAGCACGCAGGAATACACTTTGTTGAGTGAAAACAAAAGGTGTGTAGTCAGTATTCACCATTTTTAGATATGTACGCATACTTTTTTTGCACTGTGGTAGGGACCTTTGTGAGATATTAATCGATAAAAAGTTGTTGCCAGATTTTTAGTTTCGAAATTAGTATTAAAGAATTAGTTTTGTGTCAATTAATAAAGTGTCAATAAATTAATATTTTTTCCTATAAGTAATGTTCTGCTTTGTACGCAAACTTTTTCTGGATAGTGTATACCTGTCGCAATCAGCCTGTATGAACAAAATGAGTCCTTTTTGAATGAGCCGACAATATGATTATCAGTTGTCACGGAAGTTTTTTTTGGGCCGGCTTTTGGCAACGGGTTTTCTTTTAAAGTTTCTGATTTTAGAACATTTCCAACAAAATTTCATGATCTTCCAATTGACTTTGCGATCAATCGCAGGGTACAACCTTTGTCTCTAAGCTTCAGCACCAATCGCCGTTTTTCTAACGTACACTATGTATTTCTACGCAACTTAAAATATTTATTGGAATTGAAATCAACTGTTTGTTTTCATTTTTCGCGATCAAAATACAAGAAAATATAAGTTTTATGCCAGTTGATGACAACATGCCGATATGTTAAATATGTCGATATTTTTTTTTCGGCGAGAAGGGGTAAAAATGACCGCCGCATCGTAAAAATTTAAGCCACAAATTGTCGTATCAACAAAAAATAGCCCCCTCAAAACTTGGACTGATGCCCCCTAGAACCGATATTAAAGCTATAGATTTTGAAAAAAAATAGATTGGTGGAAGCTGGATTTCATTGATACATAATAAGAGCTAGAGACCAGTTTTTATAATTTTTATTACCAATGTGTAAAACATCAAAGCATAACAAAGTTAATAATGCCATGAAGACTATGACGATATGCTTAAATTCTACAATAGAAACACATAACATAAACTTAAAAGCTCTGCTAACAGCTTTGCTAACACGTCTGCCTCTAACAGTGGTAGGTAAAAAATTATTTCTCTCAACAAAGCATTAAATAGCAACTAAACATTTTGTATGATCTCAATCTCAAAGTTTGAGCCAATTTCTGGCCGAAACTACTTTTAACTCTTTTGTCTCGATCGCCTCGTACGCAAACGCTTGTTGTCGTTCTTTTGGCTATCCCAGATTATATTTAGACGTTGAAGTGATCGGCAGTGACGCTCTTTACAATATTGTAAAAACGGCGTGAGTGAACGTTGTTAAGCTTTTGGCATAAAAAAAAAGAAAAGTAAAAACAACAAAAAAATTAAAGTAAATATTTTCGTCTAAAAAACAAATAAAATAAATTTTAAGTAAACAAATAAAAACGTTAAAGTTTGCATTGTTACAACTAACGACAAAGTTTATGACGGTGTGTTTTAAAATATAAACTGCTTTCAGATGCTAATTTAACTCTACTCTGCATAAAGACTGAAACGAAATAAAACATTTATGTCTAAAAGTAAATGTTGTGTGTTTTTGCATAAAGTAAATATTTAATTAATGTGGCTAATGAGATCATTCGCAACGCTTCGAGATATTATGGCAAAAAAAGTATTTTAAGATACGCTCTTTTAAGATAGCTGAAGTTTCCGCATGTTTTAGATAAAGTGAAGAAAAATGTATTTAAATTAACTTAATTTTAAATACAAACGGTATGAATTAAAGAAAGTTGTTGCTTTCTTAAAATCAGATGGAAAAAAAAAAATTAAAGAAATGAAACAGTGATCGTCGCGCAAACATTTTTAATTGAACGAATTAGTCTAGATTTAATTAATGGACTGAATATAAACAAAATCCATTCATATTGAAATTAATTAACTTAATTAAGTCAATAAAAAAGTCATAAATATATGTGACAACATTAAAAATGTGTTAAGAAACTAGGTCTGTTTCCGTACTCACTTCAAGTAACTTGAAGTTACTCGAATGCGTTTCTTTACACATTTTTCCAGCACGAGAGAGAAGAAGAACAAGCAAAATGTCACTTTTTGTCGCTCTCTATTACTCGAACTTTACTTGAAAAATTTCTTCGAGCACGAAACTCGAGCTTCAAACAGCTGATTGGCAAAGTGATAAAATTGAATTTCTGCATTGTGTTTTGAAAAAAATATATGCAATTGGTTAGGAAATTAATGAAAATAGCTAAAATAAACAAAATGAACGCTTACGATTGTGTTTTAAATACAAAAACAAAGCAATTACATTTTATTGTTTTCAAAAAACAGCTGTTGTGCTTGAAACTTACTTGAAACCGTTTCCGTACTTTTTGACAAATTTTCTCATTTTGATAGATAATCATAATACTCTCTATTACTCGAACTTTACCCGAATTTTACTTGAAGTGCGTACGGAAACAGACCTACTATTATAAGCTATTATATAAAATGATATGACAATCAATAGCTTCTGACAATTTAAACAAACACAACTGATTCTTTAAGTGATTTAAAATTAATGAATTAATAATTGGCATAAAGTTTTTGAGCTCAAGAAGCTTAAATGACTGAAAGTTTTTTGTTCACTTTACATGGAATACATTTTCAAGTATGTAGTTAGCTTTAAGGCGGTTGTGAGTAAAACCTAAAAAGTTAAGCGTTCTAATACTTTATATTTTTGTACATGACAGTTCTGTTGAGCTGGAATATTTTGTCTATTAGGCACTATTTGGAATTGTATTGGTCAGTTTTCGACCAATTCTGAATATATTTCTATTTGGAATTGTATTGGTCAATTTTCGACCAATGCTGAATATATATGAAGATCAGAATTGTTTGAAAACTAATACTGAAATCAATATCAAAAATTTATATGAAGCCCAGATAACAACAACAGGATATATTTCTATTTTAATTCATTTTCATCTAGTCTCATGCACAAGCTTGTCTACCTTAAAGTCTTAACTTTTTTTAAAATATTTAATGAGTATTTTTTTCGAAAATTGTCTTATACATCGGTTAAGTGTGAATAAGTTTCGATTTTGAAACGGAACGAGTCAAATATTGATGAATTTTAAATTTCATTTGTTTAGAAACAAGGCAAGAACTGAAGCAAGTTTAACCTTTTACGGCCCACAGACAAATTTTGCTGCCATTTTCAAAAACTAATTTGAAACAAAACTTCCACAACAAACATTATAGGTTCTCCAAAAAGATTATTTATATCGCACAATCGCTTCAGACGGTATCGCTTCACCGAAGAGAGTCAACGCATAGAACTAAAGATAGCCTAGGATTTGAACTCAAGAACTCTGGTCAAGCCATTAGCACTCGACTAATGTTTTAAGCAATATTTTTTGAGTTTTTCTTTTAATTTTGCGTAGAATTTTTAAAGAGTCAAACAATTAGTGCCAAGCTTAACAAAATTGAAATTTAATATTTTTGAAATTCCAAGTTTTTGTAGCTTTTTGTTATAAATAAAAAGTTTTAAGAACCGTTGTAATGCACAAAACTGCAGAAAAATTAAAACATTTCTCAAGCTTAAAGCAACAGTCGAAAAAGAACATGAATTCAATTTTAGACCAGTTTAATATTTTGCTTATTAGTGGTGACCGTGGCATGCAGGTTAAGTGTGTGGCTTAGCATGCTCGGAGCCCGGGTTCGATCCCCAGCCGCGGCGAAAAGTTTTTTTCAATTAAAAATTTTTCTGATCGGTCACCACCTCTCTGCAGACAATGGCAAACCTCAGAGAGTAAATAATGCCATGTAGAGCTTCTTGAGAATATGAACTTTAGCCGTTCGGAGTCGGCATAAAACATGTAGGTCCAGTTCTCGGTCAATTGTGTGCAAACATTTAATAACACACACAACACAATTGATCATAAGACGCTCGGTCAAAGTCCTTTCAAGGGCTGAAATGGCCAATTTGTTTTTGTTTTTTTTTTTTAATATTTTGCCATAATGTATAGATTTCTAATGAGCGTTTTAAAAACATCTCTGGCCATTTGAAAACGCATTCAAAGGAAGTAAGCTACAGAAGAACCATATAATTTTTAAACCATTTAAATTTATATAAAGAAATTAAGTCCATCTGTTGATAATGCTGGCCCATCAAGAACTTGCACCCTATTGTTACTTAACCAATTCTCAACCAACCTCTGTGTTTCGGATTATTATCTTGTTGAAACACCTATGGAAAAGGCATATTCTACTCAGAAGTGCATAGTGCTGGCGAAGTGCATACAATTTTCTAAAATATTTTTCTTAATGTCACTTACCAACGGAATAAATTAAATAAAACTTGGATTCATCGCTAAAAAAGGGCAGTTCGATCGACATCTGAATTGACCAGTTGATATGAGCTCTTGCATAGTCAAGCCTAAGGAAAGAAGAAATGAAATTATAATGCACCGAAAGTTATTTTTTCTTGTCATTTTTACCTGTTTTTTAAATGCTTCTTTGCTGGCTTATAACTTTTTAAGTTATTTTCTGTAGCTCGCCAACGCACTGTACTATGATGGATATCCAAGTTAAGGCTGATCACAATTTCTTTACTAAATATGAACGGCTTCTTTATAGATTAATAACAAATTCTTCACTGCGTCCTCCCTGAAGTTTTTCGTGGTCTACCACCGAGGTGTTATGTAGCGACTTCTGTTTCTGCTTCTTACTTTTTAATTAGTTGACAAACACAGGATCTGTTAATTTTACATTTTTTGCCAATCGAACACTTGGAGTGGATCCATTTAAATAATCATTGTTTTTATTTCAGTTTTCAATTGATTTCCAAATTTTCTCTAGCCATTGTCAAATGAATTCATTTTTCGAAAAACTTTTATGAATTAAACACGATAATTTCTTCTGTTTGTACCAAATACAAAGAAAAATAGGTGTAGAATTATCGTTTTATACTGTTCTCTGTATGCTTTCTTTTATTTATGTTCATTGTTGCTGTTGTTTTGCGCAGTCAAATTCGATGAACTTTTAAGTAATGGTGTTGCAATTTCAAGTCATGTTCCGCATCTCTCAAACTGTAATGAGGTTATTGCCGTGCTTTTCAAACTTTACGGAAAAAATGTTCAGCCTGAAAGAATGCACAGAAAAGTTATTTTATACTTATCAGTGACGAAATTGGTTCCAACCCATCATAGGACGGACTTTTATGATATTAATAAATATTACTTAAATAATAAATATAACTTTAACGAGTATACATTTTTATTGCTTCTTTATTGTAAGTCTTAATGAGCAATTTTTATTCTTGATTATCAACAAAAACAGAAACATATTGAATTTTAGGCCAGTTTTCTTCATTAAGAAAATGTTCAGTGTTTAATTAGTTTTGAATTATGCGAATGTTTTTGATCTAGTTCTGCAATGTTAGTCCTAAAAAATGTACAGACCTAATTTTGAAATAATCAATTTTATGCTTTGTGTATCAATTGCTTTAGAGAATTTTTTTGTTATTTTTGTATTTAATGATTTAATTTTTAAAACAATATTATTAAAGCAGTTACTAAGAAATGTTTAAAAGAACACTTCTGAAGATTTTAATTATTAGGAAATGGCGTTTTTTAAGCCAAATAAAGTTCTGTAGCAAAATTTTGAAATTGCACGGCATGAGCGAACAAAAATATAAAAATTTAAGCATACCAATTATAGATCTCATAATATTTGTCTTGTACGAAATGACAAAACTTAAGCGAAAAAAAATCTAAAGCAACGAAAGTGAAATTTTATCTCGACCAAACATTGCGCAATGCAAGTGAGCGCTGGAAGCCAACTGTTTGTAATGGCAAATGGCCAACTATTTCGAAAAAAATTAAAAAAAAAATAAATAAAAATACCATCACTCAAAATAAACTTAAAATAGCTAGCTGGTGGTGGTCAACGGACAAGATCAGCTATGAAAAAGTGAAAAAAAAAAAATTATTTTTAATTGTTTTTCAAGAACAAAACATAAGTTGTGGCTGTTGTTGTTGTTGTTATTATGTTTGTTAAATCTTAATTAAAACATTTAATGCTCAAACCGTTACAGCTGTGAAGTGATGAGCACAACATGCTCAAAAATAAAATGACGTCAAACTGTTTTTCTATGTAATACAAGTGAACGTGAAATAAGTGTATTGAAGAAACGATACAAATTTAAAATTTTGTTTGAAAAATAGAACACAACTGAAAAAAAAGTATCGCAAAGATATTTCATAGCTGCTACTAGAGCCACTCCGACAGCGGCAATTGTAACGCATACGCGCGCGCGGCTAACTCGTTCATGGCATGGTTGCTGCTGGTAAACAAACGGCAAAGTTCAAATCGATCATAAATTGTTGCAGCAAACGTTGCGTGCGTGCAAGTAATTAATTAAAAGATAAAAAAAACAAACAACAAAATACTTGTTCTAATCTGTAACAGAATTAAACGCAAAGTAAGGCCAGTAGATGCAAATGAGTAACGTTACATACGCAGCTGTTTTTAAAGAAGAGCTCAAGTTTAATTAATCAAAAGTAGTAATTGTTGTATTGTTGCTGTTGAATATGAACATAAAAAAATGTTGCATAAAATATAAATTATTTTTAATTCAAACACAAAAACATTTTATAAAATTTTAATATGAAAAATTTTTTGCTTTGCTTAACAAACTAATAAAAATGAACTGCAATTATTGCTAAAATCACGACCACCCAGTCGTTTTGAAAGTCGATTGTTTTGTGGCAATCATCATCAACTCGAAAGTTCAGAATTAGCGCAGATCGTGCTCCAATTCTATGCAGCATATCTGCCAGATACTTGTTACATGTGCTGCTAATACATAACGAAACCTGTTGTTGTTGTTGTGATCTAACAATTTATATTGTTTGTTTGTTTGTTTTTCTTGCATTTACAGTTGTTGTCTTCTACGTTAACATCAAATGCCACAGTGATAATTTTCATCCAGCTGCAGCAAGCAACAAGTGGCGATCATTGTGGTAACAATCAAATAAAAAAAAATACAAAAAAAAAAAATTAAGCGAGCACCGGCAGTAGAAAGGAACGAGCGAATGCTGCTGATTCAAAGTTAGTGCTACTAACGGCTTAAGTCTGAATTTACAGAGGTTTTAAATTGTTAAAAGTTCAAACATAGAAGCAGATCGCAGCAAGACAAAAGGATGTCGCTGAAGGTAAGTTAGCTACTTTTATAATTAAAAATATTTTTAAAAATAGTATGTCTTTTTCTGAGAATGTTTCTGAAATGTTTGTGCAAGTGTTGTGCTTTGACAATGATTCCTGGGGAACAACTTATTTGTCTCTAAGGACGAAAAATTAAAAGTTGTGTTATACAGTATTCGACAAATCTATGCGTACCCTTTGACAACTGATATTTGAATTAATTTATTTTTGTAGATAGATTTATAGCCATAAGCCGACGAGTTATGCAATTAACAAAGTTTTTAATATATTATTTATGTGCACATAGGTTTCTGGTATGTAATTTGAAGCTAATTGCAATTTCTATTTGACATTTTATTTATGACAAATTTTTCATAACGAAAAAAATGCTTTTTTCATAAAAATCTTTTATAATAAAAAGCATTTAATTTATTTCAATTTAGACAAAAATTTAAATGTTAATCTTAGGTTTTTGAAACAAATTATTGAAAAAGCTTGTTTAAAGTGCATCTTATAATTTTGTTTTATTTTTAAAATTTCATTGACACTTTTTGTTTATTATAAATAATAAGATATAAACTAAAACTTAAAATATTTTATAAAAATTGTATCTGTACGGTTTCACCGATTTAAGAATAAATTAATTTAAATTTAAGGTAAAAGCTTTCGTTTTCAATTTCATTGAAACTTTTTGTTAATCATAAATAATAAATAATAATAAGAAATAAACTAAAAAGTTAGACTTCAAATATTTCATAAAAATTGTTTCTTTACGGTTCGATTAAATTAAGACTTAATTAATTTAAACACAAAAGACATATTTATTTCATAAAGCAAAGGCATAAGAAAGTAATTTTGTTTTACAACTAAACTAATATGTTTAATAAGTGTATTATTTTTTTAATCTTTTAAGCTCTTTCTTTGATACATTTTTTGGCTCATAGCTTTGAAAACGACTTTTAAATGTGTTTAAAATTTTTTTACGCAATGTTGTTTCTTTCTTCGACAGTTTAACTTCGGATTCATTTTTGCCTAATTTTTCAAGCTCACATTTAATTAAATTATTGTATGCATTCGCTATACGAATTACGGGAAAGCCACTATTTCTGAATTGCATTTCTTGTTGCTTTAAATCATCTAATAAATACGTTGTACTTGTCCATTTCAATACTCTTCGTATATTTTCAAAAATGTCATGTTTTGAGTTTTGTACAGTGCATTGTGTACCAGTTAAAGAATCTAAATGACTGTAATAAGCCGGTGATCTTAACTGATTAAGGAAAATTTGTTTGGGTCCACGTGTTATTTGTAGATTAAAGAACTCTATAGTTGGCATAGGTTTATAATTACAAATTGTTTCGCGCTGTGTTATAAGCTCAAGTTGAGCATATGTTTTAAAATCGCGTGCAAAGTTCTTGATTTCGTATGTGGGCATATACACAAGGAATTCATGTCTGTACATCCACCAATAATTAATTCGATGTGATTCAAATAAAACGGAGGCAAGTGATACCATCAAATAATCCAAATAAACTTTAATAAGTATGTCGGTATCGGGTGCTCCTTGGGGTAAACCTGAAAATTGAGTGTAAACATGTCTTTCGTAATAAAAATAATTGCCTTCATACAAAGAAAATTTCAAGCACTGCAAGAAAAGGTCAGGCGATAGCGGACATTTGGATTGAAATATATTTGTTTTTGTGAATAGTTCTAAATAACTATAGATATATTGAGTTTGTATGATGCTATACAAATCCTTAATTCTGTACGTTACAAACTCATGACCACCACAATTGGGAATGTTATGCAGCTGCTTTGCTATGTGATTCATATCGCCTGAATTACTTGCATTTGATTTATTAATGAATATTTCATTTAATATAAGAGCCACTACCTCTTTGATGGGATTGGCCAACCAACGTGAAGTGTTAACCACAGCATGGCAAGGAAATTCCGGCTCATGGCTAGCTACTCTTCCATATAAACACGGTAATACTGACTCCACACAATTTTTTTCATGTTCCACAAATAATGCTTGAATGCGTTTCGCTAAATGTGCGGGTTTTGAATTTTTGCAATATTTCTTTACTAGTGAAGAAATCGAATCAAAAGATTTCTTGATAACTGTGTATTGTGTACAGAAATCTCCTTTATATAATCTATAGACACCTATCTTTATGCCCTTATCAAGCAGCTGTTGCATTCTTTGGTGATAATCATTTTTGTATACAAGTATTGTACATTTGTCATCATTAGCTGTCGTTATAATACGAACGTCCTGATATTTTACAAGAAAATTTTGTGTAACCGATATCATGTGCAAGTATACGCGTTGGATATAGCTATTGTTAATTTTTTGCAAGTCCGCGATGTGTGAATAATACATGGACAACATATGCAGGATAAAGGCATCAGGATTCAATATTCTTACTGACATACAATTATCAATATAGCATGTAGGAATTGTGTTCGTGAGTGACATGTTATTTTTTTTCCATAATTTTGGACCGAAGCTAAGAAGAACTTCTACTTCTTTGGGTAAATTAATAGATGTCCAATTAAAAAATCCATCCACAACTGCTCGTGGTAAACTTGTTGGTAATATTGGTAAATCATCTAGTTCATCTAAAGTTAAATCGATCTAGAGTTGTGAAAATTAATGTTAAAAAAAAGAAAAAGAAATTATTAATTAGAGAAATGAATAAAAAAATTTTTAAACTACTTACCACTTCTGGCGAGTTTTTATCATTTTCTTCAAGAATATTTTCAAGATTTATTTCCATTAACGCGGGCAATGGTTTAACTGACTTTTTTTGCGATTTTTTGTTTGTACTCGGACCATTTTCTTTAAGTTTATTTTCAAGATTTATTTCCATTAACATGTTCAATGGCTTAACTGAAATTTTCGGACGAATTGATTGTGTCGAACATTGTTTCTCTGCCTCTTTTCCTTCTATTTTTAAAGTATGTTGTTCAACATCCAGATTTAGAGTAGGAGGAATAGTTAGATCCGTGACTTCCTGACTTATATTGCCTGAAACAGTAAGTTGCTTGCTTGTCTGCTCATCATCAGCATTACTTTCGCAACTTAAAATAGGCTCCATACAGTTTTTGTTTGTGACAAGAGGATCATCAGCATGGTCTGAATCCACTTCCATGCGCAAATTGAGTTCTTCGTTATTTTTTGTATTCAGTGTAACTGGCTCTGTAGACATTTGCACCAAGCATGAATGAGCTTCTTCATTACTTTCGTTACGTGACTGCTCAACGGGTTTGAAAACCTCAATCATATTCATTTCAGCTTGATTTATAGCTGTTGCATTCTGCAGAAATGTTTGTGTCGAAAATGGTTCTTCCTCGTTGTCCGAACAAATTTCTTCTTTTGGCTCTATTTTTAAAGGATGTTGTTCAACATCCATATTTCGAGTATCCACAGTTAGTTGCTTGCTGATGGGCTCAACATCGTCGTTGAATGATTGATAAGATAAAATCTGCTCCATGCTGCTTGCGACGAACACATCCTCAGCAACGTTTGAATCCTCTTCCATGCGCAAATTGAGTTCATCGTTAAAATTTTCATGCGAAGGAACTAGACTCGTAGACATTTGTCCCAAGCATGTACGAACTTCTTCAATACTTTCGTTGTGCAACTGCTCAACGGTTTTGAAAACTACAATCATATTCATTTCAGCTTGATTTAAATTATCTGTAAGTGCTATTGAGTCTTGTTCACACAGATCCACAGCTACAAAAGTCTTCTCCTTGTGGACATGAACGGTTTGCTTACCATCTTCTTGGTTATGTTCTTTAGCCTCATCCTGTGATGAAATTTCTTGACGTGCTGCAGCCAAATCGAAGTCGGTATCGGGGACTCGGCGATTCATGTTTACTTCACACATACTTGGCTCATCTATGGAATGATTTATAAATGGTGTGACCGTTTGTATGCTACGCGGCTGCTCAACTTGAGCGTCATTGTTGCTGTTCATCATTGTTTTATGGAGCACTGAACCTAAGCTTTGAACCTGAACTTAATAAGGAATGACTTCACTATGATTTATTTATTTATTACTAAATTGTTATAAAATATACGTTTAAACAACTGTTAAAATTCTATATTCCATGAAATATACTAAACAGTGGAAACAGTGTTGCCATTCAAAAGTTTTTGAGATCATAGTAACTTTTTTGTTACCAAGTAAATTGTAGGTTCTATTGTAATCTGGCTTAACTTAACACAACCAATAAACAAATTTCGAATTGGAATTACATTGATACAAATGGATTTAACACAATTTACGAAGCTCACTAATATTTTATGAATTTAGGAAACATAACAATTAGTTTATCATGAATGAATTTAAGTTTTAATTTATTTCAAGTAGAGTTCAATTTCATATTTACATAATTGGTCAAGTTTTAAAATATTGAAATTTTGGTTGTTATTCGAATTCAACATTGAAATCGTACTAAATCAGAAATATCGTACTATTAGGCAACACTGAGTGGAACTTCATTGAGGTGTGTTTAATAGATTATATGAAGTTCTTAAAAATCGAAACATGGCTGACATTTGTAACCAGGGCTATCGAAGAATTAAACTAGCAGTACTATTTTAAGGGCTGTGAAATGTCGAATATTCATTGTCAAAGCATAGTACTCTGTTCTTCTTCACGTGAAATTCCACTCTAATCTCCATACAAAAAATGACAGCTGCGAAACAACCGTGAATATTTCACAACTTTTTCGTCAAAGCTGTACTATGCTTCGCTGCGGAAAATCTAGTACTATATTCTGCAACATGCAACTAGCAACATTGTTTTCACGGCAATTTAATTGAACCGACCATATATTTTGCCGTGAAAAGTGTTGTTGGCGGTTGCAAGACTTCACAGCTTGCAGGCTGCCATAAACCAATGTCTTGTCCTACTCTACAACAAAGCACATCATTCATTTACATACTCGTGTAAATATTTATTTTGTATTTATATAATCATAAATACTTAAAATAAGAGAACGTAAATGATTTTCTGCTTTCTTTTAATAAATTCTAGCTGTTTATTTACTTCTTGTTGAAATTTGTAAGCTAACCATCAGCTGTTCAAACAACAAAACTTCTGTCAAAATTTTCACGCAACAAATAAATGGATGTTGCCAGCGAAATTTCACGCGAACGAGCATAGTACTAGGCTTAAGCATAGTACTGTGTTCGGCTTCACTGACCGACCATTTATTTTGCAGTGAAAAGTGACAATTACCATTTTATTTAAGAAAAAAGTGTAAGCAAAAGAACACTGTAACTAATTAAAATAATATTTTTGTACTATTTCTAAAGTTTAGCAATTAATAATTGCAGTTGTTGGAAATTGTAAATGCGGATGCACCTCTCCGCGGTGTTGGCGGTCGCAAAACTTCGCAGCTTTCAGACTGCCATAAACTAATGACTTGTTCTGCTATACAACAAAGGACATGCGACCTTTGGAAGCAAAATGCTGCTTGCGCGACGTCGACATATGAGCAGTATAAGCTATTTCGTGTGGCCTACGATCGTGTGCATTCGGCTTTTGCTTTGTTTTTATTTTGGCAGCAAATCAAGTCAGTTGCTTTTCAGCATTTGTTGAAATAACATCTCTTTGAGCAATTTTTTTTAAATATAGCGAGAAAATACGTAAAGTTAATCTTCGTTTTTCTCTGCTTTACACACAATCAAAGAACGTGATAGTATGTGTGTGCACATCGTTGTTATAGGGCATCAGACGCAACGGCTTTTCCCCAGCTCACACGGCGATTGCCAATCAAACAATCTGCTCGTTTTGTTGTTGCTTTCAATGTGAAACTGCCAATAACATTGAGAGTGAGCGCGGATGAACACAGATTACAGCAATCAAAATTTGTTCATTTTGTGATTGCTATACTAGAAAGCAATCAAGCAATCTGGTCAGTAATGCTGGGTGGCGGAACAAAATTTTTGCTAAGTTTGATTGGCGTGCCGTGTGAGCAACCAGCAATCAACAAACTGAATTTGAAAGATCAAACAATCTCTGTTTGGCAATCAATGAACTTTTCTAACTCTCTTTTGGCCAATTTACTCGAAATTATTTGATTGCCAATCAATGAACTTTTCTCCTCTCTTTCACATTCTGATTTTTTGTTGATTGCTGGATGCTCACACAACACGCCAATCAAACTTAGCAAAAATGTTGTTTCGCCTCCCAGCAGCACTGTTGAGACTGCTGTCTTATACAGCAATCACAAAATGAACAAATTTTGATTGCTGTAATCTGTGTTCTTCCGCACTCACTCTTAATGTTTTTGACAGTTTCACATTGAAAGTAAGAACAAAACGAGTAAATTGTTTGATTGGCAATCACCATGTAAACAGGGTATTGCTGAGAGCAGAGCAAGGATCATCACACGTCTTACACATCTCTACTATTTGCACAGAAAACTTAAAGCTTAAAAATCGAGTTTTTTACACTTAAAGCACAACTAGAGTGCTATTAGTGCAAATGCCAACCAAGATTCACACACAAAAGGTCTGTTTCCGTACTCACTTCAAGTAACTTGAAGTTACTCGAAAGCGTTTCCGTACACATTTTTCCAGCTCGAGAGAGAAGAAGAACAAGCAAAATGTCACTTTTTGTGGCTCTCTATTACTCGAACTTTACTTGAAAAATTTCTTCGAGCACGAATCTCGAGCTTCAAACAGCTGATTGTCAAAGTGATAAAATTTAATTGTTGCATTGTATTGCGAACAAAATGTATGCAATTGGTTAGAAAATTAATAAAAATAGTTAAAATAACCAAATCAAAGCTTACGAAAATGTTTTAAATACAGAAACACAGCAATTAAATTTTATTGTTTTCAAAAAACAGGTGTTGTGCTTGAAACTTACTTGAAAGCGTTTCCGTACTTTTTGACAAATTTTCTCATTTTGACAAATAATCAAATTACTCTCTATTACCCGAACTTTACTCGAACTTTACTTGAAGTGCGTACGGAAACAGACCTAAAAACACTTCATCAGACACCAAATATATAAAAATTACTCTTGTGACACTTTTAGTAAAAAATTTCACAGCAATAAAAAAATCACGCAGAAATTAAACTAAGAACAAAAAATTACACAAAATATCACACAGATGCTAAAAATCACACAAAAATCTCTCACTCATATATTGGGAAGTTTTCTATTGTGTGGTCATTTCAGTAAACATTTCTTGTTAAAAATTCAAATTTAATAAATAAAAGCATAAAATTACCTTAAAAATAATATATAACAATATATATGAAGAAAAAAAAATCATATACGAGTGAAAAATTAAACGCTGATAAAAAAAATAAGTTGCGTAAAAAAATCACAAATGAGTTAACAATCACACGTTTAATTAAAAAATCCTAGTTATCAGACAACAATTAAAAAACTTATAAAAAGTGATTTATCTTACGAATCTGACATATATACCATACTATACGAGCTATACCATGTGTTCTGTCAAGCACTTAGAGCATATAACAGAGTTTTATCTGCCAAAAGGACCTAAAAAACTATACTACATGTAGTAATGACAAATATTACGATGGAATAACAGAAAATATTTGTCAGCTTTCAAAGACCGATTTTGATATTTTTGAGTTCAATGAAAAGGTACGTGTACATGTACATGGTACATGTACACGCAATAAGCTTTTGTTAAAATAATAATGTAATTCATGTAACATTATGTCTTTAAATTCATACAAATACTTTTGTTTGTGAAATTAACGAAAACAAAAGAATTTCTTTCGCAATTTAGTTTTTATTTCCGACAAGGCAAATGGTTGTAAAAATTCGATTCATTTCGAAACAAAAAAATTTGAACATTTCAACTTTAAAAATTAATTACAAAAAATTGTGACGACATTGAGAGGTCTGTCAAGGTGCGATGGACTCACAACATGTTCCTCTTTAAGAATTTCTATAAGGTTTACTTGTGCTTTCACACAGCGTAATTGATATGAAAAGATTTAAAAAAAAGATCTTAAAAAAGCATTTGAAAGGTAGAGTTGATGGGAACTATCATATTTTCAATATAAAATTTTACACTCAATTTAATCATTAACACAAGTATTGTCCAAATAAGAAAACTAAAACATATTGAAAAATTTAAGTAAGAAAAAAATGAAGGTATTTATGTGATATCTTACACATCCACGCTTACGCACAGGTATTATTCAGTTGATAACATAATCGTCAAATTGAAATTAATTACCCATAATTTACGTTGATAATCTTATAAAATGATTTAAGTTATAAATGATAAGAATTTATGACAAATTAAAAGCAGTCCGCTTCTTAAGAAAGTTTCACTTATAAATTAGTGTAATAGTGATTTATACCGACACGCATATATAGGTACAAGGTATAAATAAAAAAGTTATAAAAATGTTTATTTCCGATATGATGCTCAAAATAAGAAAAAAGCCTTCTTTAAATTTCCGTCATCACAAAAGTATGTTCTAATAAAGCTTTAATGACCTTCGCAGGCTAACTTTATATGGCCCTCTTCTAAAAGAACCTTTACATTTAATTAAACTAAAAACAACAACAACAATAATTCGACATACTTCGTTACATCATGAAAATTAAATTTAATACAGTGCCACAACATCCAAGTTAACCACAAAAATGAGTGATGATGATGATGATGAGGAAAACATCAACTATTATGCTTGCCACAAGAAAACTAAACATATAAAAAAAAAATTCAAAAGAAATCAAGAAACGAATTGTTATCTGAGATTAGTAAAGAAATGTCAACACAAAACCTCATAACAACAAAGGTAGCAGGCAGCAACATTAATGACTCTAACACGCTAAGAGTGCGATAGATGTTGGTAGCGAGAAGGAGTTGGCAGATGTTAATGGTTTAAGCAACATTCGCTCACATGCTTGATAAAACTAGAATTCAACAGCTATGCTTAACGTGCAGAATGCAATTTAGCAACATTGCATGCGTTGAAGTTTCATCAAGAGCAGAGCAAGTGCTGCTTAAGGCATTTGACAAGAAAAGTTTTGCTTTTTTAAAATAATTTTTTAAAAATTTTCAAAATGTTTATAATGAGCTGATTACTTTTATAAAACTTTTAAGAAGAGTTCTCTTTACTTTCCGAGTAAAGAGAAAAAAATTAATTAAAAATTTCGCTTAAAAATAATTTTAACGCGATTCTGATTATTAAAAAAAAATATTATATAAATAAAATCGTCGAATTTTCTTTCAATCTAAAACAAAATTATTTTTAAAGAATATACAATCTTAAAGAAATGTAAATATTTTAAATACTGGCAGAGATTTATATGCAAACCTATATATATAGAAAACTGTAATTGGAATCAGTTTACTTAAATCAGGTCACTTAAAAATGACCTTTCAAACCAGCCAAAAAGTTTACATGCAGCTTAAGGGAACATTTAGAGCTATATTTTAAAGTAATGACATGTTTCTGCGCTACATCAAAAATAAGTCACCGCTACATGTACAAACATATGTACATGCAGTTTTAAACACTGCACCAAATGGCAACTGAACATCGCTTCAGCAGGTGCAGCTGCAGACAGTAGTTTGGCAACGCATGACATTTAAATGTTATGAACTTTCAGACTGACGAACACCTCTTTTGCTTAAACTTTTTGTGTCAGTTTTGATCGTAAAAACTAGTAAATGGTTAAAAAAGAAGATGAGTAAACACCTGCAGATAAGTTAACGATGACTTTAATACCTAAAGAAAACCATTTTTGTGTGATGAACTGAAAATATGTACTGTTATAATTAAAACAATTTGGAAAGTGAAATGATTAAAATTAAACAGAAGAAGCAATTAAAATCAAATAAAATATCAAGGTGCTTAATGTCACTTTTTAAGTGATTCACGTATTTCGTAAGAGTTTACGAAACGTTGAAAAAAATTTGAGGCACAAATATTTTTCGACTTTACAAAACATATTAGATGCTAGTGTCGTAAATAAGCTCTTGTGACTTGTTTTGCTTGTCGAACTAAAAAGAGCTCATTACAAAATATTTTCATAAACAAAATTCAAAACAAATCAGTATCTGAATGCAGCCATTTTGACGGCTCAGCTGGAATGGTAGCAAAACTGTCATTTCGTCAAAAAGGGGTGCGTTTAAGGCCATTTCCTCACGGAGCAATTCAAAAGTAATGCAATTGCAACAAATGTTGCTAACCCATGTTTCTATACCGAAACCTTCGCATGGAGCAACTTTTTCAAAACTAGTTGGCAACATGTTTGCGATAAGTTTTATGCAACGCAGCATGCTGCAATTTATATCACCAACTTGCTGTTTTTTTTCTTTGGTCATTCTGTACAATGCTTAAAATTTAGCATCACTTTGTTGCAGCTCTTTTACTGCCACGAATAATCTGCTGTTTATGTTATTTTTTAATGTACGGATGGACCCAAATCTTTTTTGCCGTTTGTTTTTTCGCATATTCTAAAAGAACAGAAAAAAATTGTAGTTTGGAAACGCAATGTTGCGTTGTAACATGCGTTGTAACAGTAGTTTGAAACTTTATAAGCAATTGTGTTGCAATTGCATTACTTTTCCATTGCTCCGTGAGGAAAAGGCCTAATTTGCACAATTTTCAGATATCAGGGCTGCAAGTGAATTTTGACCTAATTTCGTGAGTAATGTGGCTTTCACATCTGGAACTCGTGTGGCAATATGGCGGCTTGTATGTGTTCGAGAAAGCGAGCGTTCAAATTACGGAATTTGTTTGGCACACACAGGGTTACATTTGAGAAGAGTAGAAATGTACTCTTAAAGAAGTATTTAATGTTTCGAAATAATATTATTTTTGTGTGGGGAAAATAAAGCAAAAATGCTCTACAAGTCTTACACACTTGCTTACTTATTTCGAAACATGTTTTTTACTGAATTCAAACAAAAATATCACGTATACTGTATGCAATTTACATAGAGTACTACCAAATAGCTACACTTATGTTTCAATACAATCCTGGTTTCGTAATGACTATAGACATTTTTTTTTTTGCTTTGTTGGACAGAGAAAATCAAAAATTTTCGTCAACAAGCCAACTAGTGTGTCAAACTGGCGAACTAGCTTCTTAACTATCGAACTTGTGTGGAAATGGCCGCCGAACTTGAAAGTTCTTATCCTCAACGAGTACTCCTTAACAACCTTATAGGCCATTTACACTTGCAATATTTGATTGCATGTGAACTGTCAAATTTAATTTCTTGATATGGAAAATTCATGCTTTTTTATGTGGGCATTTTATCTCATAAAATTTTATTTTTAAAACTCAAACAAATTAAACTCATCAATTTGATACTCTATTCTGAATTTTTTTACTGTTTTTGCAGTTTTCTTCATTAAAATTATTTTTAACAATCAGACAAATTTTAGTCAACAAATTACAGTTCATCTCATGAAATATGGTCTCATAAAATATTTAAAGAGAAAAATTTCACGAGATAGGTAATTTCATGATATGTGCGGTCTACACTTGCAATATCGATTTCATGAAATATTTAAGACATGTTAAGATTATCAAGCATCTTGTCCCCGAATTTCAGAGAAAAAGCTCACCATGTCCTCGTCATCATTGCATTTGTTGGTGCAAAATAAGATTTTGTATAAGTTGTAGTTTCCAATAATAATAATATAAGCTTGGATCCAAAATTAAAATATTTTTTCGTAAATATTTTGAAAAAATACAATATAAAAATCGCTATGAAATTCCTTGCTTAAGTCTCTACTTGAGGGAATGGCTCTTTTTATTAATATCTACCAAAATAATCAATATAATTTGTTGCCGCACACATTTTGTTTTTTTTTTGGAGGCAGATACGTTCTAAGATTATTCACTGAGCGTCTGGCCTGCTTATTTGCCATAATTATAGGGCGTTGATGCGTTTGACATAAACAATAGTTAAATTGCTATTTGTATGGTTACAAAATAAACTTCGGCAGAAATTATGAAGATACATAAATTTAAACATGTGTTCGCAAGAATGGGTTGACTTTGGTTCTAATTTGACATATATGATACTTTTCACACAACTAATTATGGTTACCAGTCATGTATATCTTTAAGCAGCATGAAAAACAAACAATATTAACTTAATATTAATTTTTCTTTTACAGAAAGAAACACCCTCGGATGTTCTCTTGCATCTGGCAGCACTGCGTGGTGATGATATAAATTTGAAGCGTGTGCTTGAAAGCGGTAAAGTGCATGTCGACTGCAAGGATGAGGTAAGTCATAATATTGTTACGCCAAAGTGCATTTATGGTGTTCACAATGATTGACTGAGGCGTTAGACAAGGGAAATTTAGAGGTACTCAGTATGTGGTGGTTGGCGCCACAAGTTTTATATTTATTTTGACACATGATACATGAATACATTAAAAATGTGTACATTGTTTTAAGATAATAAAAGAAGTTTATGAAAGCTTTTCATAAATGTAGACATGCCTTAACTTGAGATAATATTTGAAGAAAGTGTTTGTTAATCAAAATCAATTGCCACTATCGTCATAACTAGATTCATTAATTTCTCAAGTGCCCAAAGTAATAATTGGATTTTGTTTCTTCTGTAAGCATTTTTTGTTAGAAATATCTTATTTGTATTAATATTAAATGCTGCTACATATAAGATGACATACTTTTATTTTTGGCATAACACTTTCGCTAATTACCAAAGTTAAATTTCAATTGAACACACCTATTGTCAATACCACATCACAAAAACTCCAATTGTTTTGCTATCATGCCAAGCTAATTGCTTAAACAATTCACGCGCGCAGTTAAACAAATTTATGGTTGACTTAACTCACCACAGCTGAGGGTGAGCAATTTCCATAAAGAATTTCCTACATGTGTCTTTCAAACAAGTTGCAGCCAAGTTTTTCTTCTGTTGTTTGAAGTTCATATACGACCAGCAAGCATAGCTTTGGTTTCAAATAATAAAATACTGTAACTATTTTGAATAAAGTGTAAAATTTTAAACTTGTTAGCAAAGTGTTAATTACTTTGAAAGCAAACACGTTTTGCAAGCGCGTGCTACGCATCATTGCCATAATGTTAACAATATATGAATTTTCCATATGAATGATTAACTTTGGTTTTGCTGAAATTCGATGATATTTATGTTAGATAGGTGCTAATCAAGTTGCATAACTCGATTGTTTCGCAAGGCTTTATAAAACATGGTGAAAACTAGGTATACTACATTAATTTTACGGCCTGCCAATCGTTATGGGTAATAAATAAAGAAAATGCATTTTTCGAATTGCAATTTTGTTAAAATTAACCGCATTACATAAAAAACAAAATTACAGTTATTTAACCAGACGTTTTCACAAGGCAGTAGCGTTAGTAGCGTTTGGAATTCATTTACAATTTTAAGTGTTGAAGTTTTATTTTAAAAGAGAGTTCACAGAACTTTTGCTGGAACAGTAGAATGATATTTTGTAGATTGCATGGGAAGAGAGGAGACATTTGCATTGCATGCAATGGTAAATTTTTAATAGTTTTACGAGCTCGTATTTTTTAACAAGTTTCATAAAATGTTTATGTTTTCACTGCTTTGCACCTTTAAATACTTAAGAAGTACGTAATTTTACAACTCTGGCATGTAGTTAAATTTGATAGCTGACGGCAGCTAAAAAGAGAGTTCAAACGTTACAACATTCTGTCAAATCTTGCGTGATGGCTGCATGTGTGTAAAATAAGCTTTTTCTATGAAAAAATGCGCAAGCATAACCACATTGTTAGCAATTTATATAATGAAAAAAATTTCAGTTTTAACAAGTTTTGATAGAAAGATTTGTATGAAATTTAATAATCTTTTTTGTAATTTTTCCTCATTTTGTTGTTAAATCCCGATATTAGAAAAAATATACAAATGTTTGTTCAACATCTGTTCACACAGCCGTGATAAGTGCAAACATTGAACTCAAAAATTTTTGATTTCAAAAAAATATTTTGAAATTTTCTACGTTCACATCCTAAGCAAAAAGTTACCCCAGAAAACATTATGACTCTTAAAAGACTCTTTCAAGACTCATATAAATGAGGTTTTATCGATATAATGTGCTCAAAACAGATTCTTTTATGAGTACATTTTCGTTTGTTGTAGGCCTCAAATAATGATTCATTATAATGACTGTTTAATGAGTCTTTTTGGACTTGTAGTAATGTCGGTTTTAAAACTCATTTTTAATACTCTTTTAAGACTCATATTAAGTACTCTTTTAAGACTCATATTAAGTACTCTTTTAAGACTCATATTAAGTACTCTTTTAGTACTCATATTTATTACACTTTAAGACTCAAATAAGAAGTCTTTTTGTAACGAACATTTGTTGTTGTTCAATTTGAATGCATGTATATCGCCACAAACAAATAATTCTCCGAAAACCATCGCGACGCCAGGATAGCATGTGTCCATAACGAACAGTTACAAAGTTTAATGCAATTAAAACAAAATATGCTCGATTAAGTTCTAATTTATTTATTAGATATGGTGCTTTTGCAATAATCCAATTCAATTCTCTCATAAAACAATCGTATATTAGACTCTTTCATGAGTATTGTTTATGATTACGCATTTATCAATCAAGAAATTATCTTTAATGAGTCTTTTTAATGAACAATCATATTACCGTCATATTTAGTACTCTTTAATGAGTGTCTTTTGTGAGTACTCATTAACCAGATACAATAATGCCTCTTTTGTGAGTCTTATTTTTGAACAATAATTTAACATTCATATTAAAGACTCTTTCAAGAATCCTTTTAATGAGTCATCCTAAAACATGCATGAAAAACACTCTTTTAAGAGTCATTTTTTGGATAGCCTTATCAAATGTTTGCAGGGTCTTCTCGAATAAAGTTATGCCAAAAAGGAAAGGTTCACAGCTCCTCAAAACCACTTTTCCTTTTTTTTTTTCATATAGCATAAGGGTAGGGTACTCACAATTCAAATAGCACTAGTGCCAAATTATAATTTCGTTTTCCAAAAATAAAAAAAGGATTCCAAATAAGAAAGTTCACACTAGCCCTGTTCACAAGAAAAGCGAGTATGGATGTTTATGAGATGGCATTTTTGTAAAGCAACATTATTTTAATGCCAGGCTCGATTAAAATAAATTACTTCTCATTATAAAATTTCATAGACATCAAAAAAATCTAACAGAATTAAAGATGACTTCTTAGTCTAATGACACACCATCAAGTATATAAGTTTTTATATAGTAAAAAAAATGCTCAAATAGTTCGTGTATTTTAAGATAAAAAAATTCAATATATCTAAAGATTTAATTTTAACAAATCTATCTTCCTATCTCTGCTTCAAATTTCTTCTAAAGGATGGCACCACACCACTAATATTATCAGCGGCCGGCGGACACATTCATTGCGTTATAGAATTGCTGGAACAAGGAGCCGATCCTAATTCACGGCGCAATACTGGCACGACACCGTTATTTTTTGCTGCCCAAGGAGGTTATTTGGATGTGGTAAAAACATTGGTCAAGGCAGGCGCAAATGTAGACACACCATCAGTGGTGAGTTTTCAATTAATTGAAAAATATTCCTTATAAATAGCTCTAAAAACAAAATAACTTCAAATTTTTCAGGATGGTGGTACACCGTTATTTGTGGCCGCGCAGGGTGGTCATATTAAGCTGGTAAAGGAGTTAATTGATTGTGGTGCCGATGTAAATGCCACCATGAAGGTAAGTTTTGCCATAATTCAACTTAAATTTCATAGAATCTAATGCCATGCCGTCACAGGATCGCGCTACACCTGTTTTTATATCCGCACAAAATGGTCATCGCACAGTGCTTTCCACACTACTCACAGCAGGTGCTACACCTGATACCAAACGCATAGATGGTGCCACACCGCTTTGGATAGCAGCTCAAATGGGTCACGATTATATTTGTAAATTATTGCTACAAAATGGCGCGAATGTTGATGCCGTGCGTTGTGATGGTGCCACGCCTCTTTTTAAGGCAGCACATAAGGGCCATGCAGCGGTTGTAACAGAGTTGCTAAAGTTTCGACCAAATTTAGGCCTGTTGCCGGTAAGTTTGTGCACGTGGTGAGTTTCTCAATAATTTTCTTAACACAACTCAACAGAATGGTGAAACTTCACTGCATGCTGCCGCCATGTTCGGTCACATGACCGTTGTTAAGCAGCTAATTGGCGCTGGCAGCGACATCTTGCTGAAAAATAATGATGGCCTTACAGCGTTGCAGGTGGCGCGTGAGCAGAAATACACCACAATTTGCGATTATTTACAGGAGCGGCTGCGTATTTTGGTGGCACGCAATGCGGCAAATTCTTAGACGCTTCAAAGGGAATTTGTATTTTTTTAAAATTTGAGTAGTTAGTCAAATCAAACAAAATTTATGCAAGAATGCAAATTTAAAATTTTAATTTTTTTCCTAAAAGCACACTTTGTTCATTTCGAATTTGTAAATTTTAAGTCAAATAATATTATTAACAATTTTTCTTAAGCTTATGATCATGAACAAAAAATCATTTAAAGTTAACTATATTTATGCAATAACTATTATAACTTAACCAATGAGCACTGTTAAATGAATTCCACTAACACAGCCACATAAATCACAACAAAAAAGAAAGAAAAAAACAATCTATTTGCCTTTAAATGCGTCCACATGTTGATGATAATGATGATGATGATAACATCAAATCAAAAATATTACCTTAAGATTTGAATAAACTAACATTTAATCAATAACTTTAATCAATACCTAAACGCTCAGCGAGCTTAAAATCTATTTATTATATTTATAAGATTTGTAAATAATGAAATTATAAAAACAAACATATATATTATAACATATTAATTTATGAGATGAACTTGTTAAGTTGCTTAAGCAGCACATTTTAAAAAGTATGAACAAAAACTAAAAAAAAAATGCAATTGTTATATAGTGCAATATTTTTCGGATTAACTCCAAAGCATGTAAACAAATTAATTCCCCCAGAACTGATTCAAGAAAATAATATCAATAAAGTTTAAAAAATTCAAAATAAAAGAATTCAAAAAATCTCTTCAATTACTTTTCAGTTGAGCTGGTATAGTATAAAATAGGCTTAGTTCAATTAGTTATTAAAGTGTCATCAGAAATTTTTGTTTTGGTCAAGCTTAAATTTTTTATAAATTTATTCATATTTTAAATTCACATCGGTAATTTACTCTTTATATTATCTCCATTTGAAAGGTAGGTAAACTTTAAAAAGATTTTATAAGTACAATTCTCTGCCAAGATTGACAAATTCGTCGGACTCCGGGATAGGGCAGGCGAAGCAGATCAAGTTAAATATGTTGTTAAAAAAACTTTTTAACAAAAAAAAACCTACTTCAAAATCACTACAAAGTAAAAAATAATTTTAAATTACTTTTACAATTTATTTCTTGGTCAAATTTGATAATTTATTTATATTCATTATAATATTGGAAATCTTATGATATCAATTATTCTGAATATTTTTTATTTTTATCATAAATATATTAATTTTTTAATTTTTTTTGTCGAATAACGCCCACTTTTTTGATAGTAATTTTCAATAATTGTGCCTACCTCTGTACTTAATTTCAGTACTCTAGTGCTCTAGTACTCTAGCCCTTGTAATTTAACTGTGAATTTTATTACCCTAGTGTCAATATTTACTGAGATACAGTGTTTTTCTTATATAGACACGCCCCTTTGCTGAATACCGCCCACTTTCCTAGACAGGCACCTTCACATTGATAATCTTTATATGACAAAAAATTACGGCAATCGGACAAGTACTTTAGGAGTAATCGATGTACATACATTCACAAAAAAAAAAAAAAAAACAGAGAAACCAACCAACTTGAGAACCTCCTCCTTTTTGAAGTCGGTTAAAAATACGTCTGTAAGTTTTCAACAAACTTAATGTTGGTAAAATACGAAGCTTATGGAAGTAGTCAAAACGGAAAAATGATTTTTTTCGAAGAAAATTGCAAAATATGGTGGTAAGATAAAAAATACTGAAAAAATAAAAAGCTATTACTTATCTTGTTTCTTATAACATTGCCAATTGAGAAAAATATATTGAAAATTAGCGAAGATAATTTCTTGAAGTGTGTAAGCTTCAAATTTCAGATGTTCTTTTTCTCATTATAAGGTCATTATAAGTTATGGCACTTTCGGCATTGCCTATTGTAAAATGTAATATTTGAGCAGCGATTGAGATGATGATTTTGCTAAAAAAAATAATTACTCTAAGAAACAAATATGTAGTTTTCACGAATAATATTTTATTTCAAATACGCGCTCTTAGTCAAAATTATGAAAACCAGGCCTATCTTATGAAAACCAGGCCTACCTCCCATACAAATTGAGTCATTAAAACGGAAAATCTCTTAAAAAGCCATAAAAAATCAATTGAAATTTAGTGATATTTAGAAGCTTTACATTGCAATATTGTAAATTTGGCAAATATAATTTATAAATAACATCTATATATAATATAATTGAATTTTCGAATATAATTTTCTCAAATAACATCTTTGAATATTTAGAAAAATTGGAAGAAAATAACTCGCATACAAAGTGACGTCATAAAAATAAAACCTAAATAACTTCGAATACTCTTCAATACGGCTGTGAGGATAAGTTTATTTCGGTCAAGCCGAAGATAGTTCCTTAATAGTTTTCTATTTTTAAACATAAAAATAAAATTTTCAATGGTTTACAATTCAATAACTTATTGTAAGCATGATATAATTGCATTTCTTGATAACAATCACATTTTCTAACAAGCAAATAAAATTATAATCTTTATGTACTTTACGAAATAAAAATTGTAGCCTACTTAAGGGGACTATGAAAATTGCTCAGTTAAGAATTCCGAATGCCGATCCGAAATTAAGTAATTAAAAAAAATGACTACAGTTTTAATTTTAATATTTATTATTATAATACCGGATACTTTAAAGTTCACCCATACAACGATTTCATTTGGAATGACTCACCGACAATCTTAAATAAAAAATGGGGCGCCTCGAAGTTTATTGTACGCCTATGGTGTAGTGAACTTTTTGTTTAGAATTTAACTTAGTGTCAGAAAAAAGGTGTCTTTAAGAGACAAAATTTTTTCCATACAAATTAGTCCGCTTCAATATAAATACATATATACATTAGAGCGGATCATTCTAATATGAATACAAAAAATTTCAACCGGTCGGGGTCTCAAACGTTAGAGGAACTCATTAGAATGATTTCTGCATACTTTTTTTTCAAATCGGAGAAAAACCGCCGAAGCAATTTTGATTCTCCTGAATGTGGTTTTTGGTAAAAAAAACATTTTTTTTGCTTGTAACTTTTTATTTTTCACAGAACGCATACTCACATTGACATAAAAAAATTTAAAAATTATGTTTCATTAAAACTCTTATTGACCATCAAAAATTGTATTTTTTGCTATTTTTAAAAAGTCGTTTTTTTAAAACCGCTGTAAAAGACACATTTTTTATTAAATTTACGTGGATTTGTTATTGTTGGAAAGGTATTAAGTTCTTCTTTCTTTCTGTGTATCGCTTTAATCAAAGCTGTATGCGAAAACTGACAGAATGTGAGAAATCGACTTTAAAAATCTGATAAAATGAAACATTTCTTATTCATACAAACAATTAAATTAATTTGTTCAATGCTTTATCATCCAGTTTTGGATAAATTTTTTTTTTAATCACATAGCTTTGATTAAAACGATACACATAACAAAAGAAACACTTAATACCTTTCCAACAATAACAGTTCCACTTAAATCTAATAAAATATGTGTCTTTTACAGCGGTTTTAAAAAAAGCAAAAAATTCAATTTTTGATGGTCAATAAGAGTTATAATGAAACAAAATTTTAACAATATTTTTATGTCAAAATGTTAGTATGAGTAATAAATTTACCATTTAAGAAGATTTGGGTATGCATTCTGTGAAAAATAAAAAGTTACAAGCAAAAAACATTTTTTTTTTCCAAAAAAGATCTTCAGGAGAATCAAAATTGCTTCGGCGGTTTCTCCGATTTGAAAAAAAAGTATGCACAAATCATTTTAATGAGTTCCTCTAACTTTTGAGGCCCCGACCGGCGGAATCTAAATTTCGATCCGGTCTAATAAACATATAAGAAAAAAATCGTCCTTAATAGAAGGAAGCTTAAAATATTTTTTAGGAATGGATCGGTTTTTTTTAATTGCTTAATTTGAATGGCTTAGAGCGCCAAAGTGTTAGTTAGGCCGTACCTCAGAAATATGTCGAGACGCCCCTGGCAACATATGTGGTGAATTCACACATAAAAAGTGAGTTTCTAAAAAGTAGATAATGAATTGCAAGAACAGACATTTTTGGCGCGAAGATTACAAACAATTTTGTTGTAACAAATACAGTGTTATTCATTCTTCATATAAAATGCTGTTCAGAATGATTTGATGATTTTTGTAGACTTGTAAAAATTAAAATACTCTTGTTCACATAATAAAAAAAGCGCCTTAAAACATGCAAGTAAATTTAACCATTAACATATGTGATGCCAGATTGTGGCAATTTTTATTAAGGCATGTGTGCCACAGAAAAACAACAAAAATAACCAAACAACAAAAATAACCAAACAACACAGATGACTAAGCAAAGTAGAGAGTACAACAATGAGACACAATAAACATTGAACTGCAATCACCTACATAGTTTCTTGTAAATAGAAAGCATTTTGTCGGCACACAACAAAAATCAACAGACAATAACAACAAAAACAACAACAATGTCAGTAACACACAACAATATCATCTAACAACTGCGGTAATACGTTGTTGCCCTGCATCTACGAAGACATGTTTTGATTTTATGGCGTGGAAAATCCTGCGCAAATCCTTTCATCCTGTCTCTTCGCTTTGCTGCCACCGTGAGCAGTCTGTAAAGATAGCTAGTTTTTTATGTCAATCTGCTGCTTAAAGTTTTTTTCCTATGACTGTGATGCTGAAAAAGACAGAAAACGTTATTCTATCAAGACTTGATGGGCGTTGGGATGGAAAAAGTTTATTTCTATTTTTGTGTGCCTTTCAGTTACGAACAACATTCATTCGACTTCAGCTATTATGATATCTAATTGAGGCTAAGCAGCAGGATAAGCTGTGACTTAAGTGTGCAAATAGTTAGTAGTTGTAATTGTTGTTGATGGGAAAAGTGCATAAAAAATCATTTCCGAAAACTTTGCAAAAATATCTTACATCAACAGAATTGCTATTCATGCCGACATTGCTTGGGATGAAATTTAATTTTCCACTCAAATATTTTGAGTATTTTTGCATGAATGTTTATTTTAAAATTTAAATTTTTATAAATTTGTATATAATTTTTTTTGTAGCCTTATAAATGAGGAGTCTAGATTCAAAAATGACCAAGTTCAAAAAAACAGAAATTGGAGAAATATTGGAATTTTTTTTCTTTTTCTACATGTAAAAACCTTTTTCTTTAAAAACATTCACTTTTTAAACCTTTAAAATGTTCAAAAGTGCTTTTAAATGTTTAAAAAAATGGTAAATCCCAACATGTTTAGTTGCTAAAGTGGCTAAGTTCAAGTGACTTAGGCTCCAGATCAGCTTAGTAGCAATGATTCGCTAAAAAATAAATTCAGGAAAACCTTAAAATGTTAATTTTTTTATGTATAAACCTTTTTTTAAGTTTTTTGTATGAGTTTTTAGAGCCTGAGAAAAATTAAAAATTTTCGTCATACATTTTTTATATACTCGTATACGAGTATTCAAATTCAAAAATGGAAGTCCATTTTTTGTAGTTCAAAAATGGTTAAGTCCAGCAACTTTAGTTTCGAAAGTGTCGAAATGATTGCGTCAGGTTTAAAAGCGGCAAGTTCCTGTGTTGCGTTTCAAAAGTGGCTAAGTCAAATAATTTTTTTACAATAACTCTATTAACTACAATATGGCTACCATATTTTTTAAAAAATATTCCATAACAATGTATACAATTGACTTGGCCATTTTTGAATCTACATGGAACCTTGAAATGTGATTTGAATTGAAAATAATTTCAAAACGCTTAAATATCCACTTAAATTGGATAAGCTTTCGGAACAAAAAGCAAAAAAGAAAATGAAAACCATTTTATTAATTTATTTATGTTTTTTAATATGGGTTAATAACATTTTATGTGTCAGTTAAAACCATTAACTTTAGTATAACTTATTATATCATATTGCTGTGGAATCCACTGAGAGCAACAAGCCATGGTAGCAGAGTATCTGTGCCTGTGTATTACAATCGCAAGCTTAAATATTTTATGTTTGTGTTTAATTAACACTTTGTTGTTAACATGATTTTACAGCAGAATGCTTGTAAAAATAATCATTAATTTTTATGGAGCAGTTTAAATTTTTCAAAAGCTACCAGTGGACAAGAAAGCGAAGCTGCTAATGGCTGCTCTAAAGCATGATGATGATGGTGTTAAAAACAAAACAAAATATTTTGTGAAAAGTTTTTTTATTTAATCAATTAAGACAAAAATATATTTCTTAATGAGGTTGCTTTGAATTCTGAAAATTTATTTACTTTCAAAGAACTTCCTTTAAAGTTCTTATTAAAAATACGTCTAGATAAAAAGAAAATAATAAAAATTTTTTTAACTAAAAAGTATTTCGTACAACATTTTATTTTCTTCCGAAATTTTTAAAAATTTGCCAAATTATATTGAAATTATTATTTTATCGATTTAGGTTCCAAAACGTTAGTTATATAGTTTAATATTTAAATTAATTTATTTATTTTTATTTAGCAATAGCTTTGTAGAATTTAAAAATCTTAACAAATTATTTGTAAAGCATCCAAAATGTACAGGACCTGTTAGTGTTAACATTTTTTAAGCTCTATCTAGTTGTCAACTACCTTTGGAGTTCAAATGGTTTGAGTTAACGCTTTCTTTGAAATCTTTTACTTTTCAATGAGTGTGATTCTGTTAATAACAGCAAATTTCAATCCACTGAGCAGCCATTGTCGAAGCTTTCACCACAAAAGCTTTAAAAGCTATGATACAAAACATATACATATTTAACTTTTTGAATTCATAGAATATGCTTTACTACTTAACATTTTCCCTTACGTTGTTTTGCGATAAGCTTTAAGTTAATAGCTGAAGAAATTGGGACAATTGTCTAAAAATGAGCTTTAAAACATAATTCTGTCAAATGTAGGAGAAATGATTTTCGTCACAAAACACAAAAGCTTCAAAAAGAAAATGAAACTTTATGTTGATTGTGCCAAATAATGTTTTTAAGTATTAAGTATTAAGTATTAAGTATTAAGTATTAAGTATTAAGTATTAAGTATTAAGTATTAAGTATTAAGTATTAAGTATTAAGTATTAAGTATTAAGTATTAAGTATTAAGTATTAAGTATTAAGTATTAAGTATTAAGTATTAAGTATTAAGTATTAAGTATTAAGTATTAAGTATTAAGTATTAAGTATTAAGTATTAAGTATTAAGTATTAAGTATTAAGTATTAAGTATTAAGTATTAAGTATTAAGTATTAAGTATTAAGTATTAAGTATTAAGTATTAAGTATTAAGTATTAAGTATTAAGTATTAAGTATTAAGTATTAAGTATTAAGTATTAAGTATTAAGTATTAAGTATTAAGTATTAAGTATTAAGTATTAAGTATTAAGTATTAAGTATTAAGTATTAAGTATTAAGTATTAAGTATTAAGTATTAAGTATTAAGTATTAAGTATTAAGTATTAAGTATTAAGTATTAAGTATTAAGTATTAAGTATTAAGTATTAAGTATTAAGTATTAAGTATTAAGTATTAAGTATTAAGTATTAAGTATTAAGTATTAAGTATTAAGTATTAAGTATTAAGTATTAAGTATTAAGTATTAAGTATTAAGTATTAAGTATTAAGTATTAAGTATTAAGTATTAAGTATTAAGTATTAAGTATTAAGTATTAAGTATTAAGTATTAAGTATTAAGTATTAAGTATTAAGTATTAAGTATTAAGTATTAAGTATTAAGTATTAAGTATTAAGTATTAAGTATTAAGTATTAAGTATTAAGTATTAAGTATTAAGTATTAAGTATTAAGTATTAAGTATTAAGTATTAAGTATTAAGTATTAAGTATTAAGTATTAAGTATTAAGTATTAAGTATTAAGTATTAAGTATTAAGTATTAAGTATTAAGTATTAAGTATTAAGTATTAAGTATTAAGTATTAAGTATTAAGTATTAAGTATTAAGTATTAAGTATTAAGTATTAAGTATTAAGTATTAAGTATTAAGTATTAAGTATTAAGTATTAAGTATTAAGTATTAAGTATTAAGTATTAAGTATTAAGTATTAAGTATTAAGTTTTAAGTATTTAGTATGGTCGGTTGTGTTTGGTATCAGTTTCAGGTGTCAGGTGTCAGGTGTTTGGTGTCAAGTGTCGGGTGCCAGATGTCAGGTGTATGGTGTCAGGTGTCAGTTGTCAGGTGTTAGTTGTCAGGTGTCAGGTGTCAGGTGTCAGGTGTCAGGTGTCAGGTGTCAGGTGTCAGGTGTCAGGTGCCAGGTGTCAGGTGTCAGGTGTCAGGTGTCAGGTGTCAGGTGTCAGGTGTCAGGTGTTAGTTGTCAGGTGTCAGGTGTCAGGTGTCAGGTGTCAGGTGTCAGGTGTCAGGTGTCAGGTGTCAGGTGTCATTATTAGGTATGAGATGTCAATGAATGTTTTACTTACTACGAGTTCTTAATACTGAAAAATGGAACTTGTTATGGGCTTTGAACTATAACAGGATTTAAACTTTACTCGAACGAATATTTGTTGCTTCATCTCTGATAATAATCTTTTTGCGCAATCTTATTGTAAGATAAATTGTACTGAATAAAAGTGGATTTTGTTTTCCATTTCCGGTAAAGCAAATAACTGCAAAACGTCATTGAACGGCGGTGTAAACAAATTCGAAGACATAATTTGTAAAAATCAATTAAAAAAATTGTGACGATATTGAGAGATCACACTAGATGCGTTGCACTCGCAGAAGGCTCAACTTTGAGAATTTCTTCAAATGGTTATTGTAGTAAAATTTTTTTAATTTTTCGTCACACTGTGTTATTATAAAAAAATGTAAAAGAAATAAAAACCCTAAAATTTCGATGAGGTCGTAAAAGCGCTGCAGGACCTAACGTTGCCAAGGCAAAAATTTAATGATTACAAAACTGAATTCCTCTTGGTTAGATTTGAATTTCATTCTAGATGTCTTCTAAAGTTCAATTAAAAAGCTTAACAGTTTTCGTCTCACGGGTACATAAATTCCTTAACACACACATACACACACACATATTCACACTGCCAGTTACGCCAGTATAAAGCCATTCATGCTGGTGCCTAGCATCCACTCAAACGTGACCATGCGGATGCTTGCCCACGCTTCCGGACGCTCATGCATTCGTTCTGAAATGCACTTCCGTTTAAGTGTACATTTCCGGCTCTTGCTAGATATTGGCTTTCCATACGTTATGTCTGCGAGTGGGTGTGTGTGTGTGTGTATCACTGTTACTTGCCTCCTATCATGTGCATTCGGTTGTTTCTCTGTATGTTTACTTGTTTGGCTGTCTGTTTGTATGTGTTTGTTAGTATTGTTGCATCAGTCTAATGACATTTTAACTTTGCTGTTGTCACTCTTATTGATTTACACAAACAGAACAACACACACATTGACAGTGCAAACGCTCCACACACAATCACACACATCGTGGGCACAAACACGCTCCGGTCCGGCTGCTCAGCTTGTCCGTTTGCTTTCTTTTTGTCGTTGCAACAACTATATGTTTGCATGTATGAATGTTTTCATAAAGTATCGAGGACGGCTAGTGAGGGATATGTTTTTGTCAAGTGAATTGTTTGCAATGTAGTGCAGTTAAATACAAAAACAAGAGATTAAATAAAAAAATACAACATCAGCTGGGAACGATATTGTTTAACTCACAGCTCACAGCTCACTGTTCTGGAACATTGAATAAGAAATTTAAAATAAATGTAATTGTGTCGAAGTGCATTAAATGGTATTGTTAAAAACAAATTTTAATTAAACAATGAATAAAATCATGGCAAAGCCTGTAATCGATTAAGGCAAAATAAACAATAAGAATTCATAAAAATAAAAATATCTCTTTCTCATGAGTATCGTGTTCCCTTAAGTAAAAACATTATTTCAATGTTTTCAATCACTTTGATTTTACGATCATGTTTAATCGCTTCGATCACTTGAAATAACAAACACTCTGATCAATAAGATCTCCATATCTTGCTAATTTCGTCACTCTCTTTAATTTTTGCAAAAATTAATTATTAAATAAATTATTTTCTCTTTTTTTTTCTCAATCACTATGAAAGTAAACAATTATTATGATTAAAATCGAAATTATAGGATATATTTCCGATACATTTAATAACCACTATTATTTAAATTGATGATGACGTGGAATTTCATTACTTATGTCACTCCATTCTTTTAACTTCGTTTTTATTACAACCAATATAGCTCCTAAACAACTAGATCAGTAGAACACAATACCTTGCATTTTATTTTCTTGTAATACTGCGATTTTGTTCTTTTCTCTTTTTTCTGCATAGCCCTGTATAAAAGCATGCTCTCTAAACCTTTACGTGGTTGCATTTAAAATTGTTTTTATTGCATCGTCAGGCAATTTTACAAGTGGACAGACAGACAGACAGACAGTAAAGTAGGCAGCCAAACAATCAGACAGGCAGCAGATAGATAGAACAGTAGATAGTGGAACATAAGCTGCAGTAATTTATTTAATCTGCGCTGATGCTTCCTTTCAGCTCTTCAAAGCAAGGCCAATCGTCAATCGTCAAACACACACACATTTAGACACAGGCAACAACACAGACAGGGAAATGTGAACACTTGTTGAAAATGAGCTTTAATTACACAAGCAGAGAATCTCATTACTTAAAAGCTATTAGAAGATATGAGCACAACAAATGTTTTTCTCAGCTATTTATTTTTAATATAAAAAATTTAAATTTTAGGCAGTTTTGCTTCAAAAATTTAATTTTCTATTTGTTAAAGATTTAAAGTGAAATTTTTAGCAAAAGTTATGCTCAGCAAAGCAGCCAAAAGAAAAAGAAAACAATAAAATGAATTGCCTTCGAAATTATTCTCACACACACACACACACACACACACACATATATTATCACTTAACTCAGCCACTCATCATTCGCTTAAGCCTAAGCTACACATATTTATATATATACTCAGAGCCATATTGAAGAGTTGGTGCTCAAGATTGATGTGCTCAACTTAAAATGCAGATGGACTTGAAATTGACATCAATGTTATATTAAGTCGGGTGAAAAGAAGAAGAATGGGTTAACAATTGGCTGACTAAAATCAACACAGAAAACTAGCAATATAAGAAGTTGTTTTTGTTGTTGATGTTTATATTATGTAAGCACTTTTTTATTTAGCTAGGTTTTTTATTGCTAAGGAATTTATTTTTGCTCAATTTTTGCTTGTTTTTTGGAGACATTTTTTTCTTTTGTGTAGCTAAAAATAAATGCCGACACAATCTTATAATTTATGAGCATAAAGATGATATAACAAAAAAATATAAAAAAAAAACAAAACCGGAGACAATTTGAAGTGATCGATGGTTGGTGTTCCGTTTGATATAAAATGACAAAAATAAACAAAAATAAAACATATATGTTTTTCTTGACATAAGGTTTGATTTTGTAGATTTTGTAAATGATGTTGAAAGCGGAAAAGTCATCATTAGCAGAATACATACAAATAGTGTGTAAGCTTCATATGTATCTAGAACACATATAAAAAAAAAGATATGATTTTGATTGTACGTTGAATTTGCAGATAAGCGTGTATCCTTGTTATGTTTTATTTGCAAAAAAAGGAAAGCGATATGTTTTGTATGTTTGCAGTGGATTAATTTTATGGAGGCAAAATAATAAAATGATATAAAAATCAAAATAAACAAAAATGCAAACATGAGAGTTTATTTTGAAATAGCCTTGAAACATTTATTGCTAACATTTCTCATGATTAGGCAGGACCTTTAAAATAAAAACTTAATAGAACTCTTGACTTTTAAACAAAAATATTTCTAAGTAATATTAAATCAGGACGGTTTTGACAGTGACCGTGACAGTGACATTGACAGTGACAGTGACAGTGACAGTGACAGTGACAGTGACAGTGACAGTGACAGTGACAGTGACAGTGACAGTGACAGTGACAGTGACAGTGACAGTGACAGTGACAGTGACAGTGACAGTGACAGTGACAGTGACAGTGACAGTGACAGTGACAGTGACAGTGACAGTGACAGTGACAGTGACAGTGACAGTGACAGTGACAGTGACAGTGACAGTGACAGTGACAGTGACAGTGACAGTGACAGTGACAGTGACAGTGACAGTGACAGTGACAGTGACAGTGACAGTGACAGTGACAGTGACAGTGACAGTGACAGTGACAGTGACAGTGACAGTGACAGTGACAGTGACAGTGACAGTGACAGTGACAGTGACAGTGACAGTGACAGTGACAGTGACAGTGACAGTATTTCAATGTCAATGTCAATGTCAATGTCAATGTCAATGTCAATGTCAATGTCAATGTCAATGTCAATGTCAATGTCAATGTCAATGTCAATGTCAATGTCAATGTCAATGTCAATGTCAATGTCAATGTCAATGTCAATGTCAATGTCAATGTCAATGTCAATGTCAATGTCAATGTCAATGTCAATATCAATGTCAATGTCAATGTCAATGTCAATGTAAATGTCAATGTCAAAGTCAATGTCAATGTCAATGTCAAGTTCAAGGTCAAGGTCAAGGTCAAAGTCAATGTCAATGTCAAGTTCAAGGTCAATGTTATTAATATTTGCAATGCAATTAGCAGGCAAAAATCTTAATAAATGTAGTCTACCTTCAAGATTTTTGAGTGCGGCATTAAAAGTATTTCATAGCCTTCGGGTACGTGACCATAGAGACATTTACTCTTTTTCTTAGAGCTAAGGTCATTTACCCTTTATTGGCCTTATGCTACAGTTTTGGTGGTTGGATTTTTTTTTTATTAAATTTTTCTATAACAATTAACTGTGGCTTCAACGCAACACAAAATCTTACGTTTTCAATAAATATAGAAGTTTTAAGAGAAGTTCCTTGATTTTTGTGTCATAATTTTAACAAAGATTACGCTAGAAGCTATGAATTTTGTGCTTATATGAAGATATACTCATGGAAAATAGCTACTTTAATGTCTAAGTGCTGTCTGCAGTCGACTTAAGGGACTATATCTTCAAGGCACAGTCATATTTTCAAGCTAACATTTGTGCTTAAATAAAGGATTTTTAAACAACGACCTTCAAATTCTCACTACTTGACAATCAAACCAATTTTATTATTTTTGACAAAAATAAATGTAGCAACATTTTTTACTAGATAAATTTTACAAATAAACCAAACCCCCAAGTTTGTAAAGCATAGCAACTTTGCAAAAAAAACATGACTGCTCTGAAGAAACTGTTATATTTTATTCATTTCGTCTGTCTTCCGGTGCACACAAATTCATTTTATGCCAACATTGAAAGGGTGTAAATAAATTATGCGCTGGCAAGGATGCTGAAATTGTAGATGATGCCTGCAATAAAACAAAAACAAAAAAAAAAAAATTTTAAAAAAATTAAATAAAAAAATATGCATAAAGTTCTGTTGATGGAAATGTAAAAGTTACCAAACTAATTGCTGCACATGAGCTGATGTGGAAAATATTAAATTTCCACACATAGTACTTAAAATAATTAATAAATATTTGTACAAGGCAGTGAAAAAGCATGCAATTTTTTTCTAATAATTAAGCTTATAATTATTAAAAATGCAGCCAACATAAAAAGTCATGATGAACAGTGTTTTTAATTATTTACGTTACAATAAATAACAACAGAGGCACGCTACTTATTTTTTGCGCCTTTAACAAACGCAAAAATATCTCATTTATTTGCATGTTGCTATTTTTGCGCTGCATACTTTTTGGCGCAGCGCTTGAAGCTATGCAACACGCTGTTTGTTTTTTAATTTTAAAATTTTTGCCAAAGTCAGTTTCCCGAAATTTTATTGTATTTTATTTCATTTGATTGCATCAAATTTGTCTTCAGCATAGCTAAAATATTATTGAAAATATTTGTAAATGATCAAAAACAGAATTTTATTCATTTTATTTTGTTACTTTAGCAAAAGTTTGTGCTTTGCTTTGCTGCATGCAGCTGTGTTGAAATAAGTTCGTTTTTATAACTTTGAAATTTGATTTTATCATTAAAAAGTTAAGAGCTCATGTCCTTCGGTATTGGCAAAGTTTTAACTTGCTTGCTTCTTCTCTTTTTATTTGTGAAGACTTGAATGCATGCATTGTGCTTGTTGGGCCGGGGCTACTTTTTGTACATTTTGTATGTTTTTTTAGAAATTCAATGCAAGAAAGTTGCACTGCGGCGGCATAAAACTTTTGCCTCTTGAGTGGTATGTCAATATTTGTCAAAGCTACAGAGTTGGGGTGGATAAAGAAGTTTGTGGTCAGACTGACTAAATGAGCAATAACGAATTTATAGATTTTGCTAAAAGAAGACTGATTTTAAAGTTTTTAAATGCAGTTCATAACATACAAAGCTTGTTTTAGTATGAATTAATATCACTCATACGCCCCGAAGAACTTATTTTTAAATAATAGAAATATCAACATATTTGCAACATTTATTGAAAAAGTGTTGATTTCACATCAGCAAAGCAGCATATAAAAGCTTCTTTAAAGTTGCAATAATTTGAAGCTTATTAAATTTTAAGTCAAATCGGGTTTAAATGACAAAAGACTAACTTTTAAGCACTGAAATTTTCAGAACTTAACTCAAAGATAAAAATCAGTTGAACTTATCTTTTCATTATATTCAACACTATAATTCCACGAATCTTGGTATTAAAAAAAAAAAACAAAAATCAAAAGAACTGCATTTTATTTCTAACCTACCTTCTTTGAAAAAGCTTTTCATTTAAGCATCAGATAAAAAAAAGCCAAACTCTAAAAGGCTGAGTAAATGAATAAGAAAAATATTTTGAAAAAAGAAATAAAATAGATGTTAAGTCAGAATTCTGTGCTTCTGTGACGCCGTGACAGAAATAAATCTGATGGGAATAATCAGCAAATCAGTGGCAAAAGCAATGCGTCTGTAAATACAGCAAAAACGTGACAAATGCTAAAACATTTTAAAAAGGCAAATAAACGGAAAGCTGTTGCAGCTATTCTCAGAGGATTTCCTGCTTTTTAATAGGTTTCATTGATTTAACACTTATAAAAATAGGTTTTCAACCGGCATTGAGTTAAGCTGAAGCACTTGACATATTTAAATCATAGACGTGCAAGTGATTAAAAAATAACGCTTTTGTAGTTGTAGAATAGCAGCAACAATTTTTTAACTTAATCAAAATTTGAATTTTTTTTAGTCATAAGAACATTTTATTTTCAGAATAACAGCAAAAATTTAACTTAACTTAAGTTAAAAGAGCATTTAATTTTATTTATCAGCAAGAAATTTAAGTAAAACATCAGCGTTAAAGCACTTTAACTGCCTCAGTTTAAGTTTAACTACAGCGTCAGCAAAAAAAAAAACTCAACTCAAATAAGAAACCAAGCAAAGAAAAACAAAGAAAACCACAAATGGCTGTAAAAAATTCTAAAAAGGATTTTTCCCTTGATGACGGACGGCGTGCAGCAGCAAAATTGATGAATGTGTTCAACACTGTCCAGAGCAGTCAACGACGACGTGCACAAAAGCTGACACCGAAGTGAAGAAATAAAAAAACCAAAACAAATTGTGGCTAAAACTAACAAGAAAATCTGGCTAGCAAGCGAAAAAAAAAATCAACAAACAAACAAGAAAGTGTGATAATGAAGTCATAATTTATAAGCTGAACGAAGTAGATGAATGAATGAATGAATGAATGAACAATGAATAGAAGGCATGGCTGAGTGCAGCACATGCAGCGCACATTGCAGACCAAGCATATAACGATGATGATGACGAATGATGTTTTGTGCTTGTATTTGAATTTTGTGCACAAAAAAGTTTCCATAAAAACACAAACAAAAAAAAAAAATGGGCAGAAAATTGAAAAAGCATAAAAAAACTCAGTCATAAAAAATCTTAATGAAAGCAGCCGCCATGACTTGTTTCAATTAGTTTTGCAAATTTAATTGCAATTTACGCTTCCATTGTTACTGTTTATAAATTGTTGCTGCTGCTAACACGCAGCACACGTGCGTCTATTGAATAAATGTTGCACAAAACCTATAGCAGCTTGACAGCTGGCTGGCTTAGAAGTGTTTTGTTTTTTTTTTGGCATTTTCACAACCAGCACCAACACTAATTACCTTATGTACTGCCTCAACAAAGCTCAACCAAACTGTCAGGCACACAACGTATTACAACGTTTTGACATTTTCACATTTCCTGTGGCTTACTTTCATATTTTTAGTGGATATGCAGGCAATGTGCTGGTGTGCGTGTGTGATATGCGGGCTCTTTGCTGTCATGCATAGCTGCAATAGCTGCATTAAACATAATCATAAATAAGGGTTTTCTGCTTTTTAGTGTGTGTAGCTGAACTTGATTCGAAAATACTGAGCTAAGCTAGATTTTAAGATAAAAGCCTATAATGCGGCTTGAAAATGAGTTTTTTAATTAAAAAAAAAAAACAACAAATTGGCCATTTCAGCCCTTGAAAGGACTTTGACCGAGCTTCTTATGATCAATTGTGTTGTGTGTGTTATTAACTGTTTGCACACAATTGACCGAGAACTGGAACTACATGTTTTATGCCGGCTCCGAACGGCTAAAGTTCATATTCTCAAGAAGCTTTACATGGCATTATTTACTCTCTGAGGTTTGCCATTGTCTGCAGAGAGGTGGTGACCGATCAGAAAAATATTTTATTAAAAAAAATTTTTCGCGGCTTCTAGGGATCAAACCCGGGCTCCGAGCATGCTAAGACACATTCTTAACCTGCATGCCACGGTCAACACAGTTTTTTAATTATTGTTTATTATTTTGTAAATAAAAATTTAAGCTTACACAGAGATGCAATTAAAAAAAAACATACTTTAATCAATGAAAACTTTACTTGCTAAATAATGTTCTTTTTAATATCAAAAATAATGTTTTTTTTAAAAAAGTAGATTAAAGTATTTGTTAAATAATAATAAAAAGAAATTAATATGCAACAAAATATAAAATTGTTTTGAACGGCTAAAAAACAGTTATTTTGAAATTTTTTGTTTGGAATAACTATTTATTATTACAAAAAAAAACTACCTATTCTTAAGTATATTTTCATTTATTTGTTTTTTTGATCTACTTTCCATAATTTTAAGCCTGTCAAGATTTGGACGTCATTTTTTGACATTAAGGCCACCTTTTAGATTTGATTAGATTTTTTTCAAAATTTTTAGTTTTTTGCTTATATGAATTAACATAGCATTAGAAAAATATTGCGAAACATATTGTGAATATTAATTTCAACTTAATCTAATGAGTACTTTTCTTTTGGTGAGTTATTGTGTAGGCAAGTCAGGCTCAAAGCCATACAATATGCACACTTACCATAACTTTACATGCGATTTTATAGAAACCCCTTTTCACGGTTGGGGTTTCGAGAATCACCCCGATTTCATCCCGATTTGAGTATAAAAAGACTTGTTATTCGAGATAATTAAATATTTCAGGTAAACCTCTTTGTCTTAAAAAAATCATTAGAAAAATAAAAATACAAAATTGAGCTCCAAGAAAGCCAACTTCAGTAGACAAAAAAAAAAAATAAACACGAGCTAACATTGAAAAATTCCTGGAAGGATTTGTCGACCTACTCTTGTTTTGAGGTGGAGCTATTGAGGCATCTTCTGTTGATCCTTGAAATGTGACACATTGTTATCAGCCACATAATTACAAAAAAAAAAAAAAAATGGAAAATGGAGCCTTCTCAACATTCAGTTTTCTAGTGTTGAATTTTAATGTAGGATTGTAAGTAATCTATAGATTTTCTATTAAGAAATACAATTAAAAATATCTTACTGCAATCAGATGTTTTCTTCAATCTTTACCAATTGAAGTTTGTTCATTTTGATGTCTTGAGAAAATGATGTCTTGAGAAAGCCTCGTTTAAAGTTTTCTGTATGAAAGCATTTCTTGTAAATAAATGTATGAAATTCAGAGAATATGATTATGGCAGAGAAATTTTTCAATTTTAATATCTACTTTAAACATGGCGGTTTCAAAGATTACTAGAGCTGTTCAAAAATATAGGGAAGACTATGGTATTTTTGTTTTTCGGTGCGCGTCCATTTTCTAAAAATTTCACCCCCAAAAATAACTTAAGGCCCAAAAAATATTGCCTCTAGCTATTCTGAAAATCGTTTAAAGGTCATTTGGAGCTATTTTTGGCTTTTGGATTTTGAATATTGGCTATTTTGAACACACCGAAATATATATTGAACATGTTTTGATGCGAAATGATTAATAACTAGCGGATGTAACCCGGTGTAACTCGGGGTTGTGCCTCGAGCACAGAAAATGGACGATTTTCAAAATTGTTCTCATTTTTAAGTTTTTAAAATTATCAATTCAATTTTAAAATTCTTTAAATTATCGTTTTTTGGTCTTTTGCCCCCCTCTCCTTCCGTCGAAAGTGTTTAGTCAAATTTCCGTAAACCTGTACCTGCCAGACATAATTAAAATAAAAAATGACATCTTCAACGTCTCGATCTGACGTCTGGTTTCTGAGGAAAATGGACACCCACACTGAGAAAAAAAACACATATCTTCCTCCGGTGAAAAATTTCTCTATTTTCAATAATAGCAATTTTCTCTTTTCAAGTAAAATTTTCTTCAATTAGAATAAATTTTCACATTTTCGAAGAAATATTTCTTCACTTCTAGGAAATGGAAATATTTCAATGTTTCTTATAATGATAAATATTTTTCTCGCACAAAAAAATTCTCATTTATACAGAAAAATTTTTTGAAAATGAAAATTTTTTCCTATATTTTTCATAAAAAATTCACTATGAGAAGTATTTTCTTCAATAAAAACATATGTTTTCACAAATTCACTATGAGAAGTATTTTCTTCAATAAAAACATATGTTTTCTCAAAAATAAATTGTCTTTTTCCCAAAAATCGAATTATTTTCATATATTTCTCTTTTTCATAGAAGATTTTTTTCATTTTTAGAGAATTTTTAGGATCGCATTTAGAGATAAGCATTCTCCAAGGCAAGGTCAATACCATTTTTCAGTTAATATGATGCCATTTTTATCATATTCTGAGAAACTTTTTTCTGAGTGCAGTTTGAAAAGTCATTTCGAGAAAAATGCGCTTAAAGTTAGTTGTTTTTAGCATGCATTTTATATGCAATTTTATCTCAAATAAATTCCAATTTTAAAAAATTCTATAAGCATCGATTCGATTTTTGAATTGTCTTCGTTCAACTTCGGTTTTGGTCGATACTGTTCGGTTAATTTTTTTTTCATCTTTATATAGCTTCTGCTAGTTTTCGTTAAATTTCTTTTTTTCTTTCGTCTTTGGTTCTTGACTTCGTTTGCCTTCGGCTCATTCCTTGATTTTTGTCGAAAGAACCTTTAAAAGCATGGGATCTATTTTAGTAACAGATACAAATGCTTACCAAGTTTCATCCGTTTGTGACGTTAATGAGCCGAACATAGTTGATTGAATAAAACGCCCTCTCACAGAAGTTTTCTGAATTTTAAATAGCCTCAATTCTGTTGCAGAGTCAAGTTATTTCACGTACCAAATTTTAGTAAAATCGATCAATGCACTACTTAAAGTGCCCTCTTTCGGAAGTCTTTGAAATTTTTTATATTTGATGTTTTATCTTGGGTGCAGTTGAACGTTCACACCAAATTTCATTGAAATCGGTTCAGGCGTTTAGGAGTTATTAAGTCTTAAAAACGCACTACGTAAAGCGCCCTCGTGCGGAAGTCTTTGGAATTTTTTATTGCCTATGTTTTATTTTGGGAGCAGTTGAACCTTCATACCAAATTTCATGGAAATCGGTTCAGGCGTTTAGAATATACTGCATAGTGGCACGCCCACATACTTCCGCCCACTTTTTATTTATGCTTTAAATTAGCTGCAGTTGAACGTTCATACCAAATTTCATTGAAATAGGTCCAGGCGTTTAGGAGATATTGAGTCTTAAAAATGCACTACTTAAAGCGCCCTCTTGCGTAAGTCTTTGGAATTTTTTTTGACTTATGTTTTATTGTGGGAGCAGTTGAACCTTAATTGAAATCGGTCCAGGCGTTTAGAAGTTTTTATAGAGTGCCACGCCCACATACTTTCGTCCACTTTTTTACACCCCCTATGTTCTTTCTCACTATGAAAGGTACTCGGTGTTTAAATTTCTGCTCAATCGAATAAACGGTTCACGAGCCTATACGACTGACAGATAGACAGACAAACATTTGATTTTATATATAAGAAGATACTTCAAGCTTTTCTCAGTTTTTTTTTATTTTCTTTAGACATGCTTGTGCTAATTTTTGAAGGAATTGTAAACATGTTACTCTCATGTTACTCTCATCAATTTTCAAGTTTTTTTTTATTGAATTTTTTTCTTATTTTGTTGAAATAATTTTATGTTTGTTATTTTATATTTTTGTGCAAAGTTTAAGCTTTCCAGCGGTAAAACATATTGTAAATTTTTTTGAACATACATGTTCCCCTCATTTTCAAAGCTTTCTTTTGTCGTTGAAGAGCAAAGTGTACGTTATTAAGTACGAAATTAAATATAATACGTTAATAAACCATACAATTTTATATCGAAAAATGGCTTATTTCAGCTAATCTAGAAGAATGTCTTAGTGAATATGTGTAATAAAAAGAACTACTGAAAAACTTTGAAATATTTGCAGCTACTTTCAACAAGCTCCTACGGGTTCAAAAGTTACAGCCGGATTAGTGAGAGAGCATTTTCAATTATCACCTTTCTTTTCTTTGTTCACAAACTTTGAACGCGTTTATCTCGAAACCATGTTTTTCGTACTGGTTACGGCACTAGCGGGTAAAGTTTTTGACGAAATTTTTTTTTTCTTTTGTATTTTTTTAAAGTTTATTCGTTATCGTATGACACGACCTTTTTTTAAATTTGTTTGTTAAATTTCAAAATTAATTTGCTCAATTTTGGAAAAAATGTTTGTTTTTGACTGAGTTATGAATTTTTAAAAAAAGGTCTGTTTTCTCTGCCGCGAATGTTATGTCGCACCTTTAAGAGAATTTAATTTCGAGCATATTCAACATTTTTACCTTCAAACCTTGACAGCCTTAATACACGGTTAAACATCTTGGAATAATTTTTAAACCATTCGTTGGACCAATGCATTTTTAATAATTTTTTTATTAGAATTGATACTTTTCAAAATACTAGAAATTTTCAGTAAAAGCTCTACTTAAATTTATTAATTTAAAATAAATTTAAATTTTAGTACCTCAGGTTTTAAATTTAATACAAAATAACTAAACGGTAAACTATTTTGAAATAAATTTTTAACCAAACGTTGGAATAATGAAATTTTTAATCAATTTTTTTTATTAAAATTGACGCTTTTCAAAATACTAGAAATTTTTTTAATCAAGGATGTACATAAATTTAATATATTGGGAATAACATTTTATTTTTAGTACCTAAGGTTTAAAATTTCATACATAATAACTAAAAGGTAATAAAAGCTGTGTTTAGTATTTTGTTTACATTTTGTTCATGCTTTAGAAAGCAACAGATTAGCCCGAGGTAAGAACTCGCGACTCAAAATTGATGATTGCCGCAGTCCACGGTTCGATTCTAGGATGGGGCAAAAACTAAAAAATGTCGCTCAATGCAATTTATATATTAAATAATTAATAATGTAAGATTATAATAAAATAAAATAAATAAAAAAAAAAGAAAATAATGAAACGTTCTGGTTGAGAATCGAACCAGGGTCACTCGATTCAGCAAATCAAATCGACAACCGTCTAACTAACTCAGCCACGGAATAAAATTTTTTGCGCGCGCTACGAGTAATTCAGCCCAATCATGAAACATTTTCTTCCGGGAGTTGTAAATGGGAGTTACCGTTTTTAAGATAAAGTTAAAATACTTTTTGGCAATTTTTAATGCAATTTTGTATATCAACCGCCAATTTTCATGAGTGTAAAATAAAAATATTGATATATCTTTATCTGCTATCTTAAAGCCGGGAACTCCCATTTAAAACTCCCGGGAGAAAATGTTACATGATTGGGCTGATTTTATACATCAGTGTTTACAAAATTTAAAAACTAAACCAAAAGAAGTTTAAATTTTAAACTCATGCGAGACTAAAACTTAGTTTAAGCATTTGATGTGATATTAATTTTAAACCCATGCGGGACCTAAATTTAGTTTTAGTATAAATCTTTAGTAAATTTTGACACAATTATGGGGTCGTTTTTAGCAGAGGATTGACTTAAACTTAGTCCAAGATTTTTAGTCATGTAACTAATCAAAAATTACTGAATTTACTTTAGATTTTAAGCTTCTAATCCCTAGGTTATGAAAACCAACTAAGAGCAAATTGTTTCTTTTGAGAATTTTACAAAATATTACCTTTCAATAAGTTTTGACACTACAACAGAATCAGTATAAGACAATGGCGTTGCCACTGCCTAGAAAAAAGTTATTCAAAAAGTTCATTTAAGGGCAAGGTCTACTTAAGGAGAGCTTTCCTCACTTTTGCAATAATAAAAGACTATTACAAAATCAATTAAAGAGTTTCAACTTCTGAAATTTTGTTTTTTATTTTTAATGCAAACCTTTGAACTTAATAAATAAACAAACAAATCGACAAACAGACAATCGAATCCACAACAATAATAACAGGAATTTATAAGCAAATGGCCATAATCATAACCTGTGTAAAATCTACTTATTTCATATGCTCAACCAGCATTTTGATGGCTGTTATCAGTTTTCAACTTGAAAACCGAAACCCAAAAATTACAAACCTGCTTTATTATTTGTGTGTTTAAAATTGAGGTTCGCTCAAACAAGCGTACACAAAAGTACCACAACAAATATTGGTCAACAATTTGCACATAAATAAGCAAATATAAAGGAATAAATGAGCGAATGAACGAATGTTTAAAACAATGGTGCCCACCCAGTGGCTCAGTTGGGTCAATTCGTAATGATATCAAAAAAATGAGTCGAACAGATTTGTCGACGCACATTTCATAAGAAACACATGTGCTAAAAACAAATCTTGTTGATGCTCATAATACTTGACATTGAAAATGATTTTTAGAGATTTTATTGCATATTAATATTTTGGCTATAACTTATTTCTTTATATTCGCTAGCTGTGTTGTGTCATATTTTAAGTTTTTTTGTAAAAAATTATGTTTGGCTCATTTATATAAATTTTTGTGAGCACATATGACTTGGAGCATTAAAATCAATATGATTGGCATATGAACGATTGATTGATAGTTGTTGAAAGCTTCGCTTAGGGAGCTTCCGGTGAATGCACACAAATATGTATATGGAAATAGCCAAATACATAATACTATGTTATGCATGTGGTGACGGAAGTTGACTTATATAGATATGCAATAAGCAAGAATCTAACGTAAGCAAATCATTTTGTAGCTAAGGATATGCTATGTGTGTTATGTTGAGAAACATAAATATCGCACACTGAAAATACAAAACGGTTACAACTCAAAAAACTTAAATTTCAGCAGAAGCGAAAAATAAAACTCTTTGACTGAAACTGGAGAAAAACGAAATTTTCATGTAAACATACAAACTTTTTTATCCCAATTAATGAAGAAAATAATGAAAAAGATAGTGAGATATGTGTTATCTGAACTGATTTATAACAAAAAGGCGATATCAAAAAATTTTTAGTTGTGACTGTTTTGTATTTAGTGTGCCATATGTTTCAGCACACACAACAAAAAAAGAAACTTTAAAAAGATTTATAAATTAATTTACAATTTATTAATTTATATAATTAAGATATATTTTTAACAGTTTGTAGAATTACTATATAAGATTTTGAAAAACATATTGATTATATTTAAATATATTTATCTATACTTTTATATAAAAGGAGACTCACGGCATATTAAGTGACGAGTGTTCTCAATAACCGTTGAACCGATTTTTATAATTCAATTCAAACTATTCAATTGCTATGATAAGTGAAATTACTATAGGGTACTACGTTTTTTAAAAAACGTTTTCTTTAATTATTTAAGAATTCATGTATTTTAATACATGCTAATGCTGAATAACAGCACAACAAACAGCAGAAAACTAATGCTTTTGCTGTGAGAGTAACTCTCAACACACTACGGCTGCCATGTTGTGTGGGGAGCAGAGCTGCCAGGTGGCGGGATTTTCCCCGTTTTTCGGGATTTTTCGTTCAAATGGGGATGGCGGGGAAAACATTGATAAAAACGGGGAAAATAAAAATAAAACGTAAAGTACCTTGCTTTATATTTTAGAGCTACCCTGTCGAAGCAAAATATGTAATTTCTTATGCCATCTTGTAGACAATTCCTTATTGCCGCTTGCGAAGAAATTTTTAAAAAGTTTGACTTAACGAATGATAGTTTTGAAGCTATTTGATTTAAACATCATTTTCATCATCGGTCCCATGTCCTCTTATTTTCCACACGTTTCCATGTTTAAAACAAGTAAAGAAAGTCTAAAGTCGGTCTAGGCCGACTATGAAATACCCTAAACCCACTTTTCAAAAACAAAAAAATTTTTATTGTAAATGGGGGTGTCCGTGGGCGCATGAAGCCTATATTTTATATGCATTTAAATGTTGAAGAAAAATGTACACATACCAAGTTTTATTCCTGTAGCTCACAGTTAATGCCTTTATTATGCTTTCGCTATGGGAGGTGGGCGTGTTCATGGACGGACTACTCCCAATTTTTGAACACACCTTAGTTTTGGTATAAAATACATACATACCAAATTTAATTTCTCTATGACAAATATAACCTTATTTATTGAGTTTTAAACTTTTGGGTTGTATGGGAGGTAGGCGTGTCCGTAGGCGGATGACGTCCATTTTTCAAAAACGTCTTTGTCTTGTCATAAAAAACATATGTGCCAAATTTTAGCTCTGTAGATTAAACACAGGCTTATTTATTGCGTTTTCAATTTTTGGGTTGTATGGGAGGTAGGCGTGTCCATAGGCGGATGACGTCCGTTTTTCAAAACCGTCTTTGTCTTGTCATAAAAAACATATGTGCCAAATTTTAGCTCTTTAGGTTAAACACAGGCTTATTTATTTCATTTTCAATTTTTGGGTTGTATGGGCGGTGGGCGTGTCCGTGATCAGATGACGCCCATTTTTCGAAGACATCTTTGTGTTGGTATAAAACACATACATATCAAATTTTATTGTTGTAGCTTAACTATGAGCTGAGTTATGCAGTTTTCAATTATCGCGTTGTATGGGAGGTAGGCGTGTCCGTGGGCGGATGATGTCCATTTTTCAAAAACATCTTTGTCTTGTCATAAAAAACATATGTGCCAAATTTTAGCTCTTTAGGTTAAACACAAGCTTATTTATTGCGTTTTCAATTTTTGGATTGTATGGGAGGTGGGCGTGTCCGTGGGCGGATTCCAAAAATATTCAATAGTGCAGATCCTTGGGTGCTTGTGACCATGTGTACCAAGTTTAATCCAATTATCTCGACTCCTTCTTCTTATCCTGTGTATACGGACAACACACAGACGGACGGACGGACGGACGGACGGACGGACGGACATGGATAGCTCGACTCACGTGGTGACGCTGATCAAGAATATATATACTTTTCTATACCGGACTCGCTTCGTTCTATGCGTTACAAACGTTTGCACAAAGTTAATATACCCTGACCTTTCAGGTTTAGGGTATAAAAAAAATTAGTTTCGTTTAGTTTTTGCATTCACCAAAGCGGCATGTGCTGAAAGGGCTTTTTCGCTGTTAATTCCCAGCAGTTATTTTGGAGACAATTAGAAAAATCAATTAGTGTATTTCTAGTGAAATTGGAGTTAGCTTGGAACAAGTGCAAAAGACGCTCAGCATAGAATAGTTTGAATTTCTTTTTATATTCTTAGTTTTTCTTGTCAGCAGGCACTACCTAACAAAATCAAAAACCAAACACGCTCAAAACGTGTCGTGACCCGTTTTTTTTTTTATTTAGATTCCGTACTTCTTTTAACTTTCGCAAACATATTCGATGAAAATAGTAAAGTGGTAAATGGTAAATATACAGATAAAAGTATACAATGATTATTGTAATTTAATTATAATTAAATAAGTTATACTGTACTAATACGTGTTCCAAATAAGGCTGATAATAGGGCTTACAAATGACCACTTCTGGACTGTATTAAAACGGACCAGTTTAAAACCATTGATAATGGAACTAGCACAGATATAGGGAAAAAGGAATGTTTATATGGACAATTGTCCCATGACATCAACCCGTAAAAATCATCAGTTCGTTCAATGCAAAACGGTATTGTAGTGGGACCAGTACTATCCCTTTTTGGAACTAGTTCAGAACTGTTCTAAATCTGGTCCATTTTTCTGCAGGGTTTAAACAAAACAAAAATAAAGAACTCTCTTGATAATAGCTCTCTATCCGGAACTCTCCACACCAAATCTTTGATGAAATTTCAAAAATGTTTTGAAATTTAAATAAATACTGAATGCTTAAGTCTTCATAATAATAATGTACATATATATTTAAAATTAATTTAAACAATTTTTGCAATGATTGTTAGGTTGATCTCAGACTCTTAAGGTTCTATCCCGAATATCGATAATTATCGATATCTCTTATAATTATTGTATGTTTTTATGGATACGTACGTATTTGATCTACGTATGTATTTATTTTTGTTATAATGAAAATCATATTTTTTTTTTAAATATAAAAACGGGGAAAAAACGGGAAAACTCAAAGTAAAAAACGGGGAAAAATTTTTTTGTGTATGCAAAATGGGGATTTATTTTTGCTGACACCTGGCAGCACTGGTGGGGAGTTGCTCTCAGTTTGATCTCTTGAGCAGTGATGCCAGATTTTTTTTCCAGATGAAGTACATGTGTTTGTCTAAGGCGTAGCAACGTGTACCGGGTATTGCTAGCTATAATATATTATAATAGTTTTGTGGTTGCATATTCAAATCAATTTATGACTTTGAAAGCTTAAAGTTGAATATTAACTTAGAAAAAAAATTGTATAAATATATTAATTATTATAATTTTATATTTGAATATTAATATATTTATTTGGTTTTTAAGTAAAAAATAAACTTTAAGCTTTCAAAGTCATAAATTAATTTGTATAGATTACAACAAAACTTTTACCAGCGCCATAGCTTACATACTTTAAAAGCTTGTTAAACTCTGACTATGTCAGAGTCAAAAATGTCAATATCTAGAGAGGAAAGATTGAGTCTGTTTTATGTAAGCATGCAGAATTTAAGATTTACATATAAATAAACGTTTCAGTACTACGAAAAACCAACAACAACACTTTCATAACACCCTTAAGCTTAACCCCAACAAGCACTACTTCAACTTTGTACTATATCGTAAGTTTGCAACACTTGTTATTTAAATGTTGCATAAAACACACATTGAAATTCAGAGCAAGGCAAAGCAATTGAAATAAATCGAAATAAGGATAACGCAACCCAGTGAACGCTTTTGCCAGAAAAGCTGAAAAGGTTTACTTATAGCATAATTGATTTATGTAAGCTTAAAATTGTGGCGTAAAAATATTGTCTGAGTACAGAGCTTTTTGCTTTAATAAAATAAAGTTGGTGCTGATTTAACCCATATCCTGAATTTAAAATTTTTAAAATTTTTTATTCAATGAATATGAATGTATTTAGAAATCTTAAATTTCTTAAATGGTTTTTGAGCAATAAGTGCAGCTTATCGTTGTTTCGGAATGGGATTTGCAAATAAATTTTTTGCAACCAATTTTGCTAAAATATTCAATGTTTAACACATTCTGAGCAATTTTGACCCATGAATACAGGATAAGGGTTAAATAATTTTTAAGCAGAATTTTTTGAAAGATTTTAAGCACATACTCTTAGAAGAAGTAATTAAAACAACAAAAATTTCTTTTGAATCACTTTTACTATCAGACCTCATAACTGTTTCGTTGGCCGTCAGATAATATTTTTCTACGTTATTGTATGTTAAAAAAGTTGAGTTTATTGACTTTTTACAGATTTGTGACTGTGTTTCATATTTGAAATTTTTGATAAATTATTGTTTTTTCTTCAGATTAAATTAAATGAAATAAATTGGATAAGATTTTGTGGAATTTTAAGAGATATAATCATTTTGTTGAAATCCCTTTGTATGGAAGCTAGGCATGGTTTTCAGCTTATTTATTATTATTTTTAAAAATATTAGGTTTAGGTTATCTCATAGCCGGGCTAGACCAACTTTACCTACTTACCTAACTTGAATTTGATATAATGTCATTTTGTTTCTAGAATATATAAAAATTTTGTTTTTTTTAAATTGCTTACTATTTTAATGCTAATAACACTTTATCGCATTTGTGTTGTACGTTATTTGAAAAACTAAGCCTACAAATATTAAACTCTTATAGCTTTTTTCGCTTGTTGGGCATTGAAGTTGTACGAATGAACGAATGACTGTTTCAACATCCTGTGGGTGGCACATGTTATCAGTTTGAACAGCTGTTGAGCTGTTGAGCTAATCTGATGCTGGAGAGTGTGTGTGAATGAATAATCTCTGGATGTATGTATGTATTTGTAGCATACAAACAAGCTACATACATGTATTGCTTTTCATATCAGAGCAGAAAGCTCTGACATCTGGCAGTTATTTTTACATTCTGGTATTTCTAAAGAAATACTGTTTCGAGCTCAATTTTGCAGAGCATGTCAATGCAATTTAATTAACAAGCTTGTCAGACATTTAATTGTTTTAAATTTAATCAAAATTTTGAGCTTAACAAGAGTATAACAATGTAAATAATTTAATTATAGGCTTGGATTTAACATAAGTTGTATGATGCAAAGAGTAAAAAGGAGATGATTTTGATGTAATTTTTGAAAATAATCTAAGAATCTTAAAAATATTTTTTTAAATGTTTTTAAAAAATGTGGGCAAAATAATTAATTTAACGTTTATAAAATTTTTTATAAAAAACTCATTTTGTTGCTGCGAAATTTCAAAAAATCCAAAGCTTCGGAAATGCCTAGTTTTGCTTAACATAAGTCTGACACAGCTTATTGCAGCACAACAGAATCCAATTTAAAAATTACACAAACAAAATAACACACATATTACCCACTTCCACTTAAAAAAAAAAAAAAAAAAAAACAAAAAAATAAAAAAAATATATATTGCTTTTCACACAATTGTGGTTATTTTTGTGATGTTCTATTTTTTGTTTTTTATCTTTTTTTTATGGCAAAGCTTTTTATCCTTGCTGGCTGCTTTGTTCTTGAAGTCTTTTGTTTAATTTTGTTTTGTTTTATTTTGTGGTTTGATTTGGCTTGGCTTGTTGTTGTTGATGTGTGCTTTTATTTTTATATATTTGTGCTTGAAAATTTATCCTGCGGGTGTCATTTGAGCTTGTTGCTGGCCTAAGATGTTAACAATGCGGGTGGCAAAAAATGCGATCATTGAAACTAACAACAAAAATAACCACCAGTTTTGTCATAGAGTTGCCAGCTGTTTTAGTGGGTGGCTGGCTGTATTTGTCAACAATCAAGTTAAAAGGCAATTCATTTACATTTAATAACAAAAATAAAAAACAAAAACAAATAATAAATTATAAATGCCAAACATTTCTTGTGAAAACACATTTATATTAATTTTTTACAGAATCATGTATGCATTGTTTGTGTAACATGCATTGAAGCATATATTTTTATTGTTGTCGTTATTGTGTTAAAAATTCTCATTGTTATTTATTGGCAGTGGGAGAATGGCGAAAAATTGTATTATTGTTTTGCTGTCGTTTTTAATTGAATACAAAAATTTGTAGTGAAAAAAAAATCATTAATAATTAATTTTATTCTTAACAAAATGCAACTTGTATAAGAAAATTTTATATTGAAACTAAAAAACCGTCCAACGACGGTTTTCAAAACCGTAAATAGTTCAACTATTAGAACATGTATGTATACAGATTACTTTTAAAATGAAATACATTTCTGTGCATACTTTTAGGTTGAAATTTTTCTTGGATAGCAAAAGTAAAAAAAAGTTTGACAAGCACTGTAATAGCGAGAAATAATTACAGTTTGAGTGAAATTAGGTGCGAAGCATGACGCTTCTCTTCTATGGCTTGAAATGCTTAAAACTGTGCTTATTTTTTCAAACAAAAACAATTAAAATCAAAATATATTGCTGTTGATATGAGCGATAACCGCCTAAGTCGACTTAGGACAGAATTGACTTATCAGTCAATATAATATAATATTTTTTTTACAGTGTACTCCTCGTTAGCAAGAATGTTTGTTAGCCCTGGTCGAAACCATTTTATGTGAGCTTTTGTTTTACTTTCTCAGTCGTTCATAAGTTTTCTTTTTATTATGACAGGTTGTTTTAGAGATCACACCTATTGATCTTGAGTTGTTCATCAAAATTTGATCAACAAAAATAATTTAAAATGAAGATCTTGTTCTAGTCCTTACCACTGCATACTTTTTTGTGGCGGTTCTCATTAAATTTTTTTCGACCATGGCTTTAAAATATTCTTGCTAACGAAGAGTACACTGTAAAAAAATATTTTTTCTATTTTTTCGACCTCAAATTTTATTTCGGGCATGCCGAATTGGGCTTAAAATTTTTACCTCATGCGCCCTATTCGCTGGATTTAGCTCCGAATGATTATATATTGTTTCAAAACTTAAAGAAATGGCTCGGCGGAAGGAGATGTGACACTAATGATGATATCATCTCATACAAAATTATTAATTTCGAGGGCCTCGACAATACTTATTTTTGTGGAAGCTATAAAAAATTGGAGAAATGTTGAATGAAGTGTATATATGAAAAACAAAGAAGAATATGATGAAAAAAAAAATGCTTTTTGTCAAAAAATCTGTGTTTCATTCAAAAAGTTACTAACTTAATCACTCGCCTTCGGATTTCAAGGGCTAAAATGGCCAATTGGTATTTGGTTTTTGTTTTGACGTAGAATTATGTCTTAAAGCTCGGTTTGGGCCGTTTTTACAAATTTTTTCAAGGACATGAAACGCTTTTGAGTAATACTTTAGGGTACACCTACTGACTTTTATACTGTTACTGTTACTGTTACTGTTACTGCTACTGTTACTGTTACTGTTACTGTTACTGTTACTGTTACTGTTACTGTTACTGTTACTGTTACTGTTACTGTTACTGTTACTGTTACTGTTACTGTTACTGTTACTGTTACTGTTACTGTTACTGTTACTGTTACTGTTACTGTTACTGTTACTGTTACTGTTACTGTTACTGTTACTGTTACTGTTACTGTTACTGTTACTGTTACTGTTACTGTTACTGTTACTTTTACTGTTACTGTTACTGTTACTGTTACTGTTACTGTTACTGTTACTGTTACTGTTACTGTTACTGTTACTGTTACTGTTACTGTTACTGTTACTGTTACTGTTACTGTTACTGTTACTGTTACTGTTACTGTTACTGTTACTGTTACTGTTACTGTTACTGTTACTGTTACTGTTACTGTTACTGTTACTGTTACTGTTACTGTTACTGTTACTGTTACTGTTACTGTTACTGTTACTGTTACTGTTACTGTTACTGTTACTGTTACTGTTACTGTTACTGTTACTGTTACTGTTACTGTTACTGTTACTGTTACTGTTACTGTTACTGTTACTGTTACTGTTACTGTTACTGTTACTGTTACTGTTACTGTTACTGTTACTGTTACTGTTACTGTTACTGTTACTGTTACTGTTACTGTTACTGTTACTGTTACTGTTACTGTTACTGTTACTGTTACTGTTACTGTTACTGTTACTGTTACTGTTACTGTTACTGTTACTGTTACTGTTACTGTTACTGTTACTGTTACTGTTACTGTTACTGTTACTGTTACTGTTACTGTTACTGTTACTGTTACTGTTACTGTTACTGTTACTGTTACTGTTACTGTTACTGTTACTGTTACTGTTACTGTTACTGTTACTGTTACTGTTACTGTTACTGTTACTGTTACTGTTACTGTTACTGTTACTGTTACTGTTACTGTTACTGTTACTGTTACTGTTACTGTTACTGTTACTGTTACTGTTACTGTTACTGTTACTGTTACTGTTACTGTTACTGTTACTGTTACTGTTACTGTTACTGTTACTGTTACTGTTACTGTTACTGTTACTGTTACTGTTACTGTTACTGTTACTGTTACTGTTACTGTTACTGTTACTGTTACTGTTACTGTTACTGTTACTGTTACTGTTACTGTTACTGTTACTGTTACTGTTACTGTTACTGTTACTGTTACTGTTACTGTTACTGTTACTGTTACTGTTACTGTTACTGTTACTGTTACTGTTACTGTTACTGTTACTGTTACTGTTACTGTTACTGTTACTGTTACTGTTACTGTTACTGTTACTGTTACTGTTACTGTTACTGTTACTGTTACTGTTACTGTTACTGTTACTGTTACTGTTACTGTTACTGTTACTGTTACTGTTACTGTTACTGTTACTGTTACTGTTACTGTTACTGTTACTGTTACTGTTACTGTTACTGTTACTGTTACTGTTACTGTTACTGTTACTGTTACTGTTACTGTTACTGTTACTGTTACTGTTACTGTTACTGTTACTGTTACTGTTACTGTTACTGTTACTGTTACTGTTACTGTTACTGTTACTGTTACTGTTACTGTTACTGTTACTGTTACTGTTACTGTTACTGTTACTGTTACTGTTACTGTTACTGTTACTGTTACTGTTACTGTTACTGTTACTGTTACTGTTACTGTTACTGTTACTGTTATTTTTCTATATGTCATGCTTAGAAAATTACTTTTTCACTGTTAAAAACCACAAAATGGCAACTCTGCCACAAATAGAAAATCTTGTTATCCCCACAACTGACTTATTGCTTTCTCTCGCTGTAGTACGTTCTTTTCAATTTCAAATGCAATTTTTCAACGTCACATTTGTTGTTATTTAATTACTTGTTATGTGTTCGTTTTATTTCGTCTTTTTCCTTTGTTTCGCTTCGAGTGTTCTTGCGTTTATCTTGCCGTTGGTAATTGTAGGACCATGTTTTGTTTTTAGAAGCAATGTTTTATGGTGTAATGCTCTTAATTGAAATATTTTTATGACGTGTATAAATGTGGTTATTATTGTTGTATGTATTGTGTCTGTGAAAAATAATTGCCTAAAAATGGTCTCATAATAAATACGACATACTTAAAGTGGCATAATATTTTTAATATAAAAACTTAAAGCTAGAGAATTTAAGCTTAAATTTTAGCAATTTCAAAAAGCATACATTTGAGCTAATTTCGCTGTGTGTGTGTGTGAGAGTTTTTGAGTTTGTATTTGTGCTTTGCAAGAACAACCGGATGCGTTTATACGAATGCTTTTTGCAGATAATAACAGTTAAAAACGGAAATATGTTTGGCTTAAATGCTTTTGAACGAATGCAATGTTGAAAACGACATGAAATATTGTCATTTGTGGGTATCTGTTTTGTTATTTGGCTGCTACACTCGATGTTTATTGGGATTGTGTGTGTTGGTTAAAGTGTATGTGTGCTCTAATGCCGTCAACGGTTTTGTTGATTGTTGATGTTGCTACAGAATCTCTTTCTGCATGGCATTTATTTCATTTTTGATTTTTGTGGCAAAGAAATTTCAATGTTGTTAAGATAATATTGTTAGTGCAACGATATTTTTTGCTCGACTAAAAAGTATTTAAAAAGTTATGAACAACTATAAAAATTTTCAAATTGTTAATGTTATTAATGAAGAATTTAATAGTAAAATTTAAAAAATAATTACTGTATGAAAACAAGCTGAACTCAAATCGTTTCTTTTTTTTTTAATAAAATTTGCACATCAAAATTCTGACAGCGTAATTTAACTCTTTAAACAAAGTCATCCTGTATTCACTCAACTGAATACTGTGGTTAACAAAGCGACGACAACTTATTCGCAGTTCATATTCACAGCTGTGTGAAAGGATTAGTTTAATGCATGTTTCTATGACTCCTTCCGACTGTAAAGCTTTTCTTATCTATACTTAACATAAGCTAAAAACAACAACAACAACAACAACTAGAACTTCAGATTACACTGCCAATCAGCAGTGGCAGCAGTAAAATTTGGCAAATTAACTGAAATGACCGGAAACTAATTTGTCACCGCAGTTAAGCTCTTTACCCATACGGTCATAAAGAGCACACAAACGTACACACGCACACACAAATATATGCTTGCATCATGGCATTGGTATGCAAATACAAATCCGTGGGTGTTGCTGACCATATAACTTATGTGTGCGAATGTTTGAATGTGCGCTTGAGTGTGTTTGCGTGTTTGTTTTATAAAGATGGTGCGCTTTATGAGTCGTTTTAGTTTGACGAACTGCGATTATAAAGCATACAAAGAACAAAAAAAAAAAATTGAGAGCAGTTTACAGACAGTAGCGGGATTAAAGGATTCGCATTTTTACAAAGCAAGGAGTAAAAGCTTTAAGCTTAGTCTTACTCGAACTTTGATGGATTATTTTTGTGGCGACAATGACGGCAGATATTTATCTCAAAGATAAATTAAACCGAAGAGCTTAGAACTGTTTATTAGAGTTACAATTTAAGTTTAATTTTATAAAAAAAAGCAACAATTAATTTTTCAGAAATCATCATTATAATTCATGCTTTCTTCAAGAAGTATATCTTAGAGACAAAGATAAAGATAAAGAGAAAACAATGCTTATCAATTGAAACATGAAATTTTTAAAATAAATTTTAAAGTTAAGTGGTCCGTTGAGGTACCAGTAAAGCGTTGAAGTTATGCTTTTTCTTGCTAAGATATTGCTAAGATATAATGTTTGAGTCAACAAATAAATGAATAATACAATTTATGGTAAGTAATGATTTTTTCACGAAAACTTCTACACTTTAGAGACTAATAAAGATAAATTAACAGTTTTGCGATTTGTTTAAAATTTAAGTATTTAACCTTTTTAGTATTTTGGCAACAAATATTTGCAAATTATTCAAATGATAAGTGAATGTAAATTTTATTTAAATAGCTTTGTGTTAATTATATTAAATGTTACTCATACGCCCTGTTGTTCATTTAATTTTTAAAAATTTAAGAAGCCTTGTAATTAGTTTTTTGGTAATAGTTAATTTAAAAACAAAGCATTTTATTATTTCTGAAGGCGGAAGTATAACCTAGGGCGATGCAGGATCATACCAAGAACCTTTCTTGCACTAAATTCTTCATTTGTTTGAAACACTTGCTAAATTGCTGCAAAAAATCCTTTCCTAGCAAACTGCTTTATCAGAGGTATTTTTCCAATCATAAGCAAAAATGACAAGAAACTGCTTAAAACCTGAAAGCTGCTGCTCCTGACAAAAGATAAGAAGCAACAGAAATTGTAATGCTTGAACTTTAAAAAAATTTAATTATAATTTGTTGCGTTTAGTTCTGGAGGGCTTTACAATTCAGAACTAAAAAAATGGACTTATAATAAGACAGTACTCAACGCAACTGGTGGTGAAAGTTTTAAGAAGATGATCCTAATAAACTCGATTGGAGGATTCATTGAAATTTTGAGAAAAATTGTAACTATAAAACTTTAACTTGTGGAACAAAACCTGAGATGCAGAAACCAGATGTGCAGGATCGAGAGAAACAGGAGTAAGAGCTTCATTATTTCGAATTGTTCAAAGAAGTTTTTGGTGAGGAAATTACAGAAAGTGTGTGGCGTTCGAACCAAAAAACTGAAATTCTTGCCAAAAAAAAAGACCAATCGTTCAGTCAACAAAAATAATAATATTTTGCTTGATAGCCATACTAAAGGGTGATCCAATACTAGGTCCCTTTATCAGCTGGGTTTTTTTGACAGCTGTTATGTGTCAAATAGCTTGTTAATATGACATTTGTATTCAGTATTCAATACGACTCAATCATGAATTGACTTACTCCTAAATAACCTTAATTAATTGTGAAAACTTACTACCAAAATGAGTCAAAAGTTAGATAATGTAATAGAGTGGAATAGTCCGTTCGTCACCGATCTCAGGCTTTAGGCATCTCTTATGGATCATTGTAGCGTATCTTGAGGCGTGATCTTGGTCTTAAGGGCTATGAAATACAGCTCGTACAAGAATTGAAGCCGGTTGATCTTGGTGTAAGCCAAGGTTGGTTGGAAACCAATATAAATCGTACTATGCAAAGAATAATGGCCGCCATGCTAGAAAGAAATGTCGAAAATTGGACCCACAGAATGGACCATTTAAGAGCTAGTCATGGGCAACATTTGAAGGAAATCATTTTTAAAGATTAAGTTGCAGGAACCAAAGGATCATTCCAAATAATAACAAGGTTCCAACAACGGATTCTGGTGAAACGAATTTCGTACGTGTTTCGGCGTTTTAATAGTTTAAGTCTAAGTTTCATTTTAGGTGGGTTTAAATTTTCCCTTTTTTTACTAATCCTTATGGTGAATTGTAGTTGAAACCATGTAAACCTTACATTTTAGCTATAGGATGTGTTTGGATTTATGTAAAAAACTACGAGGAAGAATTTTTTAAAGAATATTCTAACTTTCTTACTTTTCATTGTATGTGTCTATTGTGATCCTTTGTAAAAACGTGACAAAAAAGACCTATAAATCAGGGCTATAGAGAGTTAATATAGTTAAAATCAATATATTTTTTTTCAAGCTAGTCATCTCAAATGCGTTTTTGAGAAATATTCGCGAATTCTGAATAAGTTTGAGATTAACTCTTTCATAGACTGTAAGATTTCACTTATTTCTCCAACAAAATGTTGGAACCTAGATGGACACGTGATAAAGAAGTAAACAAAAAGTGCAACAACAAAAGCTTTGCAGAATAAATGTAGTCAATTTTTTTAAATTTTGCAACTAGCAAAAGAGTAGAAAAACACTGCTTGAACAAGTGAAAAGCTTTTTGGGTAATTCCGTTTTGGTTTTATTGCAATTGAGCTTATTAGCTTATCAAAGTTAGTGGACTGCATAAACCACAGAGACTACTGATGAGTCGGAGTAACGTCAGACGAAACCATGATCTAGTCTGCTCGGTTTGCTCTGCAAAGAAAATTGTTGTTGTAGCAACCTGTTTGACTTCAATAAATTATTTGGCATCAAGCTCTAAAAATAATTCTTGAAAAATATGTTTTTTTATAATGAATAGGAAATTATGAAAAAAGAATAGAATTGAAGATAATTTAGCTCCTAGTTTAGTCATTGAAACTTGTATGGCTTCTATAGATTTTCTTAAAAATGTATCGATGATTATATCGCACACTTAATAGAAAACAGTCACAACTCAAAAAACATGACTTTTCAGGAGAAGTGAAAAATAAAACTCTTTGGTTGAAACTGCAAAATAAAAGCAATTTTAATTTAAAAACACAAACTTCATTCTTCCATTTGATGAAGAAAATAATGAAAAACATAGTAAGATAAGTGTTTTGTGACTTGATTTATGACAAAAAGTCGATATGAAAAAATTTTGAGTTGTGACTGTTTTGTATTTAGTGTGCGATATGGTGCATAGCTTCGAAGACTCGAAAAATACGAGTACTCGAAGCCCGAGTCAATAAATTTTGTCATATAATCAATGTTTTTCATTGATAGAGTGTGCTAGTGACGAGAAAATATGAGCTTTAAAAATTTGGGCCTCATACGTTGACGTGAGATGACTTAAAAATACACCAGCATTTACCAGAACGAGCAAGGAACGCGTTTTTATAATTATACCCTAAACCTAAAAGGTCAGGGTATATAAACTTTGTGCAAACATTTGTAACGCATAGAACGAAGCGAGTCCGGTATAGAAAAGTATATATATTCTTGATCAGCGTCACCTCGTGAGTCGAGCTATTCATGTGTGTTGTCCGTAAACACAGGATAATAAGAAGGAGTTGAGATAATTGGCTGAAACTTGGTACACATGGTCACATAGACCCAAGGATGTGCACTATTGAATATTTTTGGAATCTGCTCACGGACACGCCTACCTCCCATACAACGCAAAAATTGAAAACTCAGCTCATATTTAACCTACACCTATAATATTTGGTACGTATGTGTTTTGTATCAACACAAAGATGTCTTCGAAAAATGGATGTCATCCTTTTACGGACACGTCCATCTCCCATACAACCCAAAAATTGAAAGCGCAATAAATAAGGCTCTGTTTAACTTACAGAGATAAAATTTGACAAATATGTTTTTTATGACAAAAAAATATAGTTTTGAAAAATGAACATCATCCGCCCACGGACACGCCTACCTCCCATACAAAGTAAAAATTGAAAACTGGATAAATTGGCTTATATTTAACCTACAACAATAAAATTTGGTGTGTATGTGTTTTATGTAAACACAAATATGTCTTTGAAAAATGGGTATTATCCGCGCACGGACACGCGCACCTCCCATACAACCCAAAAATTGAAACCGAAATAAGTAAATCTCTGTTTAACCAACAGAGAAAAAATTTGGCACGTATGTTTTTTACAAGAAAACAAAGATGGTTTTGAAAAATGGACGTCGTCCGCCAACGGACACGCCTACCTCCCATACAACCCAAAAAGCTTAAAACTCAATAAATAAGGTTATGTTTGTCATAGAGAGATCAAATTTGGTACGTATGTATTTTATGCCAAAACTAAGGTAAGGTGTATTCAAAAATTGGGAGTAATCCGTCTATGAACACGCCCACCTCCCATAGCGAAAGCACAATAAAGGCTTTAACTGTGAGCTACAGGAATAAAACTTGGTATGCGTAAATTTTTCATCAATATTTATATGCATTTAAAATAAAGGCTTCATAATATTATTTCAATAATATTATTTTTTTTGGAAAAGTAGGTTTAGGGTATTTCATAGTCGGCCTAGACTGACTTTTGACTTTCTTTACTTGTTATACCCCCACGCGTACTGCGTAAGGGGTATATTAATTTTGTCACGACGGGTGTAACGCCCATAAGAAGGCGTGGTAGGTATAGAAAAGTATATATATTCTTGCTCAGCATCACCACCTCAGTTGAGTTAGCCATGTCCGTCTGTCTGTCCGTCTGTCTGTTTGTCTGTCCGTCTGTCTGTGGACACGTTTACAGCCGTAATTTTGAAGCTTTCGTGCTGAAATTCGATATTTAAGCTTTTTTTTAAAAACTAAGATCAAATTCGAGAATGGGCTAAATCGGATGAAAACCATGTCTACCTCCCATACAACCCCAATGATGAAAACTCCATAAAGAAACGAATATTTACGCTACAAAACTTAAATTCGGTATTTGTATAGTCTATGACAAAACTCAGGTGTGTTAGAAAAATGGGCGTCATTCACCCACTTACACGCCCACCTCCCATACAACCCTTTTATTGAAACCTAAATATAGAAGCTTGTGTCGAAGCTATAAAATTAAAATTAAATATTTATTATTTTTATATAAAAATTAAGCCGTGAGAGAAAAATGGGCGTTATTCATCCACGAACACGCCCACCTCCCAAACAGCCCCAAAATTGAAAACTATATAAATAGGCTTCTGTCGAAGCTACAAAAGTAAAATTAGATATTAATTCTTTTTATAATAAAACCAAGATGTGTTAGAAAAATGGGCGTCATCCACCAGTGAACACGCCCACTTCGCATACAACCCATAATATTGGAAACTCAATAAATAGGCTAATATTGAAGCTACAGACCTGAAATTGGTTATTTGTGTATATTATATCAAAATTGAGGCATGTTAGAAAAATTGGCATCAACAACTCAATAACACGCCCACCTCCCATTCAACCTCTAATTGAAAACTTTATAAAAAGGCTTGTCTTTACTTTGCAGGATAACAATTTGATATGAATGTATTTTAGAGGTCATCAAAATAGTAAAATTTTTTGAAATCTCATATAAAAAGAGCTGCAATTTACGATTTTGTACCATTGCGAATCGCCCGTGGGGGTATTTTAACTTCGGCCAAGTCGAAGATATACCTTACTATTTTTTTTATTAAAATTATAAATTTTCCAGATTTTTAATTTTTTCGAAAATATGAGAATTGTGCTGCGATTTGCTCGGCTTGTGCTATATTGGGTCATATATACATTAAAAATTGTTCTCATTGAAAAATATCTTCATATCTTTAGACGTAGGGAAAACAGTTAAGAACCATTTTCTCACGTGTTTCTCAACCTATTTTGATAATTTTTTTTTAATGAATCAGAGTGCGGAGAAGGAGGAGTGCACTAACTATTTTTTAAAAAAATATTTTGGCAAATATTTATGAAGAAAATTTGTTTTTCACATTAATTTTGTATCGAATCAACAGAGAATGTATGTGAAAAGGACGAAATACGGCCACTGTTGAACTCTAGTTCAAGTAAAATCTGTAAATTTTAAACTCTCTTGGTTGATAATTGAAAATGTAATAAAAAACAAGTATTTAATTATTATTCCTTAAACACCATTTAACGTAAAAAAATTTTGTCCATAAATTGACAAAATAAGCAAACTTGAACTTTCCTTTGCGGCTTATTTGAAGTGTTACATTAATTGATTTAATGCATTATTTTAATTGCATTAATTTGCATATTTAGCGTACTCAATACGAAGTTAAATGTAGCTTCTCTATACAAGTGAAATGCGTGCAGGAAACAAGAGTGCCTGTACACCTCTGTGTCAATGGAAGTCTTGTTTATCTGTCAGAGCTGTCAGTCGGCATGACATTTATATATTGCATTGAACTACCGTAATTGTGGATATTTAATTATATAAACGTCTTAAGTGCGGCGCATAACATAAAGTTGCATGCATGTCAATGCTTAATGGCACATGTGTGCACGGGTCACAGTGCAATTGTGTGTATGTATGCTTGTGTTGAGACAGTTAATTTGCATTCAGTCAGCAGACAAGTCAAAAAGTGATGTCTTCTTTAATTGCATTAAAAGATAGGAACAACTGGCTAGGCAGAGAGTGAAAAAAGATATAGCCAATAATTTATTATTTTTTTTTTCTTTTGACAGAAGTGAATTTATATATCTTTGCCAATCTAGCAGCAATTGTGCAACACAGAATTAAATTGTCGTAAATATTTCTTTGCTAGATGGTAACCCAGTGACATGCTTGAACGCACTCATACAGATTATCATGTATCGAACAGTAAAAGAAATCAGGATATAAAATTCTTTCAATGTAATCCGCTTTAAAAATGGTCGTTGTCTGCTTTTGTGACTGTGTTGTTGTAGTTGTAAATAATGATTTTTTATGCGTTGACTATAAAACCAATAACCACGACCAACAAAAAATAGAGAAGAATGCTAAAGAAAGGAAGTATCAAAACAAGAAATTGATTTCTTTGGTTTTCAATGCATTGAGGGACGGAGTGGTACCGAACAGGGGGAGAGGAATAGTATAAAGTGTGATTTCTACAAAGTGTCTTTTAGTTATGGCAAAAAATTTGCTACAATAAATTGAAATGAAATGAAAACAATAAATGTTAACCATGCAGCAGCTAGCAAAGCATTCAAAAAGTCATAAAAGAACAGCCCAAAAAAAAAAAAAAAGAAGAAAAAAACAACAACAGCAACTGGCGCTATTTAGCACAAAAGGATTTCTATATCAGTTCTGGCACTTCAGGTATTACAGGCTTCAATCTTTGGCAGAACTTAAAGGCTATTTTTCATACCATTTTAAGCTGATATTGATGGTGAATTCCTTGTGTGCGTGTTTGTGTGTGTGTGAGTGTATGATGCAGCCCAATAAAAAGAAAATAAAAAAATATAAATTTAAGTCTTTTTGGTCTAGAGAGGCTTAAGCAAGTTTTATGCAGGATTTATTTTGTCGGGTTGGCTATTTTTGTTTTTGTATTCTTATATTCTATAGCTTGACATTGAAAGGCTCAAACAAGAGACTGTTTCAATAAATTTGCTCAAATAGCTTTTTGTGGATTTCCAAAATGATTGCAGAGGGTTTCACAAAAAACAAAAAGAAGAAAAGAAATACAAGAAAAACATACTACAAAAGGAAGCAAAGAAAATAAAATGATGCTTCAAATCGGTATTCTATAAGCTGTTAATAAAGTTCCGAGAAATTGGGTTTTATTAAAAAAATATTATGAATATTCATTAAGCTTACGAAAAATGTACTGCAACATGTTAAGTCAACGAGAACTTTATGTCAACTTGTACATTAACACGAAGTTAAATTTGAATTCATATTAAAAATAAGCTTCGATTCCAATTTTTACTTTTACATCAACTCGGATTTAATACCGAGCTTCAATTTGAATTATTACTTTAATTTGAATGCGAACTTGAACTCAAACTTGACATGACTTGATCTAAGACTTCACAGTTGATACTCCACATTCAAATTTTGACACTGAAAACTCGGCACAAGAAATTTGAAACTAAAAAATTATGCTTGATTCTTGACCGATAACTCTCAACACTTGACTTTTTAACCTTGATAATCGACGTTTGAAACTTAACACTTCTAACTTCACCTGACGTTTAAAGCTTGACATGTGACATTTGACATTTGTCACTTGATACTTCTAAATGTTAGTTGTTTAAAATGTTAATTTAAGTTATATTTTTATTGAATTTATGGGAAATTTTAACTTTTGAAAAATTTCCCTTTTCGGGAAATTTTTGGGAAATTTTTATTTTTTACTTCAGCTTTTATTTTCTTCATTTATTTGACTGATTATTCATTTTTGCAAACTTTCTGCACTGAAATTTTGTATCTTAAGATAAGGTAACGTAAGTTAAGTTAAGGTTTTTTGCTCAAGATTAACTTGATAAATAAGTATTTAATTCAAATATTGTTTTTTAACAAATTTCCCATTTTGGGAAATTTTGAATTTTCTTGGATTATATTCAAATATTTGACTGAGTATTCACTTTTTCATCTTCCTGTACTGAAATTCTGTATTTTGTTGCCGCATTAAAATTTTAATTGCTTGAAAATGTAATTTTTTTTAACGGATTTTCCAAAGAAAGTCAGTTTTGCTTATTATGTAGATTATTGTGTATTATACGTAATGTAACTTTAAAAGAAATTTAAAGAAATGTGCAAAATTAATTATTTTTGTATGCTTAAGAAAGTTAAAAATAGAAAGTTGTGTCATTTTTTTATTATATTGAAGTCAAATATTTCATTTTAAAAAATTTCCCTTTTTTGGGAAATTTTTCTTTTCTGCTTCAGCTTGCATTTTTTGCAATTATTCGACTGAGCATTCACTTTTGCAACTTCCTGCATTGAATTCCTTCATTTTGTTACCACATTTAAATATTAATTGCTTGAAAGTTTAATTTCTTCCAATTGACTGTCTAAAGAAAGCCATTTTTGAATATGCAAATATTTTGAATATTGTAATGTTTTTTACCATAGTATTTAAGTCAAATAGTGTTTTTTAAAAGTTTCCCTTTTATGGGAAATTTTCAAGTTTTGGTTGATTTTGCATTGTATTCAAATATTTGACTGATAATGCAATTTTGAAACCCACAGCAAGTTAAATATTTATCTTTGAAGAATTTCACTGTTTGGGAAATTTTTAAGAATTTTTTGTTTTAAAGTTTTAATAACATATATTTCAGTCAAATATTGACTTTTAAAAAATTTTTCGTTTTGGGACATTTTTGGAAAATTTTTTTAAAATTAATTTTTATTTTATTCAAATATCTTCCCTTTGTTACATCACACATTGAACTTTTGCCTATAACGAGTTTACCGCATCAATATTGACTTGACTTTGACTTTGACTTTGACTTTGACTTTGACATTGACTTTGACTTTGACTTTGACTTTGACTTTGACTTTGACTTTGACTTTGACTTTGACTTTGACTTTGACTTTGACTTTGACTTTGACTTTGACTTTGACTTTGACTTTGACTTTGACTTTGACTTTGACTTTGAGACTTTGACTTTGACTTTGACTTTGACTTTGACTTTGACTTTGACTTTGACTTTGACTTTGACTTTGACTTTGACTTTGAGACTTTGACTTTGACTTTGACTTTGACTTTGACTTTGACTTTGACTTTGACTTTGACTTTGACTTTGACTTTGACTTTGACTTTGACTTTGACTTTGACTTTGACTTTGACTTTGACTTTGAGACTTTGACTTTGACTTTGACTTTGACTTTGACTTTGACTTTGACTTTGAGACTTTGACTTTGACTTTGACTTTGACTTTGACTTTGACTTTGACTTTGACTTTGACTTTGACTTTGACTTTGACTTTGACTTTGACTTTGAGACTTTGACTTTGACTTTGACTTTGACTTTGACTTTGACTTTGACTTTGACTTTGACTTTGACTTTGACTTTGACTTTGACTTTGACTTTGACTTTGACTTTGACTTTGACTTTGACTTTGACTTTGACTTTGACTTTGACTTTGACTTTGACTTTGACTTTGACTTTGACTTTGACTTTGACTTTGACTTTGACTTTGACTTTGACTTTGACTTTGACTTTGACTTTGACTTCGACTTGACTTCAACTTGACTTCGACTTGACTTCGACTTGATTTCGACTTGACATCGACTTGACTTCGACTTGACTTCGATTTGAGTTTGACTTGACTTCGACTTGATTTCGACTTATCATTTTTTAATTTCTCTTGAAATAACCTGACGTTTGCTTTAAAATCCATTAAATTCCTTTTCAAATTTGAATGCATCACAGTCTGACCTTTAAACATCCCACACTTCCGCCAAATAATGTTATTAAGATATATTACATTTCCCATTGAAAGTGATTAAATGTCAGAAATTTCCTATAAAATAATTTTTTGTTTTCGCCCTTAAAACAATAATATTTGCACCATAAATATTTGATGTAAAAATCTTTTCAATTTGATAACAATACAAAATTCCCAACGCAACATAACAATAAGAAAGACTAAAAAAAAAAATATATGGTAAAAAAAAGTAAATACTATAGAGAATATGCGTGAAGATAAAGATAAAAAAATCATACATATACTTATATAAATAAAAATCAACACGTTGCCGCTGCGGGAGGATGCCGCATACAAAAGCAGCTACGTTGCATTGGTTTGAGTGAAAGTAAAACCCACTCATACAAATTATGTGAACACAGAAGACATGCAGCACACGAACCCACACAGACAGAGAATCACACACACGTGCACTCGGTGAAGCAACCTCAGGTGAGCGCCAATTTTCAACAAGTCGATGGGGGAAAAAAAAAAAAATTTTTTTTTTTTTTTTTATAGAAATAACATCGTTTGGGGACGAGGCGCGTGGCGGTCTAAAGTCTTCTGTTTTTGGTGTAACAGGGTCAGAGAGAAATGTGAAGTCAAGAGCAGGCAAACAGCAAAGTAGTTAAGAAAAGCACAAAACAAAAAATTGCGGCGAACAAGTGTCTCTGTAGAGGGTTCAGAGCATAATTATGAGAGAAAGCAACAATGAACACCCCAGAGAAAATTCAAACAGTTGAACGGTTAAGTTGTGAGAGTTTGAGGCACTGAGAAAAAAAAGCTAGAGGAAAACAATAATTAAATACAGTAATCAATTTTTAATTACAATAAAAAATGAATTATATTAAAAAGTGAATTACAATTACAATGCAACATAAAATTTTCTAGTTGTTCTTATAATTATACTTAAATTTAAAAATTTCCCTTTTTGATGAATTTTAATATTTTGTTTCAAATGTATATTGAAAATAATTTACTTTCGAAAAATTTCCCTTTTTGGAAATTTTTAAAAACCGTTTTAAACTTAATTTTTGTTTGCAATGCTTTCACAAAATATGCTTAAAGTGAACAAAAGCTGAAAAAATAAATTTGAAAAAGCTAGTATATTGAGTTTTGCAAGCTGGTATATTTAGAATTTGCTCTCAAAACTATTTTCTAAGTATGTTTGCTGTAAATAATAACTTGTTTGAGGTTTTTTAATGTACTAAACTCAAATATTTGTTTTTACAAAATTTCCCTTTTTGGGAAATTTTTGGGATATTTTAATTTTTTGGCATAGTTTTCATAAAAAATATTAAAGAATTCATTGATTCAGAAATTAATTTCAAAAAATTATGTTGTTATCGTTTCTACCAAAAAATTTAGCCCGTCCACGGTGTTGACGTTGAAGACTCTAAAATATCGTTTGGAAATTTATCTAAGTAATGCAATTTTTATAATTCTCCATGAATTCAAAGCGTCATATTCTACGTAATCCACACATGTATCTATCCTTCTTAACACACACTTTTCATAATATTGTCGATTTTAGCAATAAGTTCATTTTCAGGGCTACCATCACCCAGGACTTAGTTTAGAAGGGCCAAAAATGCAATTTGTTTTTTAAGTGTGACATTTTCTCACTGGCTTGCTATTATTTAAAAATTGAATACTAAAAAAGAAATTTTTCGACACTTTTTGGTAGAAACGAAATCGCCATTAGTGTTAATATTGTTCGTGTTATCATTAGATTAGAATGGATTTACAGCTCAAGATTTACTTTTAGAGTATTTTTATGGTTAAATTTAAAGTTGTGCGATATTTTCATTGGATTTAAGTCAAAGAGATAATTTTTTTTAAAATTTCACTTTTTGGGAAATTTTTATTTTTTTGCTTTAGTTTGCATTTTATTCCAATATTCACATTTGCAACTTCTTGCATTGAAATTCTGTGTTTTGTTACCGCATTCAAATTTATTTGCTTCAAAATATGATTTTTGATAAAGGAGTTTTTAAGGAAATCCATTACTGCTTATTATTTGGAAAATTATTTTACAGTATAGGCAGTAGAACTTCAAAATAAATTTTAAAAAATGTGCAAAATTAATTTTCCGTGTTGGTATTAGATAAAATAAGGTATTGGTCTTAAGATTTACTTTCTAAGTATTTTTGTATGCTAAACTATGTTAAAATTTATAATTTTGTGAAATTTTTATTGTTTTGAAGACAAATATTGCCTTTTCAAAAATTCCCCTTCTTGGGATATTTTTGAGAAATTTTGAATTTTCAGTTGATTTTGAATTGTATTCAAATATTTGAATGATTTTTCACTTTTGCAACTTCCGGCATTGAAATAAAATTAAAATTTTAATTGTAAGAAAATTTAAATGCATATTATACGTAATTATAAATTAATTTTCCGTATTGGTATTGAATAAGTTAAGGTTTTCTGCTTTAAATTTAGTTTCTTATCGTTTTTGTGTGCTTAAATTTTTAAAAATTTAGAATTTTGTGATATTCTTACTGTATTGAAGTAAAATATTGCCTTTTCAAAAATTTCCCTTTTTGGGAAATTTTAGGGAAATTTTAGTTTTTTGCTTCAGTTTGCATTGTTTTGCAAATATTCGACTGATTATTCACTTTTGCAACTTCACGCAATGAATTCCTTCATTTTGTTCAAACATTTAAGTTTTATTTGCTAGAAAATTTAATTTTTTAGTAGGTATTCATTTTCTAAAAAAACCCATTTATGCTTGAATATGCAAAACTTTGAATTTTGTGATATTTTGTATTGTATTTAAGTCAAATACTGGTTTTTAAAAAATTTCCGTTTTGGGGAAATTTTGAAGTTTTGGTTGATTTGGCATTGTACTCAAATATTTGACTCATAATGCAAGTTTGAAACCTATAGCAAGTCAAATATTGATCTTTGAAGAATTTCCCTTTTGGAAATTTTTAAAAATTTTTTGGTTTTAAGTGTTGATAAAATATATTTTAGTCAAATATTGACTTTCCGTTTAGGGAAATTTATGGGAATTTTTTATTTTTTGGTTTAATTGTTGTTTTACTCAAAAGTCTGTCTTTTGTTACTTCTTCTCGCATGGAATTTTTACGTATTATGAGTACTACCGCATAAATATTTTTATTTATGAAATTTATTTTATTAAATTTGTATTATTTTTTATTATAATCAATGTACCTTTTTTCTAGAAAGGTTAACATATTTGCTTTTTGTTTTGAAATAAATATGATTATATATTAGAGGGAATGAGAAATAATCTTTGTGTAGAATATTTGCACCTCTACTCTGTACATTTTTCTTATATTTTTTTTTAAACATGGAATTAGTTTCTATCTTAAATTTTGAATTTTCTATCTTAAAATGATAATATTTTTAACTTCAATATTCTTCCATTCGTGAATTAAAAGAAAAATGTTCCTGGATTATAAAATTAAATTTTAAGATTTATTTTGGAAACCGCTTACCTAGTGGTATGTTGATTAAGTCAAGACATGTTTTGCTGTATTTTAACTGTTTATTGACACCACTAAAATAGGAAAAAAAAAAATTATTTAAAAAATGATAGTTATCTGGCAAAATCAAAAAATTTCTTACATAAAAAAATTTATAAACTTCTCAGAATAAATCCTTGAGCAATTTTCTGCCTAACAATTCATATCGAGTTCTTTGAATTTCAAAATATTTCAAAACTAATATTGCTATCAAATAATTTATAAGTTACAACAAGTTTATGTTTATGTATAATTTTTCGCTATGGCAACACTTATTCCTGCACTCTCTCTTATTTTTCACGCTCCCCTCACTCTTCACTGAAATACTCCACACAATGTCGTGCAACACAAAAACAAAATAACAACAATTGAACGCATGTCAGCGAATTCGCCGCAAAACAGGCGCTTTTCATTGTTTGTTGTTGTTGTTGGTATTTTACTCTCTGCCTTTTTGGAATTTTCCGGGGGTATTTTATCTCGTGAAAATCTGGTGAAAACTTCAGTTTCATCTGAGACGCGCTGCGCAACGGTCGATAAAAGTGGAATAAAAACTTAGTTAATGACAGTGAAAAAATTAAACTTAAGCAGCATTAAAAACCATACAACAAAACGTGACGGAAGTGAAGTGCAAATAAATTGAAAGTGAATTAAATCAGTTAAGGAATTAATGAAATTAAAGAAATTGTCAAAATAATTGTTATAAAAATTAAAAAAAGCAGCGATTTTAGCTATACTTGTTCGAGGTGTAAGAAATTAAAGTTTTTTGCTGTTGCAGCTGCCTGAGTAGTGTGTGTGTCGTGCACGTACGTATACAGAAAATTTTGCTCGTGTTAGTGCGGTTGTTGTGTTTTTTTTAGGTTGTTGTTGTGCATGTGACACATAAACATACTTTTAAAATAAGTTTACTTATATACAGCTACATGATGCACAAACACAGACACACACACACACACACATACGCTCATAAATTCTTAAGGAAACTGTGAAAAGCAGAGCGGAAGCACTCCTGACAAGATTTGGCCAGCCAAAACACGTCGAGGCGCCAGCCATCAAGAAGAAAACCCTAATTCATGTGGCTTTTGGCACACATGCAACAAATTCACACACACACACACACACACACACACACACACACACATATATAAACACACTTGCAAAGAACAACTTAAGTGTATTAAATTTATAAAAATTCATAAATAATGACTTTTTAGAGAAAAATTTACGCTGTTAAGCACACATGCATAGTTTTGAAATACAAAATTAACTGTAGCTAAATAGTTATAAAGAAAACGTCAAAATTGCGGCCTACAGAAGAATGACACGCGTGCGACGCATTGTGGTGAGTTCAATTTTTAATTATAATATTAACTTGTAAATACTTTTTTATTTGTTTATTTGTTACACTTCCAGACAAACATTTCAAAAATATAAACAAAAGTAACAAAAGAAAATTTAAAACAAAACAAAAATACACGCTTGCACTTTGGCATAAACATTAGCACCTGCATGCTGTATACATTTTTATAACAGTAGACAATTAATTAAAATTAGCACAAACAAAAACAGTTATTATGTGTACATATACTTCATAAATATTAGTCTTTGCATTTTAAATAAGTTTACAAAAATTTGGAACAATATAATTCAGACTGATAGAAATTAAAAATTGACAGAATTTAAAATTAGCTTTTAAAAGTTCCTTCATATCTATACAAAAAAAAATATAAGCATGTTTTGAGTCTTTCTTATGTGTTTGTGTTTTACTTGAAAATGACAAGCCTTTGAATTTTTCTAGACAAAAATACTCTACAAGGTATCATATTCATCAACAATGAAGAGATTATGTTTTTTTGTAATAAAGTTCTAGTCGAAACATTCCACAATAATTTTTACCAAAGCAAAAAGATTTTATTTTAAGATATTGCAATAAACTCTTTTATTTGTAAATAGATGAAAATCTTTAAATTCCATTAATTTATTGCAATTCCAGTAATTTTTTTTTGTAAACATAATATTCTCTAGATGTTGAATAAATATTAAAAACACGACTCATGACCAAATTTTTGTTTTTTGTAATGCAGTTCGACTACTTTATAATAGAGATTTTTCTCTTGTTACACCCGCCACAATGTGTGTAACACCCGTCACCCATTAAAATATTTTATAAAAAGTTGTCTGAATTGATTTCAGGTAATTTTTTTTTTAATGCTGGGTTAATCGTCAAACATTATTTAATTGACAGTAATAAATATTTCTTTTTATTAATTGTAGTTTGGCTGAATTTCAGAAACATTCAGATTTAAGTCAGGGTTTTCAATGAGTACACACAGAAAAATCACAACATAAAAATCTAATAAAATAGAACAAAGCTAAGAAGAGTTTTCTATGGTTTTTAACCAAGAAGATGCTACTCTTAAATTTATGGCTTTGTCTTCTTAAATTAGTTTATAAAGAAATCTCATACAGCTACTAGGTTTTCTTCTTGAGTTTGTTTAAGAAGAAATCTCACATCTATTAGGTTTTCTTTTTGATTTTATTTAAGAAGTAATCTTATACCGCTACTAGGTTTTCTTCCTGATTTTTTGCGAAAGAATCGAATGAAGCAACAACATTTACTACATGATTTGCTTCTATTCTCAATAAAGCATTAATATATAATATATAACGAAAAAACGATACACAAGTTCCAGGACTCTAAAAAAAAAGTATTGAAAATATGGATTTTAAAGGAAATGAAGAAGATATTTAAGCAGATTTTTGCTGACAAACAAGAATATTTCTTCTTAAAAAATACCTCTCCTCTTTCTTCTTTCATGGCTCTTGTTCTAAATACGTTTTAAAAAGAAATATTATAGATTTCATGTGGCATTATTTTTCTCTGTGTACTCGTTACACCCGTCACAGATACTTTATTAAAAATTTCACAAACATTGTTCATGATTTTTAAAGTTTTTCCCAAACTTTGTTAGACAACCACAAAAGTCATTTATGATACTGCAAAGCATTGAAATATTTTCGAGCAAAATTGAAAATTTCTTATTTTTAAAAAAATAATAAATAAAGTTTTAGTTCGTCATAAAGTTCATATTTAGAAGAATTTTAATTGAAATATGGAAATAATCATATTTTTTAGGTTTATACACTCAGAAAAATATCAGCTGTGATATTAACATGAGTTATAAAATTGTGGCATTTTAATTTCTTAGTTTTAGGTAATAATTCTTAAAAAATTGTTGCCAATAGTTCAGTGGTTGTGTGCAGTTGACTGTCATGCGGGGGACGTGGGTTCGAATCCTGGCTGTGTAAGTTTAAAAAATTGTAATTTTATAAATGAAATTCTAATTCGAATTCTGTTTCATTAATTGTTTGGTCAAAAATTACCTTCAAAATAAGTTGCTTACAGTCTTAAAAACAAAATTGTAAATTTAATTTTTTATTAAAAAAAAAATGTATATTGAATAAAAGAAAATCTTTGTTGGTCTTGTCGGTATTTGAACCTAGAACAGTCGAGTACTAAACGCACACGTCAGCACACTCGGCCAAACATGAACTTTCAAAACAGTAATAAAATTTCAATAAGTACTTTTTTTATATGAGTTTCGTGTTCTAAAGACCAACAGTCAACCGGCTGTTGATTTTAAAGTTCAATTTGTTGGATGGTATTTAACATTGAAAACTGTTATTTCAACCCATGATTTGTTTGATATAAAAGCATTTTTTGCCTGAGTGTAGTCGTTTTTCCGGCTGATCTCAAATTACTGAAATGTGACTAAAAATCCATAATCACTGCAAACAGTCTGATTTCAAAATTTCACAAATCCTAGGTACAGACATTTAGGAACTTACTTCAAACCTTAGAAAAACTAAATACTTCAAAACTTTGTTTGATTCAAGCTATATAATTTCATGTAAAATTTGCTGAATTGAAGTACGTCATGTTGGAGCCATCATCTAGCCATCATCTTTTCTTAAATCTGAGTAAGTAATGACCAATAAAATTGCTTTGAGGGGGGACATGACATTGACCGTTTTATGAAATCTTTTTTTAATAATTTTGTATTTAAGTAAATTCCTACGGGTTCAAAAGTTACATCTCAGGATTAGTGAGAGCGCATTTTTAATTTTCGCCTTTTTATACCCTAAACCTGAAAGGTCAGGGTATATTAACTTTGTGCAAACGTTTGTAACGCATAGAACGAAGCGAGTCCGGTATAGAAAAGTATATATATTCTTGATCAGCGTCACCACGTGAGTCGAGCTATCCATGTCCGTCCGTCCGTCCGTCCGTCCGTCCGTCCGTCCGTCCGTCCGTCCGTCTGTCCGTCTGTGTGTTGTCCGTATACACAGGATAAGAAGTAGGAGTTGAGATAATTGGATGAAACTTGGTACACATGGCCACATGGACCCAAGGATCTGCACTATTGAATATTTTTGGAATCCGCCCACGGACACGCCTACCTCCCGTACAACGCGAAAATTGAAAACTGCATAACTCAGCTCATAATTAGCATACAACAATTAAATTTGGTATGTATGTGTTTTATACCAACAAAAAGATGTCTTTAAAAAATGGACGTCATCCGCTTACGAACACGCCCACCTCCCATACAACCCAAAAATTGAAAACGCCATAAATAAGCCTCTGTTTAACCTACAGAGCTAAAATTTGACACATATGTTTTTTGTAACAAAACAAAGATAGTTTTGAAAAGTGGACATCATCCGCCCACGGACACGCCTACCTCCCGTACAACACGAAAATTGAAAACTGCATAACTCAGCTCATAATTAGCCTACAACAATAAAATTTGGTATGTATGTGTTTTATGTAAACATAAAGATGTTTTCGAAAAATAGACGTCATCCGCTCCCGGACACGCCCACCTCCCATACAACCCAAAAATTGAAAACGCAATAAATTAGCCTCTGTTTAACCTACAGAGCTATAATTTAGCAAGTATGTTTTTTATGACAAGACAAAGAAGTTTTTGAAAAATGGACGTCATCCGCTCACGGACACGCCCACCTCCCATACAACCCAAACATTGAAAACACAATAAATAAGCCTCAAATTAACCTACAGAGCTAAAATTTGGCACGTATGTTTCTTATGACTAGACAAAGATGGTTTTGAAAAATGGACGTCATTCGCCTACGGACACGCCCATTTCCCATACAACCCAAGAAGTTTTAAACTCAATTAGTAAGGTTATGTTTGTCATAGAGAAATTAAATTTGGTATGCATGTATTTTATACCAAAACTAAGGTGTTTTCAAAAATTGGAAGTAATCCGTCCATGAACACGCCCTCCTCCCATAGGGAAAGCACAATAAAGGCATTAACTGTGAGCTACAGTAATAAAACTTGGTATGTGTAAATTTTTCATCAACATTTAAATGCATATAAAATATAGGCTTCATCCGCCCTTGGAGACGCCCATTTACAATAAAAATTTTTTGTTTTTGAAAAGTGGGTTTAGGGTATTTCATAGTCGGCCTAGACCGACTTTAGACTTTCTTTACTTGTTTTTTCTTTGTTCACATACTTTGAACGCGTTTATCTCGAAACCATGTTTTTCGTACTGGTTGCGGCACTAGTGGAATAATTTTTTGACGAAATTTTATTTTTTTTTTATTTTTTTAAATTTGATTCGCTTTTTTAAAAATTTTTTTCGATTTTTTATGAATTTTTAAAGTTCATATTTTTTTCGAAAAAACACTCTTTCAAATTTGGAACATCACCAAAAATTGAAAAAAAAATTGAAAAAAGCTCCTGTCATACGATAACCAATTTTGTTAAGATTTGAGGAAGTAATTTTTTTTCCAGATCGGACACTTTTTGCGACTCCCAGCGCTGCCAACACGAGGCTCCGTTTTTTTCTCTGCCGCCAGTTGGGAGCTCTATAAACCCATGTTGGGAGTGAAGAAATATACTTTTTTTTAAAATTTTTTTCTTGTAATTTGTCTCTACAATAATAAAATTTTGGAAAAATGTTTGATTTTGACTGAGTTATGAATTTTTAAAAACGACCAACTTCAACGACCTCTAGAAAATAAACAACAAATACAAAAACAAAAAAAAATTTTTTAATATCTTTAACTTTATCTGTACATAATGTAAATAAATTTCAAATAAATAATTTAATAATGCTTAGTAAACAAAAATTAATAAAAAAGGTGTTGTTTTTAATAGCTTCACACTGTAATAGTACCTTAATGATATATTTTCTGACGCAAAATGTATATGATTCTTCTTTATTTTTTTATGGACAATGAAATGAGACTAAATTAAAAGCTATTGGTGCTACCGTCTGAAAGTTATGACCAATTTTATCAAACTACTTTTTCACAACAAGTCGTTTTGTTAAAGAAAATCGTATAAGAAGAAAAATATTCTCAAGAGTAGCAATCTTAAATTTTTAACCCATTGCCAGGCTTTCGAAACCTTTACAAAAATATTAAAAAAAAATTCGAGCATAAAATATAAATATATAAAAATTTCTGGCGCCCTATTAGGCCCAAATAAAGAAGAATAAAATAAGTGTCAGCGTTTTTTCGCAGTCTTTTCGCCACTAGAGGCCTGAACTTGTTATATTATCTCTAATTTTAAAAAAATTATTGTTTGCATTATTCTATGTTAGTTTTGTACGCATACTGAACAATATCAAAAGGTTTTGGGTTCTTCAAGACCGAATATTTTTAAAAATTGATTTTTTTTTCACAATTTAACATAGTTTTGTTTTTGCTGTTTTATACTATAAATATTTTTTCACAAAATCTTTCATAAAAATTTCTGTTACTCTTCGTTTTTTCGGCACATAAATGTTCATAAAAATAAAGAATTCACAAAAAAAAAAAAAAAAATCGAAAGCTCTATATCTAGCGTGGCAATTTGTTTTTTTTAAGTACTTATATTGGTTTTTTTTTTGTGAAAACCCACCCCTCCTCCTCAAGGAAAATCCTAGTTACAGTTCTGTTACTAGATATAATTACTCTCAAAATATAATGATTAGATTAAACAAATTTTTTTATTCCAAGGCTAAATAAAGTTCACTTTTTGGCCGAGAAGAGAAAAGATTTTTAAAAATTTTAATTTTATGAGATTAACGGTTGAAATAACCAAAATTGCACCATTTTTAGACTTTATTATTATCCACTTTATTATTATTATAAACCAATTCTATAATTTAAACAAAAAATTTGTCTGAAACGGGCTTTGATTGATTTATTTTAAGATCTGTTAGAAATTTTAATTTAAATGATCACAGTTATGTAAAAATGGTTTCAGAGCAAGAACGTAGAAAACTCATTTTTAAACGATTATAAGAAAAATAAACAACTTTCAATACGATTAATAAAAAAAAAATATCAAATTACCATTCTATTTCACGGTAAGAAACGTAAGTAAAAACGTTAACGGACGTTTGACTATTGAGGGAAAACCTGGAAGTAGTGATAAGCAAGGCCAAAAAGATATAAAAGCGGCTGAAAAGGTCATTAAGCCATTTATCGAGGATCATTCTATTTCAACTCGCGCGATCGCAAATAAAATCAAGAAATCGCAAAGTTTTGTACAAAATGTAATGGGCTGAAGTGTTATAAGGCCCAGGTATGTCCAGATCGGAATGTTAAACAAAATTTGTCTGCAAAAACACGCAGTCGACAACGGTACGAAAAGCAATTGACAAAATGTAAACTTAAAAGCAATGATTGTTTGTTCCCGCGCTCTAAAGCAATGTTGGTTCATAAGCTCAATGCATATTAACTCTCCGTCCGTGGTGACCGTGGCGTCCAGGTTAAGTGTGTGGCTTAGCACGCTCGGAGCCCGAGTTCGATCCCCAGTCGCGGAGAAAAGTTTTTTCAATAAAAAAATTTTTCTGATCGGTCACCACCTCTCTGCAGAAAATGGCAAACCTCAGAGAATAAATAATGCCATGTAAATCTTCTTGAGAACATGAATTTTAGCCGTTCGGAGTTGGCATAAAACATGTAGGTCCAGTTCTCGGTTAATTGTGTGCAAACATTTAATAAAACACACAACACAATTGATCATAAGAAGCTCGGTCAAAGTCCTTTCAAGGGCTGAAATGGCCAATTTGTTTTTTTTGTTTTATTTTATTAACTCTCCGTTAAGTATTTATCATAATAAAATACAATCGCAAAACGAGTTATCATGAGAAGAACGAATTTTTAATGTTTGTCAGCGTATTTTCAAAGTTCAGGTGTAATGTAAGACGTAGGTAAAATAAATCATCAAGCATTACATGCGTTAATTTTAAAAAGAGACATCGTACCAATTATTGACAAGAAAAAAGTTGTTGCTTATTTAATATTTTTTTATTATTTCATAACCAGTGTTGCCGTTTTGGCTATTTATAGCCAAAAGTGGCTATTTTTTTTGCTCGTGATCAGTTTTGGCTATTTGGTGATTTTATTTTTCATTTGGCTATTTTTTTACCCGGCTATGTTTGTGCATTCCGGCGAAAATTTATTTTTAATTTACATATAACATTTTCCATTGCCTGAGAATCGCATCATCCGAATATCATCGACTATAAGCTGCTTAGGCCGATTCGCCGAGAAGATTCGCCAATGAACCGCCGAAAGGAGTTTCGCCGAAAAGGGTGGCAAACGATTCTCATTTAAGAGTCCTCAGCAATTTGCTCTGAAACATCGTTGTTCTGTCCGAATTCAATGAATGTTTTTGTGAATTTGTTTATATATCGCTTCGATATAATGCGATATAATCCGATATAATTTTTCAAAAATCCATCTTCCAACAATCGCCGAAATGAGCGAAGGAACATTTTGAAAGTTTTCGTGACTCGCGCATTCATTGCTTGAGCATTTGAAAAGCGATGCATTTTCCCAAAAACACTTGGGCGAATCACTGGTGCATCGCAAAATCCACTTCTCTGCCAATCGTCTTCCAAATGTTTGCAGGGAAATGATTTAAAATTTGAACGTGAGGGTGAATTCTCTCTTCATTTGAAGACGACCAGTGATGCTAATCGTGCAGCCGAGCGCAAGAATTTCCAATAATTTGACATGCAACATCTCGAATCATGTGTCACATAAGAGTATGCAACAATATATATAACTTTGATCATTGAAGTAATTGTGGTTTGTTTTCAAAAGTAAAATTAAGCAAGTCAGCATGGAAAAGTAAGTTGATATAGCATTACGCCACATATAAAACATTCTCCACTTGATTTCACTTTCTCACCTACTTATCTATTTCCCATTTCTGAACCAAGGCAGACTTGACTGAATACGTTTAACACCTGAAATCCTTGGTTCGAAGCTAAAAAAAAAAATTTAATACTGTTTTTACTTCCGAAAATGCAAACCTTATTTTTATTAAGTTTTTTTTACTCTTATCAAGTAAAACATTAATGAGCTGAGGTCCTTCTATATTAAAGGTCCGTCTTTTTAAAGGAGATTTGCCCCAAATATGTTTAAAATATGCTCTTATGTTCTTAACACATAATTTTTTTATAACATATTTAAAAACAAACATGTTTGTAAATCTGATTCCAGTAAAAAACGGTATTATGTTGTACAAAAAACTAGTTTGTTAAAAAAGGTATGAATGTTAGTTTTGTTTCTTTTTTCTAATACAATTAATTAACCTTTTGGCTATTTTTTTTCATTTTGGCTATTTTTATTTTCTGTTTTGGATATAAAAATAAATTTACTCCGGCAACACTGTTCATAACCCTTGAAGAAAAAATTTCTCAAAGCGAAAAATAGCATAAAAAGTACATTAAAATAAAAAACGCCTTTTCTCTTAATTAACACACAACAACAATGAAGCACAAAAAATTTTTTGTAGTTTCTATTTTAAAAAATTTAAATTTTTTCCAAAGCATTTGCGATTGATTTTTGTTTTTAACAGGTAGAAATAACACAGTTGATTTCTACGAAGGATGTATTAATCTCTTTAAATCTTCCCCGAGTAGGAAAAAAGCGATGAGTCCAATTATTTACCTTTTTTTTGTGTTTTGTTTAAATCGCTTTTCAGCTTCCTGTACATCACCAAAGGTATAAGTGCCTTTTTTCATACATTAGGCAGTAAGAAAAGATCAATCGTTAAGGAGATATGTTCGGCTATCTTGGGTTGTAGAAACTTGCAAGCAAGCAACTGATCCAACGACTTGGCAGCTTATTTGAAATCAGAAAAATTTTGTATATTTTTTGTTTGTTTTTTGACAAATAATTTTTCTTTCGGCAGGAACAAATTTTACTAGCAAAAACTTGTAGCTACTTTTTCTCTCTCAATTTTTTTATTCTCTCATTATGCTCTCTAGTTGCAAGTTTTTCAAGTTCTTGAGCTTTTCAAGTAAAAATTTGTTGCTATTCGTAACAATTTTTTTGTTATTGAACAAACCTATTCTTCGACCTACTTCTTATAAGTACTTTTAAAAAAAGTATCAAAATAACAATTTTTCGCTTAAGTCAAATTTAATCTTATATTGGTTTTAATATCAATCACATCATTTCATACCGGTGGTATATAACGATTCACAAAAAAATGGTTGTATTTGTTGGTGTGAGACAAGATATCTTTCAAATTAAATAATACTCGGAATAAGGTCTAGTATAAGCTTTATACTAGTCTCTGTCTATATATAAATATAAATTTTGTTCAGTTTTTTTTCTATATAAAGAAAAACATGATATTGTTTTTTTCTTCTTAAGTGGTTTATTGTCATAAGCCACTTGAAGAATTTTATTTGAAGACATAAAAATTCCATATGATGACCCAAATCCGCATTATTATTTTGGAATGTAAGACATGATTTTATTTGAATTCAAAAAAGAGGCGCCAAAAAGCTTTACCATCGTTTTTTGTCCTTCAGCACAGATGCCTCTGCTGAGTTAATAAAATAGACATGTGTAATTTCCATAAATTTTCTTTAACATTTTTCTATAATTGTAAAAAACTTTATGTGTGTGTTGTTGAAGATTTATTTTAAAATGCTGAAAAGGGTTTTGCTGAAAAATAAGCCATAACAACACATATTTGTCACATTCTATTGCTAGAATTTTATTAAAATTGTTAATTTATGAGGCTATAAATAAGGAGAAAACATGCTTAAAAAACATGAGTTAAACAGAGTTTTCTGCACAAAAGTAGGACAACAAGAAAAGGAAACAAAAACTAAAACATAAAAAAAAAGAAAAAAACAAAAAAAAACATGAAAAAAAACAAGATCATAAATAAGCAGAACATTAATAGAAGCAAAAGAAAA